>JARHVA010000632.1:3435000-3972500 GCA_037957365.1 Torreya grandis | reverse complement strand
AATTTGATACATTGTATTATAGGATAATTTGTCTAAGCCTTGTTTTAGTGGGTTTTATTCCCCATGAGGGTTTCCCATATATGTGATGTGTTATATTGTTTCATGCTCATGTGATTAGTTCTTAATACATTGATTGATCACTAAGATACTTTGAATGATTCATGAATGTTTAAGGGTAATTAATTTAATTTTTTTGAAGACTAATTCACCCCCCTCTTAGTCATTATGATTCCAAAAATTGGTATCAGATTATAGTCCTTTGAATCAAGCCTAATATCTTGAAGGTGGTCTTAAGAAGCATAATATGTCTACTGAATAAGTAAAATAAGGCAACATGTATGATGAAGAAGTATACTATGAGAATGAATAAGGAGAAGATAAAGTAGAACTTGAAACTGAGCTCATAAGTGCCCTAGATTATTTGAAGCATCAAAAAAAGAGGAAGCAAGAGTTGATATCTATGGTCAAGGTTCTTAGGAATCAATTATAAGGTGTAAATACAAAGTTTAGATCAAAATAAGTTGAGTATGATTAGTTTAAGATAGAGTTAGATTACTTGAATTTTGATCATGAACAACTCATAAACAAGATGGGTAAGTTTGAGAAAGAGCATGAAAATTAAAAACAAGTCAAGATCACCAACATGAAAGTCAACATGAAGAGACCAATTAGGAATCTCAATGTAATAAGAATGGTCTCAAGGGATTAGTTATCATGGGACTATGGGAGAAGGAGTGATTAGTCAAGAGGAAATTATAGTAATATTTTATGCTACACTTGTCATAATATGGGACACATTGAAAGATTTTGTCCTAATAGAGTTATAAGGCACTCAAGATATAACAAGGTATATGGATCTCCTAGAATTCATGAGAAGGGTAAAACATTGGTATGGAAGAAAAATAGAGTTAGGAATAATCATATTGAGCCCAAGAGTCAAGATGGATTATTTACTAAGGAGGAGTAGAAGTCTAAAGGAGAAGAATCTATGCTATCTCAGACTATCCTTCATATTCAAGATGAAGGCATGAAATGTTATATAGAATTTTTTTATTAAGCCACATGACATGAGATACAAGAAAGTTCATCTCATTGAATAAGAATGCTACAAGAATAATGAAATTTGGAGATAACACAACTACCAATATATTTGGCAAGGGTATGTTAAGTTTGGATAATGGGAATACCAAGATAAAGAGTGTGTTATATGTTGAAGGTTTTAAACATAACCTACTTAGTGCAATTTAGATGTGCAACCAAGGACACACACTAAATTTTCATGATAGAGGGTGTGATATAAGGAGAGCCAAATCAAGTAGGTTGACTACTAATGCTAAGAGGACTTAGAATAATCTATATATATTGAATGAAATCAAGAAGGATAATGTTGGAGATTTGACTATGATGTATCCAAGGTGACCATGGTTCTTGATGAGGTGTCATGTGTGTTAGGTTGACAATGACAAAGTGTGACTCAATGTGTTTCAGTGTTCTTGCATGGTTATTCAGTGTTTGACTTGGATAGGCAATTATTGAATGATAATAATTATATGGACATGTTATAATGACTCTATGGGATGTTATGAGTGCTTATGGAAGTGAAAAAAACTCATTAAAATAGTCATATGAATGTCTAAGCTCAAGTAGTCATCTTGATAGATAAATTTGAGTAATCATATTTATGATGTCATATTTCACATGTGTAATAGTTTAAATAGTAGCTTGATAAATGGATAGATTCCCTTATGTAAGAATATCATATGGTTCAAATTTTAGGTCATGAGGTTGAGTGTAGTAAAAGCTATTAAGGTGCAAAGTTGGATTCTCAAGCATAAGTTTACTAAGTTTCCATAGTAAAGTTATCTATGGTGAGAATTTAATTAAATCATGTATCTAATAACAATCATTTAATCTGACTAGATAAGGATCCAATGGTGAGTTTAGTATCATATAGACATCTAACAATGAACATCAAATCTAACAGAAAAAGATCCAATGATGAACATGTGATCACATAGTTAGAGATAAATGGTGAATGTTAAGTTAATAATTTGAAGGATGTTCATATTGTATGCATAATTGCCAAGTGGCACAAGAGCATTGACTAAATGGTATAGGGTGTGTAGAAGGCATGAAGAGTTACCAAGTGGCACAATTGTGGGAGTTTGGATCAAAGATCAATGATGATAATTTCAAGATAAAGACTAGGATACTTCCAAGAAGATCTATGGTGCATATTTATTCAAATTTTCCAAAAATCATGAGATGAGGTCAAAGTGTCCAATGTTTAACAGTGATCATTAGCATTTGAATTTAATAAAGGAAAAACTAGTGCTCAATATTTTGCTTATATCTTTTAATCTAGGATGAATTTGAAGGATATGTAAAAATCAAAGTTGAAGAATACTTCAAGGAAAATATAGAGAAGTGGGTTAGAATGTCTAAATGTTTGTATAGTTAAAGATATTGAGCTCTAAAGTTGAGTCTGTGTTTGACCATGTTTTTCAAGTGACTTGAGAAGAATAATTGAGTTATTTTTTATAGTATTTTTATGTTTTAATATGATATAATTATTGAAGAGTGATATATAATATATTAAGACTATCTATGTGGATTTTTGAGGTTTGACCAATCCATATTTAGTTTGAACAAAGGCTTAAAACTTGACTGTGTTTGTTGAATTCAATGACAAATTGAGTAACCACTTTAAAAAAGTGTGTTGGAAGAGTTATAAGTAGAATTGAAGAAGAAAATAAGCATAGAGATTTTATATAACTATATAAGTCTTACTAAAAGGAATTAGTTGTCATAGTATGCCCCTGATCAAATATTGAGAGTCAAAATAGTATAACTATATGTTGATTGTATGCGACTAGTTTGAGTGGTCATTTTGTGAGAGTTAATTTAAGTACTTAGAGCCTATGTTGAAGTGTTTAATTCACATAGAGGTGTTATAGAGGTATTTAATATTTAACCCATGTGATATTATCATATGTCTATGTGAAATATTTGAATAGTTACTTTAGAAGTTTGTGACTGCATTTTCTATATATAAAAACCTGAAGAGCAAAGAGACCTGATTGGTAGGTTTAAGGTGTGAAGTGGCATTCCAAGTGGCATATAAACATATGTAAATAAGAAAAGGTATATTAGAAATATTTTTTATGTGTTTTAATTAATGGTAAATAATAAATTTGGTATAATTTATCTCATATCTAATGTGAGATTATGAAGGACTAATTGTTTTAGGTCTCACCAAGACCTAATGGTGGTTTGGGGATAATGAGATAGTGACCAAACTATGAAGAGTGTGGTTATTAAATTTAACATGTATGAGGATCTATTTAAAAGGTATAAAAAATATGTAAAGTATCTTGGCCAACCAAGATGGGTTAAAGGAAGAGAGTGTTATAAGTATAAGATCACTAATTATGCTAGTTGAGTATGTGTTTATTCAAGTAAAGGAGAGAACCTTTAAAAGCAAAGGCAATTGCCAGTGAGTACCATCATAGAGTGAAGAGGACTAGTCATGTTTTTTTGATCAAGTTGATGTATGAAAACACATAGGTCATTGGACCTAATGAACCTATAAGAGGTAGTTTGAGTGAGTTAGCCCTAGAGGTAGTTTGAGAGAGAAGAATAAAAACAAAGGTGATAATCATCAATTGAAATGTAGAAATAGGTGTTAAAGATGATTTTTTCAGGTATATAATTGGGTACGTGGTTACCTAGGGGTTTGGTTCCTCATTGCAAGGTAAATCTTTATAAATGTATAGTTGTAGTGGGTTCTCAGCTAGATAGGGGAAATAGGTCCTCGTGTGATTGGTCTCTCACTAAAATAAGGGATGGGTGTTCCTTGATTAGTGGTTACTAGTCTAAATTTTAAATATTATTTTGTACTATTGTAGTCCATCTTTTAGGGTTCAGTGGGTTTTATCCCCCAAGAGGGTTTCCAAAATATATATGATGTGTTCATGTGATGTATGATCTTATGTATACTTTAGATGTATATGATTTTATTTTTATGTTGCTTATCAAGATGATGCATGTTTAATTTTTAATATTGATGAATATAATTAGATTATCTAGCATCACTGATTCATCCCCCCTCTCAATGATTATACCTCTAATAATTGGTATTAGAGAAGGACCTTCATTTCAAGTTTAACCACTTGAAAGTGATCCAAGGTATAATATGGATAAGAAGTTGAGGAAATAAAATTTATATTTAAGGTCATTGGTCAATGCTATTCAATAAAAATTCAAGGCACTCATGGAACATAGTGAAGCAATATGTCATCTTCAAACTAAGTTTGAGAGATTAAGTGAAACATTCAAAGAAGGCAAGATGAACATGTAGCATGTTGAGGATCAATTAAGGGTTACAAAGAATAATCTAAGTTCAACAGAGGAAGAAGGAAAACATCTCAAATATTATTTAGAAGAGAAAAATTCCATGTTGAGTTCAAAGCAAGGTGAGTATGATGAGTTGAATTCCAATCTTGATTCTATAAATATTATTGAAGAGAAAGCATGTAGATTAAAGGATAACATGGATAAAGAAGCTAAGAGGGATAAGGAGATTATCCAAGATCTCATAATTCAGTAAGATATTGCAAGTTCCAATATGAGAGCTATATAGGATGAGAGTGTTCAATTGAAAAATAATCTAGATTCATTGAAGGATGGTAGCATGAAAAATAAAAAGTCAAATCAGGTTAAAGGTAATAAGAAGAAATTAATCAGACAACAAAATGCTTTAAGGTAAGGAAAAAATTTTATGGGCCACTATTTTTTTTGTCATATTATTGGTTATAGGGAAAAGGACTATGTAAGAAGAAGCAATTAGTCAAAAGGAGATCACTTCCATATTCAAGAAAAAGGTATGGAAAATATTGTTTGTCATAGTTATCATGACATGGGACATATTTCTAGATTATACCCCAAAATACATGGGAAAATACTTACCTAGGTATGGAGATCTAAGATAGTCAAGTTTGAATATAATGAACCTAAGAGATAAGATATTACTTGTTTTAGATGCCATAAAGTTGGTCACATTACTAGGGATTGAAAGAACAAGTTGAATGAGTTCTCAAAGAGAAATAAGGTATATGGAACTTCTATGTGCAAGGAATAGGTCAAAAATAGTTGTGGAAACCTAAACCTATTAGGAGGGATCAGTCTAAGACCAAATATGGTTTTTTTACCATGATAGATATGAAGGAAAGTCAAGAGTTTCTATTATTTGCATTAGTTGACAAGTTTGAAGCAAAGAATGAAGTCAATGATCCATTTAAAGTCAATCTTGTGATGAGTTAGGACTAAAATTAAAATGAGAGTATGGAGATATGGGAGTCTTCTAAGTTTTGAGACTTTTAGTCTCACTATGTCAAAGGGGTGTCACACTTTAAACTTTAAGGAGATACTTTACAGAAAGAGAAATCATGGTGGATGCTAGTTGAAATTCTGGTTGATGTTGTAGGATAAGAGTATCATTTGAAGATATGATTGACTAAGGGGGAGTAATGAGTTTTATGAATCTACACCAAAGTGTTATGATGGAATGATTTAGAAGATATATTCAGGGACAATGATCTTAAGATCAAAGTTTTGGTTAGTCTTTGATGGATTGTCTAGTTGGTCAATATGGTGAAGAATGAAGCTATGTATATAAGGTATACAATTAGGGAATGAAATTTTTTAGGTGTTTGATCAAGGATGATGTGTTTTCAAGATGTTATTTTTTCCTAAAAAATACAAGGTTGATATGGAGCTTGAAGAGCTATACATGATGTGAGGGTGACAATATGTGAGATGTTCTAATCATGGGGTGGAGATATGAAGAACTATGCTATAGATGTGAAATCAAGCATGTTGATATGATGACTTCATCACGCCAAGTTAGGTGTTTTGAAAAATGTATTGAATCCTCATCCATAAATAAAGGGGGATCTTTTTAAATGGTCAAGTGCTAGGATCAGAGGACTATGTAGTAGAATTTGAGAGAGAAGGTATGAAGGCAATTATGTTGATTCATCATTTTTGAAAATTTTATAAAGATGCTCAAAAGAGTGCCTAAGTTCAAGTGAATTAGGGGGAGTCCCTCTTAATTTTTTCAAGGTAAGTTCATGTAGTTTTTTATGATTCATGTTTTGTCTTCATAAAAGCTATGTATGATCAAAGAAGAGTATAGTCATGGAGCATGTTTAAGAAGCTCAAGGAATAAGAGGTATACACAATATTAGGGGGAGTCTACATCATCTCTAAGAGGTCATCATTTCCTATTATTTGTTCTTAAATTATTTTTAAGTCCACAGGATTAGGAGTTGAGCCCACTTCATCATTGTGTCAAAGGGGGAGAAAGTGATAGAAGAGACTTGGATCAGGATCCACATTTTGTTATTGTAGAGTAGTTCACATTTGGTCCTAGACTCGCTCAACACATTTGGCACTTATTCCTTTGGCCATCCTTTCCTAGGGCACCTTTTGAATTTTTTTTCTAAGTATCAACTTCTTTTCACTTCATCTACATGGCATCTAGACACTTATTTAGCACAAAGAGTCTCTCGGTTCACTCTAGTGTATTACTAGCTTAACACATGGTGACTCAATGCTATTTCAAGATAATTCCCTTTGGTTAAATATCCAAGCAACACCATTGGCTAACTACATAATGGAAGGGACCCACCATACGGTTATAATAAAGAGGATATGAGATTTTCCACATGGCTTATAGTTCTTGTTCATGGGAGGTTTATTTTTGTCAAAGTTTGGAGTTGTACCATTCGTCAAAATGATCAATCCCATCTCTAATGACATAACAGAGGTAGTTAATAAATTGAATGTGTGGCACCATGATGTTTCTCTTAATCATCATGGCCATCAAAGGATAATGTAGTCACACCATATCTAGGATCTAAAAACCAACTATAATCATGAGCTAGAGTTCTTCTTCTATTTGCAATGGCCTCATCATTGGCATGATTCCAATATTTCCAAGTGTTGTTCCCACAACAAGTCACCATGTCTATTTATTTAATGCTCTTTCCTTGTAGAAGGGGCTAGTTAACATTTGGCAATTGCTACTATTTATGAGAGTAACCATCTTGTAATAGTTCTAAGATAGAAATAGAGAAAGTTAGTAGTTTTTCATTCTAGACCTTAACAAGTGCCCCTCAAGGGTAGCACTAAACCTTGTATGTTGTGCCCTTTGAGGCCTTCTGTACTCTTCTCCACCTTATAATGAATAGGATGTGGTTTTATATGTTATATTGAGTGAAGACCTCTTGATATTTGGTATTTCTATTCTCTAATTTTTTAGTTTAAATTTTTGTTTACATTATAGACCTTAAGTCATGATTTATTCTCCTTTAATAATCTATGATGTTTATGGATTTAAGTTATTTTATGCAATCATAAGTTAATGTTTTAAACAATCTTAGTGAATTACCTCAGTTAGTTTATTTTGATTTCCATTTCTCCATTATCCATTTTAACCCCCCAAAATCAAAATGAAGAGTTGGCTTCTAAAATCCCAAAGGTTTATTTACCAACTACATTTAGTCCCACACCTATAAAGATTCACATAGAAGGCTATATAGCTTGAAATGAAATTTTTAGGCATCAATTTTTTTTTTCTTTTCTAGCATGCTTGGTAGGACTAGATATGCTAGTCTACTTGAATAGAATCTTGAGTTTATGAGACAAAGACCTATTATAAGGTTATAGAAAATGAAGAAATGAAGCCTACTAACACTGCCTCTAGGATATCTAACTTGACATAAGACTGCAAGGTCTAACACTTCTTAACATATTAAATGGATCTTTTAGGCCTATTAAATAAATTTTTATCATGGGATAATAATATCCCACTTATCCTTCTGGTGCCCCCAACTACATAGGACCCTATTCCTATAAATACCCTGAAGGTGATCCTTAAATTCTCAAGAGAATATTTCAAAACCACAACAAAACATCTCCAAGTTGTTGTAAATGTGTGCATTGTTTACTATGTCAATGCATATAATTTATCCTTAAGATTACTAGTTACTTCATTTAATAGGCAAGCTCTTGATTATTACTAATCCTTGCCACCCAATTCCATAGCCACTTGGGATGACTTGGGCAGTATATTATTTGAGTAGTTCAATGAGAATATGAATTGATCATCCCTCCTGCAACAACTAATAACTATCAAGATGGCCCCATAAGAAGCCATTATTGATTTTAATTCTAGGTTTGAGAAGACCTGGTAAAGGATTATAATAGCTGCTCAACTACCCACAGGCATGGCCATCATTTTCTACCTCAAGGCCTTCAACTTATATATTATTTTCATGATCCAATCACATGGAGGTTAGATGCTATTGGACACTTATGATCTAACAAAAAGGGCCAAAAAAATTCAATAGATGCAAGAAAGCTTCCTCTTAGGCTACCAATATTAATATTCCTAGAGATTAATGCCATCATAAGAAGAAGTCCTAAGTACCTTGGGAGAATCACATTCTATATAGGTGTATCTACCCACTCATGCAAGCACATCTATTTCATCCTTGCTAGCTGTAGAGATGAATGATATGAAGAGTATTTTGAAAAACTTCTCTAATGAGATAATAAATCTCAAAAGGGAGTAGGCTATGCCTCCAAATCCCATTTTTAATAGATACCAAGAAAAGAGAGCACTGTACTAGTAGAACTACTTTCAAGAAAGGCAAAGGTCAAACCACCAAAAGCCAAACCACCAAGTACCAAATGATCAGATGTGGCTCATAAATGAAATGGTTGCAATCCTTGATCTTAGGACACATAGTATCACTGAATGCAAATAAAGAGATATTTATCACCCAAAACAACTTCGTAGATGACTTTAATTCATGGTGTTTCCCCTAGAATGACACTCATGGACCTCAAAATTGCCTAAGGGTAAATCTATAATATAAGGTTAATAGATAGTGGTAATAAGGGAATGCACCTAATTTATCCTATGGATACCAATATCTAGGGATCAATAATGTAGTCTTAATGGCATAAATGTATGGATTTTCCCTTGAAAAATAAGAATAAATAGCCCTAAAACATGTGATTTTTTCCAAGGTAGATGGTAAATATATAGTCTATACAAGTGAAGTTTCTATGTATAGATCTCTACAAGTTCAATCGGACTACTATACATGCTATAAGAAAAGATTGGTTGAGAGCCTCAAATCCTCCATAAGGCCCAAAGTGAATTTTGAGAAAATTCTAACACCTTAGTAACCACTTTCAATGTATCCAAGGTATACAAAATAATACATAACAATGTAAAGGACCTCAAGGCTCCATTCCTAAGGTCATACAATGTGGTAGAGTAGTTGAAAAAGGTTCCAGCCAATGTTTCCCTCTAGGAATTTTTATCCATTCTTGACTAGAAGTCTCTATTGAAAGAGGCTTTGGAGGAATGAGAAAATTCCACACTAGGACAACCAACCATAGAGCCCCTATGGATAAAGGGAAAGGAGACCAGTGTGAGTGCATAACCCCAAATACCATCCAAATTCATCAATTATAAATAATGGGTAAGCAAGACAAAACCCACTCCATTATACTTGACACTTATTATGGGGAAAAATTATTGAAATTATTGCATAAATCCATGATAGATTCTAGTGCTAGCACAATAGTGATGCCCAAGAAGATAGAAAATGCATTAGAATTATAATATAAACCATTAAATAAAAGATTAATGCATTTAGATGGAAAGAAGGTTCAAATATTAGGGATCATTAAGGATTTTCCTCTCACAATATACTCTTGTCTTAGCATTACTATAAAAGAAGAAGTTGTAGTGATAAACATCCCTCCCATATTTGGGCTATGTATGTCAATGGATTTTACCACCAAGATAGATGGGTACTTATCATTGGATGAGTCCCATTTGATCTTGAGGACAAAAAATGGTTCAAAATTAAAGGTGTTGTCTTAGCCATTATATTTAGAACACATAACAAAGGATATGATGATAAATTTTAACGCAATGCACACATACTTCTCTAAGACATATATTTACCATGTAGAAATGCTTAAAGAGGAAATAATTGTAGACACCAAAATCCTAAAGGAAGAAGTCCTTATTAGCAAATTAATTAATAATAATCCATTCATGAACTTTGATGTGACTAGCCTTAGAACCTACATAATCCATGATGAATACCTGGTCATTCTCAAGGTTATAAAGAGGTAGGAGGATCCGAGTGAAGGACATGAAAGTGAGTCTAAATTTTGGAATCTACATTTTGATGGTGAAAAATGCAAGACTAACTCTAGGGTAGGCATCTGTTCAGTGTTTCCATATAGGAAAGAAACCCTCCAAACCTTCCAATTTTAGTCTACCTACACAAATAATGAAGCCAAATATGAGGTGATATTCCATAGCCTTAGCCTTGTCAAGGAAATGGGCATAAAGTAGATAAGAGTATTTGGTGATTCTAAATTAGTGGTGAGATAGGTTAGAGGGGTTGTGACACTAAATAATGTGTGCATGAGGTTATACCAGCACTAGATATGAGATTTGATCAAGACCTCAATGCTTTCAATATTCAGATCATCCCTAGGGCCATGAATGTAGAGGTAGACCTAATGGTGATAATTGGATCCCAATTTAACCCAGCAACAAACTTATTCACCAATGAGTAAGTAGTGTGGGTGATCATCAAACCTACCATTTTTGATAATGACCAAAATTTGTAAGTATTCAAAAATTATGCACGAATTTCCATGTTTCTTCAATAATCATATAAATTCATGGAGTAATTCCATCCAAAGATAGAAGAGGCCTATGGAGACCAAATCATGCAATTAAAAACTAACAAATTGCTAAAGGGGCTCATCACCCTAGAAAACCTATTTGATTCTAATGATGCCAAGAATGACAAAATGAAATTTTGTCATAAACAAAAGTGACTATTTCAAACTTGATGTCAGAGGTGGGAGAAAGCTAAAGTTAGAAAAGGAGGTTTCCTAAAAGGATAAGGAGTGGTTAGTTTCCTTCTGTGACAAGCATGAAGGATTCATCGCATGGAATTATGATGACTTGAAAGGGTTTAACCATAAGGTCATTCAAGACACCATATAATTGGTGGAGGAAACCAAACCTATTTGGTAGAAACAAAGGCTGGTAAACCTAAACATAAAATCCCTCATGGATTAATAATTAAGGAAACTAATCAAATCAAATATCATATACCCAATCAAAAAATTGATTTGGGTATCCAATTTGGTTCATATGGTAAAGAAGAGTGGAGAGATAAAACTATGCATGGGCTTTCAAGACTTGAATAAGGCTTCCTTAAAAGATCATTACCCCCTTCCCTCTATGGAATAGATCCTCCAAATAGTGGTAGGTGTGGAATTTTTTTCTATGTTGGACAAATTCTCTACATATAATCAGGTATGGGTAAATAATGAGGATCAACATAAAACCACTTTCACCACAAAGTGGGGAACCTTCATGTATGTGAAGATGACTATCGACCTTTCCAATATTGGGGCTATATTCTAGTGAGATATTGAGATGGATTTTGAGGGACTGATCAATAGGATCATCCTCATCTATCTAGATGACCTCATCATGTTTTAAAAGAAGAAGGAAGACCAATTTAATTATTTGGAGAAGGTTTTCTAAAGGTGAAAATAATTAGGGGTGTTTCTCAACCCAAAAAATGTGTCTTTAGAGTCCTGTAAGGTAAGCTACTTAGACATGTAGTATCCAAAGAAGGGATCACCATCAATTTAGAAAGAGTACAAGCTATCAAATACTTATATCTACCATTGAATAAGAAAGGGGTCTAGTCTTTCCTTAAGAAGATTAACTTTATCAATAGATTCATATCTGACTTTATAGGATTAGTGAGGCCAATCACACTGATGTTGAAGAATGACTAGGCCTTCAAGTGGACACCTAAAGGTTGAAAAACATTTAATAAAATCAAGGATGAGATATCCACTACACCTATATTAGTCAATTATAACTTTCTAAGGATTTCATAGTGTATGTCTATAGGAGTAAACATAACCTAACATCTATGTTAACTCAAAAAGAAGAGGAAGGAGGAAATGAGCACCCAATAGCATTTTAATCAAGAACATTACATGAATATGAATTCAAATACAATATTTTATAGAAATAAGTTTTCATCATTATCAAGGGCATCAAAAAATTTAGGCACTTTGTGGTAGGTAGTAAAATAATGTTGTACATAGCACACTCCAATGTCTATGAATACATAATGAAAGGAGAAATCATGGATAAATGGGCTAATAAAATCACCAATATCCTAGAGTATGATATTAAAGTCACAATAACTAAGGTGATTAGAGGGAGAGGACTCTATGAATACTTAGCCCAATATGCAGATGTCCCACAGGAGGAATATGACACACCAAAGGTAGTTTTAATAAACCAATATGAGATCAGTGAGTCCTAGGTTGTCAACCAAATTTGTTACATACAAATTGATTGATATCCTAATGGTCTCCCCATGTATAAAAAATGTTTCAACCAAATGTAAGGGGATAGTTATGCACTAGTCCAAGGAGTCATATTCAAAAGAAACTTTAATGTGGATCTATTTTGAAGAAAAGTACCAAGTTGAGAAAATCCTCCAAGATGTGCATTTTATCAACCTAAGTGGCCACTTTTTTAAAAAAAACCACTATGACCAAAATCATGCATGTGGGATATTACTAGCTAACCATGTTTAAAAACTACCATTAGGTGGTCAAAAAATGCTAGAAATGCCATTTCTTTGTAAGGAAGAGGAAAAACTTGGCCATTCCTCTAAACCCAATTGTGACTGATGATCCCTTCATATAGTGGGGTTTATATTTCATTAAAATTATTGTTCCCAAAATCCATCACTTGTTTTTGGGGACAACATATAAACTATTTTGGTCCTGCATGCCAAAATTCTCTCTTCTCTTCTCAAAAATTGTTCTAAGTGCTCAAGTTCTTCAATTATTCAAGAATTTTCAGTCAAGGGACTCACAAGTTCAATAGGTTCAACAACGTCAACAGGTAGGCTCTCACAAAGGAATAAGTTCCAAACACTTAGGCAATTTCAAGGTTGGTTCACCATCGAGGTTTAATTGAAAGGTCCATTGGCAGGCTTCAAACAAAAGATTGAACCATTGATCCATTGAACCATTGAACCCCACCTCCAAAGGTTCAAAGGTTCAATGGGTTCAAAGGTTCAATGACATCAGTAGACTTCAAAGAGTTAAGTGCTTCAGAAATTTCAACAGCTTTGAAGGACTTAAAGAAAATAAGACTTCGAAGAAGAAAGATTGAACCGTTGAACCTTAAACCAAAAGAGTTCAAAGTTTAAAGGTTCAACAAGTTCAACAGAAAATAAAATAATCTAGAGAGTTTGAAACTTCAAAGGATTCAAAGAAAGAGAATGAACTATTGAACTTTGAATCGACATGGTTCAAGGTTCAAAGGTTCAAGAAAGTTTGAAAGACTTAGAGAATAAAAGGATTCAAAGAAAGAGAATGAATTGTTGAAACATTGAACTTTGAACCAAAATGGTTCATAGGTTCAAATGGTTCAAGGAGTTCAACTAGTTCAAAAAGTTCAAAGTTCAAAAGGAAGCTTTGAGCAAAGGAAGCAGAAGATTCTAGAGACAAGTTTGAAGAAATGGTTCAACCGATTGAACCAAGGAGCCGATTGAATCAGCTTCTACCTAGACCACCCAAACTGTTGAACCATTAAAATAATGAGCTCTCATGGTTAAAAGGTTCAAGGTTTAACATGGTTCAAGTAACCAAGTGACCAATGATGTCCCCATAGACATCAAATTCAAGGTAACAAAATGCCCATTTATTTTCAAATATAGCACAAAACCTTAAAACAAACTTAGTGACCAACTGAAGAAGAAGCCAAAAGATCTAGTAGAAAGGGAAGACATATCCTGAGAGCTCATATCATGAGGAAGAGATAAAATGCATTAAGAGAAGAGGGAATAAGAGGGAAAGACTACAAATATTTGTGCAGGAGTTATTTCTAGTTGGTGAAATAGTCCACTAGGTGGACATCAGAGAGCATTAGCACTCAAAGACGTGGCCTATTTTTCTCCATCAAGTAAAGGTGAAGTGGATAGATGTGAAAATATCAAGAAGAGGACCAGGTGGCCTATACTTTAGAAGAGACATTTGATATGAATTGACACACCACAGTTAAGGCTGATGCCTTGTTCCAGCATGGCCCCTTGATAAAACTCAAAATGCATTCAAGGCATTAAATTTAGCATGGGCCATTCCATGAAACAAAGTTCCAAGTCTTTCTTAGCTGCTATATATTGTAATCTCTTATTTTATGCAAAAGGAGATCTCTCTGTTATAGAAGAAAAAATTTGCCCAAATTGAAAGGCATTTCTTGAGACTTTGAGCTCAAATTATTAATCATATTTCTTTATTTGAATGAGAAAACAAGTGACCTTTCAGAATTTATGCTAGAATATCTTGATTTATTTAGGAAATTTTTCTTATGTCCATATCCTAGAAGTGTTCTTGTCCATTTAATTTAACAAGTAGAACTAGTGGAAGTAATCAGGAGGGTGTCCTAAAGCTGACTGTGGAGAGACTTTGTGTTGCCATAATTGTCTTTGGCATGTTTGTTTTTATATTTCTATGTAAAGGATTTTAGGATGACTTTGTGCCCCCATTATCCTTCATATATTTCACTCTTTGGTAGTTGAGGTGGAGACTTTGTGCTACACTTCTTTCTACTGTGTTACTACACCCTGTTTCAATGAGGGAAGCAACAAAAGACTTTATGCTTTTGTGGGTTTCTCACTATTACTTTTACTACCCAGGAAGGAATCTGGCTGTTGACTATGTATTAATTCTAAAAAAGAGAAGTACCTCTAATAATCACCCATGATTTCTCCTTTGTCTATGAACATCATCTCTAAAACAAGAGAGATGGATGGTGTTGTCTTACCCCTGAGTGTTATTTTTAGCTTATATATATTAATATAATATAACATAGTTATAAGGAACCTCCCCTTGATGAGAGGAGAGATTTGTCCCATCTTGATGTGGTAGACCTACACATTTTGGCCAATAAATCTCCTTATGCTATGGTTGAAGCACCTATTTTGCCCATCAGTTAGCTCGTAACAAAATATTCACCCAACAGTTTTTGGTGACTCCACTGGGGATCATTTTGTGTAGTTTGAAACCTCAAAATTGAAATTAAAGTAGTCCCTATCCTTATCCATTTTAGCTTTACAATCTGGCAGCTCCATAGTATATGAGAAGCTAGAGATCCAAAGGTATTATTGACCCTATATTCGAGTTGGTACAACAAAGTGATTTTGACTTATGTCCTTCTCCATTTCATCTTTAGTGAACCAAGATTTTTCCTCCTAAAAAATTTAGGTCTCCATTACCAGGCAAAGCATCCATTTCTATTGTTAGCAGAGCTTTGCCAATACATACCCCTCAGACATTTTTTATCCCTCCCTTCAATAATAAAATCATGATAGTTCAAGGCCCTTAGGGTAACTCTTTTGGGCCACTCAATCTAACTCCACCTCTACATGAGATACCTCACAGTTCTAAGAAGAATTTCCCCACATTCTATGGTGATGGGAGAGTTCATCCTAATGAACATATTGTAGCCTTCAGTATAGCCTGTGGCATGATAGGTGTGGAGTTTGAAGATGTAGCAGTTAGGCTATTTGTGGAAACATTACAAGGAGCTACTGCAGTCTAGTTTTATCATCTGCAAGCACAAACAGTGACTGACTAGAACACTCTCAAAGCCAAGTTCAAAGTAATGTTCAAGCCTACAGAAGATGTGCATGCCCTGCTGGCCTAGCTCACACAGATGAAGGAGTCTCATGAACCTATGAGAGACTTTATAGTCAAGTTTGACAAGCTAAGGAATATGATTCCTACAATTGCTTAGCCAACAGTTGAGAATCTCAAATGATTCTTCATCAACTCTTAGTTGCCTAAAGTAAGTTTTTTGCTAAGATGGGCTATCCACATAGACCTTATTGCAGCTCAGTATTTGGCCACTAAGGTGGAAGATGATCTTATCTTGGTAGGAAAGATAAGAAGATATCCTAACAAAGGTAAACCTTCTTAATCCTCTAAATATCCATTTACATGCACCACTAATCCAATGGTGCAGAAGCTAGAAAATGAGTTGTTAGCTCTTAGAAAGCAAATGGTGCAAGGAATGTCTACTCCTTCATACTAAGATATAGTAAGGATGACTTTTCTGAATCAGTCATACAAAGGCAATGTTGCCAAGAATCAAGGGCAGCCAAATTGTCTTCCTCCCCCATAAGGGAAACTTGCCATTAAAGAACCTCTAACCAATTTAGCAATTAGATATCTTGAAATATAATCTCATTTCTCCTTCCAGCCTGAGTTAAACCTAGAAGATGACACTAATCTCTTCATAGAAAACCAAGAAGAATTAGCTGGTAACTCCAACATTGGTTTCCTAACTACCAAGATGAACCCAAAAATAAAGGTGAAGCATTTGATGGGTCATATGTTGTATTCACCCAGTCCCAAAACCAGTCAGCCCAACAAGCTAATAAGAAAAAAATAGAGGAGTGATTTGAACTAGTAGTTTTAATTGCTAAGCGAGGAACCACTCTATCTTTTCAGTCAAAAGACCCGATGAGCAGTAAAAAAGTAAGCATTCCAAACATTCCTTCATCTTTAACTTCAAATTCACATACCAGTACCACCCCTCTTAAAAACTAGAAGGATGAACTACCTTCCCATATTCTTAATTTATTTTAGACATTTGATATAATTGACCATTTCAAGAAAACCAAAATTCAAATGTCTGAATTTGAATTCCTGCAATTCAACCCTGAATAGTTGGATAAGTTGGTTTAATGTGTAAAGAATAAAACCATCCCTGCAAGACCAATTGTTCCAAAGGTGACTCCCACATCCACCCAGAATAACCTTGTCATTACTCCTCCTACTGTTCCTGGGAGGACAAAACCATTTTGTCACCCTACTAATAAATGGACACCAATTGAACAATTACATCATAGACTTAGGTGCATTTGACAATGTCATGCCTACCAAAGTGGTAGAATCTCTTAGAATCACACTAACCAAGACCTTTGGGAGATGTTTCTCCATGGAGAACAAATAAGTGCCACTGCTAGGACAAATCAAAGATGCCCAATTTGTATTTGTGGCATTACCAAATAAAAGGATTAAAATGATAGTCCTGGTGGCCAACATCCCAGCCTCATATAGCATCCTTCTTTGGAATTTTTTTTAAGGATGTTGGTGGCAAGTTGAGAATAGACTTATCTGAAGTGAGGATCCTGGTCAAAGCCATCATGTAGAGATTAGTCCTTAAGAGGGAGGTAAAATATGTTGTCACTCAAACATCAGTGCCTGAAGCTCAAATTCTATTTGAGTCTTTAGGTGTGGGTAATTACTTCCTGACTATAGAGGATGTTCCTATCCTAGTTGATGAAACTTTTAAAAATGACAATCTGAAAATTAGTTCAGACAGAATAGAAAAATGATTGGTAGAATGCAGTACAAGTGTAAAAGAATCCTCCCCTCTAATTAAAATAAAATTTGAGGAAAGCACAGTTCCTGATAATGTATGGCTACTAGAATTTGATGGCAGCTATTCTTCTACTGGCTCTGGAGCTGGGATTGTTCTAATATCTCCTCAAGGAGATATTTTTCCTTCATACAAATTGTAGTTTAGCAATACCAATAATATTGCTAAATATGAGTCACTGCTATTAAAATTAAAGGTTGCACGAGATAGGGGCATCAAACTCCTTCACGCTAAATGAGATGCTGAGTTAGTGGTTTGTTAGGTGAAGAACCTGTATCAAATCAAGAATGGAAGATTGCGTCATTACCACAATCTAGTTTGGGATCAAATTAAAAGCTTTAATGCTTTCAGTATCTCTACAGTACCCAGGGAATTCAATGACCGAGCTAATGCATTAGCTATTTTGGTGACTCTCCTGGTTCCTCACTAAGATTTTAAGGGAGATAGATACACCATCAAATTGGTCTTTTAACCAAGTGTTCCTAAAAATGCCAATCCTTGACAAGTGTTCAAAGATGACAAATAAATCATCACCTTTCTAAAACAAAAGGATAGCTTCAAATAGCTTCATTTTGAAGGCAATGGACCTCTACCATAGAAATCAGCTCAAGAAATAATTCTAGATGTAGGTGAAGAATTCTTATAGCTCAAAGGGAATAAAATTCCTAAAGGATTGGTTTCCCTTGAGAAACTATTTGATAAGCATGACAGGTTCATTAAATAGCAACAAAAAGATTCAAGCTCCTCCCAGGAGTTTGATCAAATAGATTTGGGTACCAAGGAAAATCCTATGATGGTGAACATCGAGAAGTGTTTCACTCCAAAAGAAAAGCTCAAATTTACTACCCTACTCCACTAGTACATAGTTGTTCTGGTGTACTCCTATGATGACCGGAAGTCACTCAGGCCTAAAGAAATTCACCATGAAATTCCTCTCAAAAGTGGTTCAATGTCTTACAAGTAGAAATCTTGACAATATAATCTAAAGATATCAGGTATTATTCTATCTAAAATATAAAAAATGTTGAACGCTATAATAATTTTCTCAATCCATCATTCCATATGGATTACAAACATAGTCCCTGTGTGAAAGAAGAATGGCAAAATTCACCTCTGTGTAGATTTTAGAAACTTAAATCAATCCTCTCTAAAGGATAACTACCCTCTACCCATCATGGATCAAGTCCTTCAGACGGTGACCAGTTTAGATATGTTATCAATATTAGACGGCTTTTCAAGATACAATCAAGTTAAAGTTGGTGAAGTAGACCAACATAAGACTACCTTCACCATGCCTTGGGGCATCTTTGCAAATCGAAGAATGTCATTTGACTTGATAAATGTTGGCACCACTTTTTAGAGAGCAATGGACCTTGCTTTCAAAGATGAAATGATTAAGTTCATTATGGTGTACTTTGATGATTTAAAAGTCTTTTCCAAGCATCATTCTGATCACCTACATCATTTGCAACAAGTGCTGGAACGATGTCGATAAAATGGCATTTTTCTAAATCCCAAGAAGTCTATTTTTGGGGTAATAGAAGGGAAACTTCTCAGACACATTATATCTTGAAAGGCATAAAGATTGAATAAAAAAGAGTCAAATCTATCTAGGAGCTTACTCTACCCACAAGTAAGACTGCAGTTCACTCTTTCTTTAGAAAGGTGAATTTTTTACGAAGGTTCAATCTTGAGTTTGTAGAGAAGACTCACCACATTGTGGACATGATGAAGGGAAATTCCACCTTCAACTAGAATGAAGAAGGCAAATCAACATTTCAAGACATCAAGATAGCTATTGCCCATGCCCCAATTTTGGTTTGTCTAGATTACACCAAAGGCTTCATAATGTATAGTTATGCTTTCAAACACACACTTTCAGCAATTTTGGTTTAGCAAAACAAAAGAGGTGTGGAATCTCCCATATCCTTCATGATCTATCCCATCAAGGTTCATGAGATGAAATAACCAAATATGGAGAAGCATGCTTATGTAGTGGTAAAGGTAGTAAAGCATTTATGCTTTTATATTCTAAATTTCCACATTATTGACCTGGTTCTTGATGCAATAGTCAAGTCCATATTAACTTAGCAAGAGTTTAGGAAAAAAAGGGGCAATTAGATTGCCAAAATCTAGGAGTTTGATCTAGTTATCAAACCAATGAAGCTGGTTTGGGGAAAGGGTCTCTACCAATTAATTGCTAACAACATACCAAAAGGAACAGGGCATGAAGAAATAAAAGTGGGAGACACACCAATAGTTCTCTTTGTCACCACTATGGATGAGTGGTATTCAAATATCACTCATTTCCTTACCTACGGTGAGTGTCTTACTCACCTATCTCATAAAAGAAAGAGGATTGTCAAGTTGAAAGCTACCAACTTTATCTTGTGAGACAACGGGCTGTATAAGAGGAACCTTGACGGGGTATTCCTTTACTGCATGGATAAAGTGTAGCAAAACAAACTTTTAGAATCTTTCCACAATTTGTCTTATGGAGGAAATTTTTCTATGCTTGTAACTACCCATAAGATTCTATGAGCCAGGTATTACTAGCCTACTCTGTTTCAAGATGCATACAAATAGGTAAGAAGATGTGAACTATGCCAACAGTTCATTAGAAGACCTAAGTTAGCTATTTTGCCTCTTAAGCCAATGGTAATAGAAGAGCCATTTCAAAAATGGGGAATTAATTTCATTGGTGTTGTAAATCCATCTTCAAATGCTAGACATGATTATGTCCTCACAGCCACAGATTACTTCACCAAATGGGTGGAAGCTATTCCAGCCAAGCATGCTACTTCAAAAGTAGTTTGTAATTTCCTCAAGGAAAACATCATTTTTAGGTTTGGGGTCCCAAAAAAGATTATGATAGATAATGTAGCCTATTTCTCTTCCCATGAGATTACTCAGTTCTATTTTTATTATGAGATTACCCTCTCCCACTCTTCTGATTATTTTCCACAAGGGAATGGCAAAGCAGAATTGAGCAACAAGAACCTGGTGACCATCATCAAGAAGCTAGTGGATGACAACCAATGAACATGGCATAAAGCATTGGTTGATGCTTTATGGGTAGACAAAATTATGCCCAAAAGGGCAATAGGTATGTCACCATTCCAACTTTTACATGGTCTCAATGCAGAGATACCAATCACCCTAGAATTGCTAGCACTAAAATTGGCAAAGGCAGTCGAAAATCAGACATATGAAAGCTCCATCGACAAAAGGATCATGTGATTGACTAAGTTGGATGAGTAGTGAACTATGGTGGTAGATCAAATCACTATGCATCAAAGTTTGGTAAAGAAGCTCTTTGACTAGAAAGCCAAAACCCATGATTTCTAGATTGGAGATCATGTTCTGTTATGGGACAAGAGAAGAGAACCAAAGAGAATGCATGGGAAATTTGATTCCCTATGGAGAGGCCCATTTTTTATTCATCAACTCAATGGTGAAAATAGTTTCTTGTTGAAGTATCAAGATGACATGCCATTTTCATTGCCTCACAGTGGGTAACATCTGAAGCACTTCAATTCTTGAAGTATCAGATAAGTCTGGTTGTACATATGTATATTTGTATATTCTTTAATTCTATTTGGTGATTTTCATTTTCATTTATTTTTGGTGCCTTTCTTTTTTGGTAACATGACTCCATAGCCCAATGTCATACTTAAATGCACTAGATATTTTGGATTCTACTCCCTTTGATTGTTTTTATAATCGATGGAAGTTCCCCAACTGGAGCTAGTTGTCATTCCTAAAATCCATCACTTGATTTTTGGGAGAACATATCAACTATTTTGGTCTTACAGGCCAAAATTATCTCTTCCCTTCTCAAAAAATGTTTTGAGCACTCAAGTTCTTCAATTATTCAAGCATTTTCAGTCAAGGGACTCACAGGTTCAACTGGTTAAACAACTTCAATAGGCGGGCTCTCACAAAGGAATAAGTTCCAAACACTTAGGCAATTTCAAGGTTGGTTCAATGTCGAGTTTCAACCGAAAGGTCCATTGATAGGCTTCAAACAAAAGATTAAACCATTGAACCGTTGAGCCCTGCCTCCAAAGGTTCCAAGGTTTAATGGGTTCAAAGGTTCAATGACATCGACAGACTTCAAAGAGTTAAGCACTTCGAAAAGTTTAACAGCTTCAAAGGACTTAAAGAAAAGAAGACTTCAAAGAAGAAAGATTGAACTATTGAACCATTGAACTTTGAATGAAAAGAGTTCAAAGTTCAAAGGTTCAATAGGTTCAATAGACAAGAATCTAGAGATTTCAAAACTTAAAAGGATTCAAAGAAAGAAAATGAACTGTTGAACTTTAAATCAGCATTGTTCAAGGTTCAAAGGTTCAATAAATTTTGAAAGACTTAGAGAATAAAAACATTCAAAGAAAGAGAATGAACTATTGAACCATTTAACTTTGAACTGAAATGGCTCATAGGTTAAAATGGCTCAAAGAGTTCAACCAGTTCAAGAAGTTTAAAGTTCACAAGGAAGCTTCAACCAGTTCTAGAGACAAGCTCAAAGAAATGGTTCAACCGATTGAACCAAGGAGCTGATTGAACCAAGGGATCACTTGGACCACCCAAACCATTGAACCATTTAACTAATGAACTCTCATGGTTCAAATGTTCAAGGTTCAACGTGGTTCAAGTAACCAAGTGACCAATGACATCCCCATAGACATCAAATTCAATGTAACAAAATGCCTATTTATTTTCAAATATGGCACGTAACATTAAAACAAATTTAGCGACCAGTTGAAGAAGAAGCCAAAAGAGCTAGCAGAAAGGGAAGAGATAGCCTGAGAGCTCAAATCATGAGGAAGAGATAAAATGCATTAAGAGAAGAGGGAACAAGAGGGAAAGACAAAATATATGTGTAGGAGTTATTTCTAGTTGGTGAAACAGTCCACCAGGTGGACATCAGAGAGCGCTTGCTCTCAAGGACATGGCCTATTTTTATCCATCGAGTAAAGGTGAAGTGGATAGTTGCATAAATATCAGGAAGAGGACCAGGTGACCAATACTTTGGAGGAGACATTTAAGATGAATTGACACGCCACAGTTAAGGATGATGCCTTGTTACAGCATGACCCCTTGACAGAACTAAAAATGCATTTAAGGCATTGAATGAAGCAAGGGCCATTCCATGAAACAAAGTGCTAAGTCTTTCTTGGCTACTATATATTGTAATCTCTTATTTTATGTAAAATGAGATCTCTCTGTTATAGAAGCAAAACTTTACCCAAATTGAAAGGCATTTCTTGAGACTTTGAGCTCAAATTGTTAATCATATTTCTTTATTTAAATGAGAAAACAAGTGACCTTTTAGACTTTGTGCTAGAATAGCTTGTGTTATTTAGGAAATTGTTCTTATGTCTATTTCCTATAAGCATTCTTATCCATTTAATTTAACAAGCAGAACTAGTGGAAGTAATCAGGATGGTGTTCTGAAGCCGACTGTGGAGAGACTTTGTGCTAACAAAATTGTCTTTAGCGTGTTTGCTTTTCTATTTCTGTGTAAAGGATTTTGAGATGAGTTTGTACCCCCATTGTCCTTCATATATTTCACTATTTGGTAGTTGAGGTAGAGACTTTATGCTACAATTCTTTCTACTATGTTACTATACCCTATTTCAGTGAGGGAAGCAATGAAAGACTTTGTGCTTTCATGGGTTTCTCATTGTTACTTTTACTACCTAGGAAGGAATCTGGCTGTTGACTGAGTATTACTTCTAAAAAAAGAGAAGTACCTCTAGCAATCATCTAGGATTTCTCCTTTGTCTATGAACATCATCTCTAAAAAAAGAGAGATGGATGGTGTTGTCGTACCCCTAAGTGTTATTTTCAACATATATATAGCACTTCATATGTATAAGGAACCTCCCCTTGATGAGAGGAGAGATTTGTCCCCTTTTGATGCGATCAACCTGCACATTTGGCTAATAAATCTCCCTATGCTATGGTGGAAACACCTATTTTTTCCATCAGTTAGCTAGTGACAAAATATTAACCCAACAAAAATGATCAATCTCATCTCCAAAAATGATCACAAGTGGATATTTATGGCCATTGAGTATTTCATTAGGTAGATCAAAGTAGCCCCTCTATGAGAGGTAACCGAGAATATGATCCTCAACTTATTGGAAGAGATAATAACAAGGTTAAACCCACCTAAGATGATCATCTCTAATAATAAAAAATCCTTCCTTGGGTCCAAGAATTCTAAGTTTATGCTTTAAAATAGTATCTTCTTAAAGACTTCATATAATTACTACCTATAAGGGAATGCATTGGTCAAGTCAAAAAATAAGAACCTTATGAGGCTAATCAAAAGGATGGGTGATCATCAAAAAAGGGAGTGGCATACTCATGTAAAAATGGCCTTGTTAGAAGACTACATCACTCCTAAGTAGATCCTAAATACTTCTTCATCTGAACTTGTGTATAAGAAGGAGGTAGTCATGCCTATATGATAAAAAATTCCCACTATATAGCTTATAAAATATATTAAGATTATGGAAAATAGAGTGATGGAGGTTAGGCTCATAGAGCTACTTAGACTCTAAGAAGAAAGAGAGCAGGCAATTGATGCAAAAATTACCTGACAACAAGTGGTCAAGTAGTGGTTCAACAAGAAAATGTCAAACCTAGGTATTTAGTTCTCAATTATGATCAAAGGGCTATAAATATAGGTTAGCATGCAAATTTTGATTCTTTATGGAGAGGATCATTATACATCATCAAAAATAGATAGGGAAATGATTTCAAGTTAGAATATTAAGAAGATAATGCATTATAGATCCCTATTAATATGATCAACTTGAATCATTTTAGCTAGCTTACCTACCTCCCCCTTGTACATAAGAGTGATTTTGAAAAATAATTATCAAGATGGATACTTTTACATCTTCATCAAGAGGTGAAAAGCATCCAAGAAAACATAGAACCCACAGGTTGGGAAACTAGGAAAATCTTCCCCCATAATATGAGGTGAGCAAATATTATGCTTCCACCCCTACTTAGGAAAAGGAGAAATTGTTGAACATCAAAAAAATGGCTAAAAATAACTATAGAGACCAAACATTGGTCGCTAATTTCATGGATGATATCTTTGATGCTAGGTTGGCCAAGAATCTTAACAGTTTAAGAGAGGGTGCTCACACTCAAATGAACGAGAAGATCTAAAGGAATGATT
The DNA here is from genome assembly GCA_037957365.1 of Torreya grandis. Classification (NCBI taxonomy): domain Eukaryota; kingdom Viridiplantae; phylum Streptophyta; class Pinopsida; order Cupressales; family Taxaceae; genus Torreya; species Torreya grandis. The sequence continues at coordinate 3,947,691 of JARHVA010000632.1, read as the reverse complement.
ATGACTTATTTGGATGTAGAATGTGGAACTACACGTTAGCCTAATTTATGGTGTCCTATTTTCGCCCATGCCCAAAAATTATTTCCATCTATATAGAGAGGTATAAGTCCAATATTGGTGTAATCATAGGTAACAACCATTTGAGGGTGAAAATTAGTGTGGACACTATAAAGGAGATGATATAGCTCCCAAGTGACCCCAAAGACAAAATATACAACATGGAGAGCCTTCAGGATGTTTGGGACACCTGGGTCTATGACAAAGTGCACTTCCTCAAAATTTTCCTTCAAAGTAGCTACATAAAAGTGCCTTCTCTACACATCCCCCTTGCAAGCTTCCCCATGAAGTACTTAAAGAATGCCTTGTCCATGTTGGTTTTCATCTTCAAGATGGACTCATAATTAAGGGTGCTCTTCTTCTTGACTACAATGAATAAGGAGGACATATACATGATGAAATTTTCTAGATGCCATCACTACCATCATGAAGAATGAGCTAAAAATTTAGCCTTAGAGTTGGCCTACCAACTCAACATAATGAACTATGTATATGATGTAAGGAAGAATAAGAAGGGATTGTATGATATCCCTTTCACAAGGGGAGGCATCATAGTGGTGAGGAGGTAGCAAGAGTACTTTATCATATCCAAATTCATGAAGCTTGGCCTCAACTTGATTGATGATAGATGGGGCTATGATCTGATTAGTTACATAGCCTCTTTGAAGACCATTAGCCAACCCAATCACCAAACTCAACCATAACTCAAGCAAAGGAGGTCACCCTTGGAGGATGACCACAAATATTATGTGGATCTATTTCATATCTCATTAGACACTCGTAAGCTATGGGAGTATTTATATAATGTGCTCTATCCATTTGACCCTTCTAATAAACTAATGAAGGGACTAATAACACACTTCACTTGGAGATATTGGAGCCAAGAGTAAATAACTACCTATGAGAAATATGGGCAAGATATTAACAAGATGTACTCTAATTTTGAGGATGAATAAATGGATGAAAATTTTGGAAATCTTTGGGATGAGCATCATCTAGAAGAGGACCTACTAGAAGGAATATTCACTATCAAAGAAGAGGAAGAAGAAGAAGGAGACACCCTTGGTAGGGAAGAGTGAGAAGTGCCTTTGGAAAATGAAAATGAAGTCTTATAGATTCTAAGGCCATCAACCTAGCCACCTCTTTTGCACCCATACCCCAAAACCCTGTGGCAAAAACCAACCTCTTAGGGGCATCTCTCATCTAGATAAAATTAGCCCAAGTGTCCCATGGCACCAATATCTAGCCCTCTACTAGAACCCCCTCAAAAAAAGGTATGACTTTAATGACCCCTTTTTTCCACCTCTACCTCTTTTTTCACTCCCTCATCTCATTCCAAAGTTTCACCCCAAGTCATAACACTTTTCACTACCCATCCAATCACTTCCCTAGCACCACTCTCCTCTTCATCCTCTCATCATACCATTAAGATTGTAACACTTTCCTCCATGATCTTGATCACTTCCCTTATACCTTTCCTTACTCCTCTACTCTCATCATCCACAACATCTTCCCTCATGGTACAATCTCCCTCCACCCCACACTATGGGCTCTTTGATTTCTCTCCTTCCACCCTCACCCTTCATCCACTCATCTCTAGAGGAACAACATCTACTACGTCACAACAACAAATGACCATTCCATTCACAATGCCTCAAGGACTCTCCTTCATAGGGGAAAACATTCAGTCACTATAATAGTATCATCAACAAATGAACATGATGATAAGGGCTTGAGAGGCCTATATAGAGAAAAGGAAGGGGAAATAAGCCAATTACTTAGTAGTGACTCACATATGGTCATTATTTGACCCTACATAATAATCCTTGATGATTGTATATATGGACCCTTAGGTAGTCAAGCCCTAAGATCACCTATAGTTAGGGGACTACACAGTACAAGTTGTTGACCTCAATCTTAGCTAGCTTAGGCCCATTGATTAGGTCAAGCTGATAGAGGAAACATAAAAGTCTCTAACTACAAACTACATCAAATCAACTTGACAAGTGGAGAAGACCAAGATGGTACTCACCAAGGTGAAGGCTATAATTGACCACCTTAATGTTGAGGCTAAATCCAAAGATTTAAATCTCAATAAAGCAAGGTCTGACATTTATATTTGTGTCTCTAATGAGAGTTTCTAGGTGGAATCTAGTCTAAGAGTGACTATAGAGACCAAGCTATAGGATCAAGAGACTAAAATAGTGCAAACCCATTAAAAGCTCTCAAATTCTAATTTGGATTTTCAACAGTTGAAACATAAGGCACAACAAGAATCCTTAATCAAGGAATAAGAAATTTTATAGCTAAATAATGACCTTACCACTCGTTTATAGACCATGAAGATCCTCCCTATGGTTCAAATTCTATATTAATTTTATAAGGAGAGAATCAAAGGCATAACCATAAATCTGAAGCCAATACTCAAGTTCATCATAGACTTGCAAAAGCTAAGCTCTAAAGTAAGCACGTTCATTGACTAGGGCATTAACTTCATGTCCTCTAAGGTCCCTAAGTTATAGATTCTTATTCAAAAGATTTAAAATGATTTAGATGAAACACTTTAGATAATGGGGATGGATGACTAAAGGCAAGTGGTGGTAAAAGTCAATGAATTTATAGGTTGATACAAGGTAGCCACCAAGTGAAAGGAATTCCTTAATACCTTAAAAAAGGTGGTCCAAGATAAGTGGAGGCACATTGAATAATTAATATAATTGGGACTCCCTTCCCCCTTCTTAGTAGACAATAATATCCTCATAGAGAACCAGATCAAGGTGTTGCTAGAGCAAAAATATAATGAGTAGACGTGTTCACAACTCTCAGTTAATCACCTAGTGTCTCTAAAGTGGAGAATATATTGCAGCCACTTGCCCAACTGGAGTTCCAAATGATGGTGGTAGTTTAAGGTCTAGGGGAATCTCCTTCAAGGATATTATTTATCTAGATAGAGCCTTTGAGGCTCTTAAGAAGAAGGCCCAACCTAATGAGGAAGAGTGGGCACCTTTATAGGTAGCTCTTCAAAAATTTTAAGTTCACTGAACTGCCTCCAATTTTTCTAATTTTGCCTTGACTAGTTTGTGTACCAGAGTTTTTGGATTCTCTCATCCATAGGTAGACACCGATGTGAGTCACCAAGAACTATGGATTGGGATCCACTTTTTATTATTTTGGAGTAGTTCACATTTGGTCCCATAACCACTTGGTGCATTTGGCACTTCTACCTTTGGCAATCCTTTTTTTAGGCCCCTTTTGAATTTTTTGCCTAAGTATTAGCTTCCTTCCACTTCCTCCACATGGTAGCTAGGCACTTTTTCATCACAAAGAATATCTTGATTCACTCCAGTGTAGCACCAACTTGACACATGGCTACCCAATGCTATTTGAAGCTAATTCCCTTTTGGTTAAAAATTCAAGTAGTGCCATCTGATAACTATGTAATGGAAGGGACCCACCATGTAGCTATAGTAAGGAGATGAACTTTTCCATATGGAATAATGATTCTTGTTCATGGCAGATTTATTTTTTTAGAGTTTAGAGTTGCACCATTGGTTGAAATGATCAATCCCATCTCCAATGACATAACAGAGGTAGTTCTAGAAATGAACACATGGCACCATGATGCTTCTCTTAAGCCTCATGGCCATTAGAGGATGATGTGGTCATAACATATCCAATATTTGAAAACCAACTACAATCATGATCTATATTTTTTATTCTAGTTGCAATGGCTTCATCATTGGCATGATGCCAAGATTTCTAGGTGTTGTTCCCATGACAAAGCACCACACCTATTTATTTAGGGATCTTTCCTTATAGAGCGGGATGGTTAATATTTTGTAATTATTATTATTTTTTGGAACAACCATCTTGTAATAGTTCTAAAATAGAAATAGAGGTATTTAGTAGTTTTTCATTTTGGACCTCAATAGGTGCCCTTCATAGGTAGGATTGAACCTTGTATATTGTGCATTTTGAGGCCTTCTATACTCTATTCTCCACCTCACAATCAAGAAGATGTGGTGTTATGTGTTATATTGAGTGAATAGTTATTTATATTTATTATTTTTGTTCTCTAATTCTATAGTTTCAATTTTTGTTTGCATTATAAACCTTAATGCATGACTCATACTCATTTAATAGTCTATGATGTTTGAGGATTTAAGCTATTTTATGTAATCATCAATTAATGTTTTAAAAAATCTTAGTGCATCACCTTAGTTAATATATTTTGATTTCCATTTATCCCTTATCCCTTTTAACCCCCCAAAATCAAAATGAAGAGTCAACTTTTAAAATCCTAGAGGTTGCTTTACCAACTATATTTGGTCCCACACCTGTAAAGTTTCCCATAGAAATATGTCTAGCCTGAAGTGAGAGTTTTACATGTCAATAGATATAGAGTCTATACATAAGATTTGAATTTGTGTTGAAATAAATGATAAATGGACATTTTTGGATGTTTGTCTATGATGTCTCCAATGTGACCAAGATTGTTGATGAGGTGTCATGTGTCTTAGATTGATAATGACAAATTGTGCTTTAAGGTGTTTTAGTGTTATTGAATGATTATTTAGTGTTTGAATTGGATAGGAAATTGATGAATGATATTGATGATATGGAAATGTTGTAGAGACCCTATGGTATGTTATTAGTGATTAGAGTGCTTATGGAAGTGAACATAATTTATCAAAATAGTCATATGAATGGTTGAGCTCAAGTAGTCATCTTGACAAATAAAGTTGAGTAAGTAGATTAATGATGTCATATTTCACATGTGTGAAGGTTTCAAGATCAGTTTGATAAATGGATAGATTAATTTATGTGAGAAGATCATATGGTTCAAATTTTAGGTCGTGAGGTTGAGCATAGAAAAAGTCATTAACGTGCAAAGTTGGATTCTCAAACAAAAGTTTATTAAGTTTCCATACTTATCCAAATTTACAATAAGAGATATACAATGAGAATTTAATCAGATCATATATGTAATGGTAAGCATTTAATCTGACTAGATAAGGATCAAATGGTGAGTGTATGATCATATAGAGATTTAATGGTGAGTATCTAATCTGATAGATAAAGATCCAATGGTGAGCATTTGATCATGAAATTAGACATTAATGGCACACACTAAGTCAATAAGTCAAAGGATGCTTAAATTTCATGTAAAACTACCAAGTCACACAATCATATTGACTAAATGGTATAGGGTATGCAAAAGGTATGTAGAGCTACCAAGTGATATAATAATGAGAGATAAGATCGAAGATAAATGGTGAGCATTTCAAGATAAAGACTAGGCTACTTATTAAAATATTAATGGTTTGAATTTGTTCAAATTTTATAGGAAGCATGAGATGAGGTCAAAGTTTTTGAAGTTTAACAGTGATTGTTGGCATTTGAATTTAACAAAAAAAAACTAGTGCTCAATATTTTGCTTATATCTTTTGATCTAGGATGAATTTGAAGGTGATGTAAAAATAAAATTTGAACAAGACCTCAAGGTGCATCCATATAAGTGAGTTAGAAGATTTTAATGTTTGTAAAGTCAAATATATTGAGATACAAAGTTGATTATGTGTTTGATCATGTTCTACAAGTGACCTGAAAAGGATAATTGAGTTGTTCTTGATAGTATTTTGATGTGTTAAGATGATATAAATATTGAAGAGTATTTTAGACTCCATGAAGACTATTTATGTGGATTTTTAAGGTTTGAACAATCCATGTTCATTTTGAAGAAAGGATTAGAAGTTGACTATGTTTGTTGAATGTACTAAAAGATTGAGTAACTACTTTGCAAAAGTGTGTTAGAAGAGTTATGAGCATAATTGAAGAAGTAAATGAGCATGGAGATGTTATATAAATATATAAGGCTTATAAAAAGGAATTGGTTTTCATATTATACACTTGATCATATTATATTTTGACTACATGTGACGAGTCTGAGTGGTCATTTTGTGAGAGTTGATTTATGTACTTATATTTTATGTTGAAGTGTGTAAATCACATGGAGGTGTTGTAGAGGTCTTAGAGAGTTAACTTATGTGATTTAATCATATGGATATGTGAAATATTTTAATAATCATTTTAAAAGTTTATGACTATGTTTTATGTATATAAAGACTTGAAGAGCAAGGAGACCTAATTGGTAGGTTCAAGGTGTGAATTTGTATTCTAGCATAAACCCATATGGAAATAAGCAAGGAGATATTGGAAACAAGTTTGATGTGTTATAATCATTTTTAAAGGATAAATGTGGTCCAATTTGTCTCACATGTAATGTCAGAGTATGAAGGCCTACTTGTTTTAGGTCTCACCAAGACCTAATGGTGGTTTGGGGATAATGAGGTAATGACTAACCTATGAAGAATGTGGTTCTTACATGTAACATGTATGGGGACATATTTAAAAGGTATAAAAAATATGTAAATTATATTTTCCAACCAAGATGGGTAAAAAGAAGAGAATGGTATAAGTACAAGGTCTAATTGGACTAATTGTGTTAGTTGAGTATGTGTTGATTCAAGTGAAGGGGAGAGTCTTTGAAAGAGAAGGTGCTAAATAAATTTGACCTTGCAGGTCAAATTTGGACCCCTATAGGGAAAAAATTTATCTTTATAGGGTTATAGTGGGTTAAATATTATGTCATAGGGTGTATTATATGTTAATTGATGTCATTTAATGTTATATGTCCCTTGGTCATTAGTCTTATTAGTAAAATGTGTCCTTTTAAGTCATTTTGAGGGTCAAAATTGAAAATTTAATGAATTTTATGGATTTATAAGGAATTTTGAAGGTTAAAAAAGGTTTTTTCACATTCCATGTGTCCAAGGAAGTCTTTGGTAACTATTACTAACTAAAAATTGACATGTTCCTAAGAAAAAGGGTAATTTTCTTTAAAAACTTGAGCATTTTATGAGGTGTACAAAATTATATGGCATCTTATATTTTTTTAAATTTAAATAATGTCCCTTGGTTTTCAATACGCTCATTTAAAATATAATTTTGATCAAAAAATTAAAAAATGAAAAAAACCACTTATCTCTCCTTCCACTAGGTTTTGAAAGCAAAAGTAGTCTTCAAGTTTGTACTTGGTACGGTCAGTATGAGAGGTTCTAGGAAAAATAATCTTAGGGGTGTATTATAAACTTATTTAGATAAAATTTTATGTTTTTTTCTAGAGGAATTGTGACCTTTTATTTATGAACCATTCCTAAAAAGTTGACCTTTCCAATTCACTTACTAATCTGTGCACCATATAGGTTTTGCATTGGTTTGGAGCAGTCCATAAAATAAAATTGATGAGATTGGTTTAAGATGATGTTAACTACATATTATTATTATTATTTCCATTATTATTTTCATTTTTGGAAAATATATCATGGGATTTTTTGGGTTTAGTTTGTAGGTGAATATCTTAGGTGGAATAGCAGTCATTTTCACTACTTGTAGAAGTTTATATTATCTTTAGGCAATACATATGGAGGGGAAATGATTTTATCCATGTTTAAATTCCATAGGTTCCATATCCTTCCATTTTTTGGTCTAATATCTCCATACTTTGTTCAAACACCCAGTCTTGTCGCATGCATAGTCAACTTTCTGCTTGTTCCTGACTGTAGCCATGGTGTTTTTGAGGTATGAAACGTTCATAAGGTTGTTTTATAGGTCCATAAAATGTTTTTAATAGTATAAATAAATTATTAATAAAATAAAATATCTAAAAATTAATAATATAAAACTATGATGAGTAATACTTTTGATCAACCCATGTTTCTACTCACTATATATATGCAACCTATAGTGCACCTACATGAGCTTCTCAAGGTGATGTGATGGTGAAATGATAATTTGATAGGTTTAAAAAAAATTTATGGTGATAAAATTGTATTTAAAACTTTTTAAGGGTTTATATCTGATCACAACACATGTACTTTGCATTGCTTGCATTTTTTCATCTTTATTATTTATGTATGAGGATAACTACATACATGCGGTGTTAACAAAGAATTAGGGTACTCATATGGAGTATGTAACATGTGGTGAGACATTATTTGATTCCTAATATGTTTATAATATCATTTCAGACTTCATTTGAGTTTTATATTGCTAAAAAAGGTTTAAAATCACTTCTAAAATGCATAACTGTGTGTTTCAAGCCCCTTATCCCTAAATGGGAAAAATAGAGCACCAATGGGTTTTAGAGATACCATAAAACATGGTTTCAGAGAATTTAAATGCCTAAAAATGAATTAATCTTACATTAACTACATATGATATGATACTTGTAAAATTTAGAGGGTAGATGGTCAATGGAGGATGATTCTTTAAGGTTTCCAATATGCACTTTTATGTACTAAGTGTAAACAATAATAACTATAGTTTTGAACCCTTAAGTGACTTTAATCTTCTAAAGTTACAAAAAAAATAAAATTATGGTTGGATTATCCTTATTTATGGAATGATATTCCAATTAAAATTAAAATAATGAGGATGAGGTACATATACAGTGTTTCAGTCCTTATGAACACCCACAGGTGTCCTTTTCATAAGATAATGCTCACTTATAGCTAACTGTAGGTGACTAGTAGGGTAGAGAATAAAGAGGGTGAGGTTTCCTAGTGTTGTTTTATTCCTAATAATTTGTCATGACCTTGAAATTTTAGGTAAAATATTTTTACACAACTCAACATGGTCCCCTAACACCTACAAGTACCTTGCCAAGACAACAACATAGTATGCTAAAACTGACTGTGATGTGACAGTGGTCAAATATGAGGAGTTTGAGTATTGGGTTATCAATTTTGTTCAAGTAAAATAATAATAATGTGCATAGAGACTATCAAGAATATTTTTTTTGAGGTTTTTAACCCTATGTAAACCTATAGGCCCCCCTCCATGTGGAATATTCACTTATGGCCAATTATAGGTGATTGTTACATATAGTAACCTGAGAAAGGGATACCTAAGTGATGATGTAAGGTCACCCCATATGAAAACATGTATTAATTATCATAGAATATATGAATAACTCATATGAATTATCTCCAAGGTAAAATCATGTAGAACATCTACATGAATGGTGTTTTAAGTAGAACACAGTCTAAGAAGAGAACAATCTAGACCAAGTACGAGCATATGGAGATATGTGTAGTATTGGAGGGATGAAATAAGGTCATGTAACACATTAATAACATTTAAATAAGAATAATAAAACCATAATAATGTAAAATAAGTAGGTAAAGGGCTCAAATGATGCACATACAACCCACATCTATGACTATCATGCACACAGTCCTTTTGCCTAGAAACCAATCTTCAAACTTGAAGCTTTGGAGAGTAAAATAACTTGAACAGGAGATAATTTTTTTTTTATAAGGTATATAATACTTGAATAATATTATAATATACTAACCATCATCTAAGTAAATAAGGGAGTGCCCTCTATTTTGTCTCAGACAAAGGGCAATCCCCTTATGTGCAGACTAACAAGTTTTGAAGAAAGTAAGTGATAAGGTGAGAAAAGGGTTGATTTAACTCTTAAATAAAGTTTATTAAGTTTAAAAAAACTTATATTAATATATAAAACACCTCATATAAATGGGTAAACCCAACAATATGGTTTGGGTGGCTAGGTTTGCAAGTAGGCCTTAAAAGGTAGAGTTTATTTAGTGTCCAAATGGAAGGTCAATGCTACTTACAACCTTATGTATGAATTATGAATATAATTGAAATGTTTTTAGGGTGAATTCAGAGGTTTTAAATATTTTATATTGTAAGGTAATCCATAAAAGGTCATTATAGGCTTTAAGGTGCAGACAGGCTACAAGACCAACAGTAGGCCTAATGCCTAAATGAGGAGTAATATTCATTTATAACATGAATTAAGATTATAAATGGATTAAAAAATAATTTATGGGTCATAATATACATTTTAAATATTTTTTAATGTAGAGGAAACTTAAGGAGGTCCTTTTTTGGTCTAAAAGCAACATCAGGGATGTGGAAAAGGATAAAGGAGCTTGATAAGAGTAGTTTTGATACTCATATTTTATTGGAGGTTGTTCATGGATGAAAAAGGAGTTTAAATGTGTTATAAAGTTCCTTTAACATCATCCTTATGGAATTTATTTTCAATTTGGACATTAGAGCTTTATGAACAAAGCTTAAGAGGTCAAAACAGGCTAAAACCCTTGCTAACCCTTGCTAGTGACTAGTTTGGAGAAATGGAGTTGGATAGCTACCTTAATGTACTATTTTTACTAGGGTGATGATTTTAAATTTTATATTAATCTCTTATTATACTACCCATGATTTTTGACTATATGAAATTATATGGATAGGGTGCAAAATAGGGTATTTATAAACATATTATGTATTTTAGAGGATACAAGATGTTTCAAGAGATGAAATAAAGTTTTGGTGGAATATTAAGAATTTCAATAACCCCTTAATTCCATTTAATTATTTATATAAAATAATAAATGTTAAAATAAATAGCTTCATCTCAACCAATCAAAACTGGCATATTAGACAAGCTAGTGAAGAGGGTGGAAAACTTTAAGTGAGGTGATTTTAAGGTGTCCCTAATACTTATAAGGATATGTAGGGTCTTTAAAATTGTCATAAACTCCATAAAATGTATTTACATGAAAAAATTAAGCCAATTTTGAGGCCGAGTGTGCAGGGTGTATGAAGGAGGAGTTTTTTTGGGTTGTAGATGATGATAACTCCTTCTTAGATGATTCCAAATGACCAGGCCTACAACTAATGAATGGAGAGGCATGTATGAAAGATGTTACATTAATTCCAATAATTTTACCTATTATTATTCAATTATGAGGTGTTCAAGAAGCTAAAATCATGAAGATAGTTTTTCTAAGCCAACACAAGGAGTTTCATGCCACTTTTCATGAGTGTTATGCCTTATGTGGACACTTTTACTTCCTAACATTGAATGGTTCATCCCATATCCTCTTATAATACTAAATTAACTCCTTATATTATCTTTAAAAGTGTCCTTTTGACCCTTGGACTTCTCTTTTCTTCTCTCTTTCTCAAGTTCTATAAGAACTAGCCATTTTGTCCTTTGTAATCTAATATCACACCATGTATGGTGAGGCCTTGCTAGTTTTGACATTGTAATTGCCTTTAAAAATAAATTAAATTCAGTTTTGAGTTCATATATCAGCTTTTAAAAGTGTGTGATTAGATGTATAATGAATAGTTAAGATATATTTGTTTATCCTTGCTTTCTCTCAATCCTTCCATGTTTGATGTAAATGATTCCATGCCTAATAGGTCATATGAAGTGTTGTTAAATGTATGGATATGTTATAAAGTGTACAATAAGTCTTATCATCTACAAAATGATCTATATTTACACTTACCTTGGATAATCTTCATGCAAGTCACCTTCATATTGAAATACTGATGTTAGTACACTCTAGGACTCTTAAATTAGTGTTGTATACCTTATCTCAAAGTGATGAAGTATAATAGTCTTATTGTAAACATATTGATGCATCAGCCCTATAATAGGTTTCATTTCATTCCTACTCTATTCCTTTTGTCCACAAATAATTAGTTAATATAGATGAAAGAATTTTAAGGCACATCTAGGGAGCTAGCCCTTTATTCTAGAGATTCATCTCACTAAATTGACTACCCACAACAAGTGAGATATTTCCATTGTGACACTTGGATGAGGAGAGCTGACATATCTCCTCAAAGGGTGAAAACCCAAGTGATAATAATTTTTGGCATGCCCAGTGGGACTCTTAGTCCAAGAGGTCAAAATATTTTTAGTGTTGCCTTTCAACAATCAACCTTTGGAGGCATCTATCTAAGCATCAATGGTGACTCTGAAGTTACATCAACTGGTCAAGCAACCTAGGTATTCATTTTAAATATTATTGGTAATAATTCCTTATGTTCTTACTTCTTACTAAAGTTCCATCACTGACCTTGGTGTTGAGTTCTATTTTACATAAGTTGGTGAAACATTTCAAGCTTGTGCCATTCCCTATCAACAAGAACAAGTTCTTAATCAGCCCTATCATGAAGTGTACCCTCTCCAACATGAAGTGTATCAGCCCATTAAAGAAGAAGACTTGTGGCAGTCCTATAACCTTTAAATTCCCTCTCCATATGGACACTATGCTACTAAATAACCCTATGAGTATGGCTACCAAGAGAACTATCAAGAAACACCTCTTTATCAATCCCAATTTGAACCTTATCCCATATCATGATGCCTATCATCCTCAAGAGTATTCCTATGAATCTTATCATATGAAATCAAATGTTTCAATGATTTACACATATAGATATCATTAGAAAAGTGTAGCTCCTACTCATGTAGGTGTTTCTCCTTCTAATCATCCCAAAAAACCCAATTTTATATGAGCTTACTATTGCTTTTCTTTTTTCCAAACCCACTCATAAGCCTTCTCCTTCATCCTACACTCCATTTCCAACTCCTTCACCTCATACTGCATCTCATATTCTAGATCCTTCACCTCAAATCCATGAAACTATCCATCAAATTTCCACCTCACCCTTTCTTGAGAAAGAACCTATCTTGAGAGAAGTAAGTGAAGAAGAGAAAGCTCAATTCATGGTTGATCAAGAAGACCTCATGAGTGACTATGAGTAATAAATCACCATATGGACTCTCCTTGTTAAAAAAAGGACAATGCATAAGATTTTAACTCCATATTTGAAGGGATGTGTGTTCATGAAGTAGACACTAATGCATCCATTTTTTATGGGATGTATATCCATGAGGAGTGTGGCCAAGACTTGAAGAGAGAGGTATTTGAAGACTCCATGTCTGATAATGAAGTTGTGGATGACCATCTCAAGCATGAAGTGGAGTGTAATGGCAAAAATGAAGGTCAAATCACTCCTCAAGAAGTGGTAGTTCTAAGAGAGTATTATGAGACCAAGGAAGAGGAAATAACTTTTGAAGATGACATTCATGATGAAGATTTATGGTAGAAGTTAAATGCCATATGCAAGGAATTTGATAGGTTAGGTAAAGTTTTTATTTTTCAAAAATTGCATAGATAATGACAAGTTTGCTTATGAATAAAAATATTATATTGAGTGTTCAATAAAACGTGAGGATGAATTTATTTCTACTGGTCAAGATCCTACTGTCATGAAGCCATTTGATGATGTTAGTGTACAAGAAGTTATAGACATGGATAATGATAGAAAGACTGAAAGGACTATCATATTGTCAAACTTACACATCAAGGACCAAGTTTATGAGAAGGATGAGTCTTTTTAGATGCAATAAGAGTTCATTTCCTTGGTTAACCTATTTGGATATATTTGGTTCTTATTGAACCTCATGCTAATCAAGTTGGAAAACACCATGAAGAAGATGAAGGCATCAATGCTAAAGGATAAAAGGCTATATGTCTCACTAAATCCTTCATTTCATGAAACAAGGAAGGCTTAAAAATTCTCCTTTGATCTAATAGGGATATTTTATCTTAGGTTAGTTAGTGTTTGAGTTAGTTTCTTAGTTTGGTCTGTGTGTTTCATAAGTGCTCATGAAACACAAGCGTGTTTGCTTAGCCTCTTATCTTGTGTTTTACTTCTTGTTGTTTTTCCTTGTGTTTTGTATATTTTAAAAGGCAAGGTATGATTAAAAATTAATTTACATGTGACTCCATATCCCAATGTACTAATAAGGTTATGGGTCTTGTTAGTATAGCAGGGGCATACTACCCCTATGAGTCATTAATTTGTTGACCAAATTTGACCTTACAGGTCAAATTGGGACCCCTATAGGAATTTTTTTTAATCTTTATATGGTTATAATGGGTTAAATATTATGTAATATGGTGTATTATATGTTAATTAATTTTATATTTCCCTTGGTCATTAGTCTTATTAGTAAATATGTCCTTTTAAGACATTTTGAGGGTCAAAATTAAACATTTAATGACTTGTACCTATTTATATGGAAGTTTTAATGTTTAAAAAGGTTTTTTCACATGAAATATGTCCTAATAAGTCTTTGGTAGCTTTTAATAACTAAAAATTGGTAGGTTCCTAAGAAAAAGGGTTATTTTCTTAAAAAATTGAGCATTTAATGAGGTGTATGGAATTGTACAACCTCATATAGTTTTGTAAACTTCAATAATGTCCCTTGGTCTTCCAAACACTCACTTTAGGGATTATTTTGATCAAAAACTTCAAAAAATGAAGAAAACCACTTATCTCTCCTTCAACTAGGCTTGGCAAGCAAAAATAGACTTCAAGTTTATACTTGGTATGGTTAGCATGAGAGGTTTCAAGAAAAAATATATTATGGGTATATTATACACTAAATTAGATACCATTTTAAATTTGGTTATAGATTAATGGTGAAATCTGCTTTATGAACCATTCCTAAGAAGTTAACCTTTCCAATTCACTTACTAATCTATGCACCCTATAGGTTTTGCCTTAGCTTGGAGGAGTATGTACAATATGTCAACTAATATGGGTTAAAAATGATGTTGATTACATATTATCATGATTTAAATGCTTATTTTCATGTTTTGTAAATAGTTCATGGGATTTTTTGGGTTTAGTTTATAGGTGAATGTACCAGGTGGAATGGTAGTCATTATCACTACTTGAAGGAGGTTCTATTATCCACAGGGGATCCATATGAAGGTGAAATTATTTTATATATGTTTAAATGACATATATGCCACCTATTTCCATGTTTGGTATCATATCTCCATACTTTGATCAAAGACCCAGTCTTGTCACATGTAGAGTCAACTTTCTGCTTGTTCTTGACTATAACCATTATGTTTTTGAGGTATGAAACATTCATAAGGTTGTTTTAGAGGTACATAAAATGTTTGGAAGAGTATAAAAACATGATTAATCAAATAAAACAACTCAAAATTATATAATATAAAACTATGATGACTAATGCTTCTAATTAACCCATGTTTTTACTCACTATCTATATGCAGCCTACAGTGCACCTATAGGAGCGTCTCAGGGTGATGTGATGGTGAAATGAGAATTTGATAGGTTTTAAATATTTTTAGGGTGATAAAAGAGTATTTAAAACTTGGTAAAGGTTTATAACTGATCACAACACATGTTCTTTGCACTGCCTATATTTTTTCATCCGTACTACATATCTATGAGTATAACCACCTACAAGTGGTGTTGATAGGGAATTACATTACTCATATGGAGTATTGAGCATGTGGAGAGACATTATTTGAGTCCTAATATTATTATAATATCATGGTATACTTATTTTGAGTGTGATATTTCTAAAAAAGGTTTAAAATCACTTTTAAAAAGCATAACTATGAGTTTCAGGCCCCTTATCCCTAAATGGGAAAAATAAAGCACATGTGAGTTTCTGGAGATATCGTAAAACATGGTTTCAATGACATTTAATGCCTCCAAATGACTTAATATTGTATTACCTACATATGACATGAACTTTGAAAATTTTAGAGCATAGATGGTCAATGAAGGATGATTGTTTAAGGGTTCCAATATGCACTTTTATGTATTGAGTGTAAATAATAATAGCTATAGTTTTGAACCCTTAAGTGACTTTAAGATCCTAAAGTTACAAAAAAAATATATATTATGATTGGATTAAAATTATTTATGTAATTATATACCAATGAACATTAAAATCATGAATACTAGGTCCATATATAGTTTTTCAATCTACATGAACACCTACAAGTGCCCTTTTCATAAGACAATGCTCACCCACAACTAATTATAGGTGACTGGTAAGGCAGTGAGAAAATAGGGTGAAGTTTCCTAGTGTTGGTTTAGTCCTAATAATTTTTTATGACCTTAAAAATTTAGGTAAAATATTTTAAAACTATGATCACAACTCAACATGGACCCCTAACACCTATAGGTGCCTTACCAAGACAACACAGTATGTTATAGTTGGTTGTGATGTGACAGTGGCCAAATATGAGAATTTTGAGTATTGGGTTATCAATTTTGGTTGATAAAATGAATCATAATAGGAATATAAACTATTAATAATAGTTTTTTTATGAGTTTTTGAACCCTATGTAATCCTACAAGCCCCTCCTCCATGTGGAATATTCACTTATAGCCAATTGTAGGTGACTGTTATAGATAGCAAGTTGAGAAAGGGATTCATAAGTGATGATATAAGGTCACCCAAGATGATACCATGGTTATAAAAAAAAATTAATTATCCTATAATATATTAATAACTCTTATGTATTATCTTTAAGGTCAAATCATGTAAAACATCTATAGGAATGGTGTTTTGAGCAAAACATCGTCAAGGAAGTAAATAGTCTAGACCAAGCTAGAGCATATGGAGACATGTGTGGTATTATAGGGATGAAATAAGGTAATTTAACACCTTAATAACATTTAAATAAGCCTAATCAAACCATAATTATGGAAAACAAGCAGGGAAAGGGGTCAAATGATGCACATACAGTCCACATCTATGACTGTAATGCACATAGTCCTTTTGCTTAGAAACTAGTCTTAGAACATGAAGATTTGGAGGGTAAAATGACCTAAATATGGGATAAGGTTTTTTTTATAAGGTATATAGTACTTGAATAATATTATAAGATACCATAATTTTAGAATATATGGGAGTGCCCTCTATTTTGTCAAAGACAAAAGGCACTCCCCTTATGTGCAGACTAACATATTTTAAAGAAAGAAAGTGATAAGGTGAGATAGGGGTTGAGTGAAAACTTAAATAAAGTTTTTTAATTTTAAAAATACGTATTTTAATAAATAAAACACCTCATATAAATGGGTAAACCCAATAAGATGGCCTGGGTTGTTAGGTTTGCAAGTAGGCCTTAAAAGGCAGAATTTGTTTAGTGTCCAAATGGAAGGTTAGTGCTACTTCCAACCTAAGGTATGCCTTATAAATATTTTATAGATGTTTTTAGGTTTAATTAAAATGTTTTCAATCATTTATATTTTATGGGAATCCATAAAAGGTCATTTCAGGCTCTAAGGTGCAGACATGCTACAAGACCAACATTAGGCCTAATGCCCAAATGAGGAGTCATCTTAATTTATAACATTAAGTATGAATATAAATGGATTATAACATGATTTTTGGGTCATAATATATATTTCAAATATTTTGGAATGCAGAGGAAACACAATGAGGTCCTTTTTTGGTCTAAAAGCAACATCAGGCCTGTGAAAAAGGAGAAAGGAGCTTGATAAGAGAAGTTTTGATACTCATATCTTCTTAGAGGCTATGAATGGATGAAAAAGGAGTTTATAGTTATTATAATTTTCCTTTAAAATAATACTTATGGAATTTATTTTCAATGTGGATCTTATATCTTTATGAACAAAGCTTAAGAGATCAAAATAGGCTAAAACCCTCCTAAACCCTTGCCAATGACTAGTTTTGAGAAATGTAGTTGTATAGCTGATATAATGGAATATTTAGACCATGGTGATGATTTTAAATTGTGTATTACTATTTTATTATCCTCCCCATGCTTTTTTACTATATCAAATTGTACAAAACATAGTGCTAAATAGGGTATTTTTGACCGTTTTGTGTGTTTTATGAGTTACAGAAGGCTTCAAGAGATGAAATAAAGTTTGGGTGGAATATTAATAATTTTAATAGCCCATTATTTCCATTTAATATATAATATAAGATCTTAAGTGTTCAAATAAATAGCTTCATCTTAGCCATCTAAAACTAGCATATTGGACAAGCTATTGAAGAGGGTGGAAAACTTCAAGTGAGGTGATTTTAAGGTGTCTCTGATGATTGTAAGGAAATGGAGGGTCTTAAAATTTTTAATACACTCCCTCACATGTATTTTCATGAGAAACTAAATCCATTTTTGAGGCCAAGTGTGTAAGGTCAATGAAAGAGGAGGTTTTTGTGCTACAGATTATGATAGCTCCTCCCTAGATGATTCCATATGAATAATCCTACAACCAATGCATGGAGATTCATGTATAAAATAATTCAAATTTATTACAATAATCAGACCTATTCTTATTTAGTTATGAGGTGTTCAAAAATCTAAAATCATGAAGGTAGTTTTTTTGAACCAACAAAAGGAGTTTCATGCCACTTTTCATGAGTTTTATGCATGGTTCATCCCATTTCCTATTCTCATTATAAATTAAATCCTTATCTAAACTTTAAAGGTATCCTTGTTACCATTGGAATTCTATTTTATTCTCTCTCTCTCTCTCTCTCTCTCTCTCTCTCTCTCTCTCTCTCTCTCTCTCTCTCTCTCTCTCTCTCTCTCCTCTCTCTCTCTCTCTCTCTCCTCTCTCTCTCTCTCTCTCTCGTTCTATAATAACTAGCCATTTTGGCCTTTGTAATCTAATACCACACTAGGTATGATGAAGCCCTACTGGTTTTGACATTATACTTGCCTTAGATAATAAATTCAATTCAGTTTTTAGTTCATGTATTATATTTTAAAAGTGTGTGAAGAGATTTATTTTGAATAGTTAAGATATATTTACTTATCCTTGCTTTCTTTCAATCCTTCCATGTTTGATGCAAGTGATTCCATGCCTAGCAGGTCATATGAAATGTTTTTTAAATATATAGACATGTTATTAAATGTAAAAGGAATTATAGCATATGAAAAATGATCTATATTTACACTTACCTTGGATAATATTCATACATGTCAGCTTCATATTGAAATACTGATGTTAGTTCACTCTAAGACTCTTAAATTAGTGTTGTATGCCTTGTCTCAAAGTGATGGAGTACAATACAATTATGGTAAACATCTTGGTGAATCACCCCATAGAATAGGTTTAATTTCATGCTAAATATATCCCTTTTCTCCACAAACAATCAGTTAGTATAGGTTAAAGTATTTCAAGGCACATATATGAAGCTAACTCTTCATTATAGAGATTCATCTCACCAAATTGACTACCCACAACAAGTGAGATGTTTCCATTGTGCCACTTATATGAGAAGAGTTGAGGAATCTCCTCAAAGAGTAAAAATACAATTGATAACATAAGGTATAGGTTAGTGAGGACCATCAAAGAGTGAATAATATCAATCATGTTTGTCTAATGAAGTTGAGGTAGGAGGACATAGAGGTCATTGGACTTAATGAGCTTAGAAGAGGCAGTTTTAGCGAGTTAGCCTTAGAGGTAGTTTGAGAGAGAAGATGGAAAACAAAGGTGATCATCATCAATTGAAGAGTAAAAAAATATGTTCAAGGTGATTTGTTTAGGTATCTAAGTGGGTGCTTGGTTTCATATGGGATTGGTTACTCCTTGCGTGGTAAAACTTGATAAAGGTCTAGTTGTAGTGGGTGTTTAGCTAGACATGAGAAGTAACTCCTTGTGGGATTGGTGTCTCACTAAAATAAGGGATGGATGTTCCTTGATTAGTGGGTACTGGTCTAAATGTTGTATCTTATTTTATATGACTATAATCCATCTTGCAAGGTTTAGAAGGTTTTATCCCCCAATATAATTAACCACATATATGATGTGTTCATGTGATGTATGCTCTTATGTATGTTTTAGATGTATATGCTTTCATGTTTATGTTTCTTAATCAAGTTGATGTATGATGAATGTTTAAGAGTTGGGAATAGATTTGGATTATATAGCATCACTTATTCACCTCCCCTCAATGATTATACCTCTAATAGAGAAATACCTTATGAGCAAGATGGATGAAAGTTGGCTATGGCACAAAAGGTTAGGCCACCTAAACTTTGACAATTTGCTTAAGATAAGCACTAAGAAGTCTATGAATAACATGCCTAAGATCACCAAACCAAAAAACATAATTTTTAAGGCATGTCACCATGGTAAGAAAATTATAAGAAGGTTAAAGTCTAAGGAGTACTCTATTACAAGACCTTTAGAGTTAATACACGCTGATCTCTTTGGGCCTATAAGAATTCAAAGTATTCAATAAAATAGATACTTCATATTACTCAGAGATGACTACATAAGATTGACTTGGGTAACATTCTTGAAATAAACTCTATAATCTCTTGAAAAGATCAAGTCATTCAAGGCTCTTGTTGAGAATGAAAAGAATGGGAAGCTCAAGTTCCTAATATTTGATAGAGGAGGAGATTTTTGGTCTAATGAGTTTGATGACTTTTGTGAGGTCCATGGTATAATGAGATAGTTCTTAGTAGCTAGGGCACCTCAAAAAAATAGGGTAGTGGAAGGAAAGAATAACATAGTCCAAGAGATGTCAATAACTATGCTAAATGAGTCTACATTATCTAATGTATACTGGAGAGAGGTAGTGAGAACTATAGTATATATTTTGAGTAGAGGACATATAAGGACTAATGAAAACAAGACCCATAATGAACTTTATAAAGGTATACCTACTAATGTGGAATACTTTAGAGTGTTTGGGAGAAAATGTTTCATCAAAAGAGATGAACAAGACTTAGGTAAGTTTGATTATAGGTCTGATGAAGATATATTCTTGGGATACTCATCAGTGAGATCAGTCTATAGATGTTATAAAAAAAGGTTGTAGAATATAGTGGAAAGTGCCAATGTGAATATTTATGAAACAAGGAAACCACATTAATAATCAAAGGATACATTAGAGTCTCTAGACTTAAATAATGAAGATGAAACTATAGAGGTTGATTATGAAGAAGAAGTTGAGAAAATACAAGTCTCAAAAGGCCCATCAAGATAGATTCAAAGAGATCATATTGATTCACAAATCATTGTCAATAAAGATGCAAGTATGCAGACAAAGAGAAGACTAATGAATAACCTAAATCAAGAGAATGTTTATATATTGTCCAATATTGAACCTAATAACATTATATAATCAAGCAAAGATAAGTTTTGGATAGGTTTTAGGAATGAGGAGTTAGACCAAATAAAAAATAATGAGACTTGAGAACTAGTTTCTAGGCCTAAATACGAGAATGTCATTGGCACAAAATGGGTGTTTAGAAACAAGTTTAATGAAGATGTAGAAGTCACTAGGAACAAGGTTAGATTGGTATTCAAGGTATAAGCACAATTCGAAGGGGTATACTTTGAGGATACCTTTGTACTAGTGGAAATATTAGAGGCCATTAGATTATTTATAACATATACAATATTCAAAGGGTTCAAGGTGTACTAGATGGATGTCAAATCTTTGTTTTTGAATGGAAACTTAGAAGAAGAGGTATACATGGAAAAACATGAGGGTTTCACTATTAGGTAATAAAGACTATGTTTATCGATTGAAAAGGCTCTTTATTGTCTAAAACAAGCTCCTAGATCTTAGTATGCTAGATTAGATGAGTATCTATTGGATCAAAGATTAAAAAAAGGAGTTGCAAATAGAAATCTATGCATAAAGATAAAATATGACCATTAATTGATTATAGTTGTCTATGTGGATGACATCATCTTTGGTAGAAATATTGAGAACATGACTAAGGCCATTTTAGACGTGATGAAGAAGGAGTTTGAGATGTCCATGCTAGGAGAACTATCATTCTTTCTTGGATTGTAAATCATTCAATTTTAAAAAGGTATATTCATTTCATAATCCAAATATATAAGACAAATATTGAAGAATTTTGAGATGTAATATTGTAAGGTAGTTAGTATACCTATGATCATAGGGGAAATTTGAACAAGGAAGATGAGTCTTCGAACTTCAATCAAACATCATATAGGTCAATGATTGAAATTTTTCTACACACCACTACCTTCAGAACTGACATCATATAAGAAGTAGGTCTTATAATAAGGTTTCAAGTAGATCCAAAGGAAAATCATCTTCAAGTAATCAAGAGGATACTCAGGTATCTCAAGGGGACTATGGACTTTGGGTTGTGGTATCTAAGGAGTAAGGAGTTTAATTTGACAACCTATACAGATGTAGACCAGGTAGGAGCCTAGATGATAGGAAGAGTACCAGTGGAGGATATTTCTTCTTAGGTGGGTGATTAGTTTCATTGATAATAAAGAAGCAACCATTAATAACATTATTTCACTCAAGTCATGGATGAGATATACCTTAAAAGACTACAAGGTGGACTATTAAGGTCATATTGTCATAATAGATACCTTAAAAATACCTTAAAAGACCACATCAATGAACTCATAAGACACACATCAAATCAACTTATAAATGGAGGAATTCAGTCTCTATTATATCAAATAGGTGTTACTATATAAATTTGGCATAACCAAAGCATAAGAGTCTCTGCCTCTAAGAAAATATTTGAGAGTCAACCCTTTTCAATGGGAAAGAAAATGGAATATTTAGAAGAAAGGGGAGAGAGAAAAAACTAAAGAGATAACCCTTAATAAATGTGACCCAACCACCTTTGATCAATTAGCATTGATTTGAGTATGCTAAATCATAATCTATCAAATAGGAAAAAGTCCCTAAGGACCTTGAAACACTAAATGCCCTACTATCTTCCTCAATCATGCTTGATGTTCTTCATGTTATTAGGTAGTTACTTGAGCTTGCTCATTGATATTATTTATGACATTCCTTGTGTAGTAACCATTTTATCATTGCTTCTAAATCTTGAATACAGATCTATTTGGATAAAAACCAATCACCTTATTGTTTTTCATATAGTCATGATTGTAAATGAATATCCATAGGCTAGGGTTTCTTGAATCTAAATGAGATGTAAAACCTACATCTAAAAGCTCTTGAAAAGTTTTATAGGGCTTTAATGGCATTAGATGGCTTTATAGGGTCTATTTCTAGTAACTTAGATCATGTTTGATCTTACATTTATGTATTCTACCTACTTATGGTGGAAAAATCTTTCATTTAATGTGTCTACCTTTATGGTATCCCCTTGAAATATTTACTCTGATTTAACCTTGGGTATACATTTTCTCTCCATTAAAGTCCCTTAGCTTTCAAATTTTAATTTTAGTCCTTGAATTTGATCTGGGCTTCCCAATATTGACATTTTGTAGCTCCTCATTCATTTCATGGGTCCTATATTTAGTTTTGTCATATTCCTGCACTTTTTCTTTGTGGTGACCTCATATTCATCTCAAGCTCATTAACTTCTTGACCTTACATGTACCATTTATCTCCCTTTACATGGATTATATGTAAACCATTGATTTACCTAGTAGTTACCATGGTCATGACACTTTTCA
The DNA here is from genome assembly GCA_037957365.1 of Torreya grandis. Taxonomy (NCBI): domain Eukaryota; kingdom Viridiplantae; phylum Streptophyta; class Pinopsida; order Cupressales; family Taxaceae; genus Torreya; species Torreya grandis. The sequence goes on along the minus strand of JARHVA010000632.1, from coordinate 3,924,474 downwards.
ATTATCAATTTAATCCTAGGATCTATTGACTATTTGATTGTAAGCTCATTGTTGATCTTAAATACATGATTTAACATGCTCCATTGGATCTGTTAGTACCCAAAATTGTGCTAAATAGATTTGGGTTTTTGTATGATGAATTCCCTATGCCTAAGCTAAGTGAGTTTTAATGGTTTAGTCTCTTTCCTTCCCTCATTAGGAGAAGAGGTTAGGACATGTAGTTTGAGAAACTGTGTCTGTCATCTTGATTAGATGAATCCAAAAGGGACATCTAATAAAGATGGAAAATACACTAGAAAGGCTTAGGAGAGATTGAATATTTGCAGCATATGGAGTAAAGATCCTATGGAAAAAGAATATATAGTGAATAAAGGATGGTGTAACCAAGTATTTTTCCAAGATTAAATCCTTTACACTCAAGAGAGGAGCGATGTCAGTGTCCCAAATAAAAGTAACAAGCTACACTTATGTGTTTTGGTGATTAAGGTGAGGAGTAGTCTGATGAACCTAATGAAAGATATGCATTCAATCCAAGGGACCTCTAAGAGTAAGGTTTGGGGGATGAAAATATTTTTCACTTCTCCCCTTATGAAGAAATTTGGTATAAATGGTGGAAGTAGCCATGACCCAAGCTTCATTTTTGATAGGGACATGTAAGCATTTCCTAAAAAGTTCCTTCAAGTTAAATGATCTTATAAAGTAATGAAGCCTTTTTGGGGGATGGAAGAGTATTTAAATCCTCCTTAGGTTAGTTAATGATGAAAAGGTTAAAAGGATGGGCCAAATCCTAAGCAAGCATCTTAGATCAACATGTGGTAGCATTCCAAAATTATTTTGGTTTTAGTCCTTTTTGCAAAATATGTCTCACTTGCCTTTGGGTGGGAAAGGTATAAATAATTTTTAAAGGCCAAACCAATTAAATAATGCTACATGGCATTCACTTAGGGGTTTCAATTTTTGGGCCCTTTTTGAAGTATGCCTCATCTAAATGAGGAGAAGAATTGAAAATGTCCCTAGCATTTTGAAATGCTCAAATATTTGACACATGTCAAGTTGTGCATCTTAGGGGAGAATTCAATGTATAGTCCATCTCTATGTTAAATAACATGAAGAGTGAAGAGGTGAAACTATTATTGAAGGCCCATTTACTTTTATGAAGCTAAATGTCTCAAGATGAGTTATTTAGCTAAAAAGGGAAGCACTATTGAGTTTCCCTCCATTTTTCTTATGAATAAAACTTGAGTAAGTTAATGCAGTAGTTTAGAATTAGCTATTTTACACTAAGGCTTTAATGTTAACCCTAATTTTAAAAGGGGATGATTATAACTAAGCATTTTTATTCATTCGAATCCACTTTTTACAATTGGAGCTTATACTCATATTTTTAAGAAATTTGAGAAATAGAGCAGTGCATGGTGACAATAATAGTTACAATCAAATTTTTAGATATTTTCTTCCTCTAAGTGTGTGATAGTCAACGTGATTTTAAGTAAGTTCCCCTAGATTTCTTGTCTAGTGCTTATTTATAGGAATGTTATAGTGTTTAGGGGTTAACCATTAAGAAGGGTGTGTCTCAATTTGAAGAAAGGTTATACTAATATTGGAAAGAAATGCTTTCACCATCTATTTTGATGGAGAGCAGCCTTACCTCAATTATTAATGAAATTAGGGATAATAATGTATAGGGGTTGGATTTTAATACCTTACTAAGTGATTTATAGAGACCCAACCCCCTAAGTTAGTTTTTAATTTAGGTCTGAGCTATATGGCTCCTATAGTATCCTTTCCACTAGCAGCCCCATACCCAGAGTTAGTCATTGTGTGTATAAAAGTGTACCATGAAGACACTAGGACTATACTCGATGGGATTCAATAAATTTTCTAATCATTCACCCCTAAAGCTCTTAGCATCATGCTTGGGATACCAACACAACTTGATGGTATTGTTTTAACCATGGAAGAGTGCCAACATTATGCTAACCAACATGATAAGATAGTTTAGGATATTGTGAAAACTTGCTGGCTCACTAAGAAAAGAACCAAGGTCTTAAGCATGACCAAAAATCTTAAGATAATATAATTCAAGGAGCTTATAAAATATGTCATATCCATGGCTACCAAAATTTATGGGGTACCCATGGTAGAGATGTTTGAGCTGTGGATGTTTTCCATCCTTATTTGTGTATTAGAAGAGAAGAAATAGCTAGACTAGGCTTCCATTCTAAGTAACAACTTGCATAGCCAAATGATGATGTTGCACATGGCTATATTTTCCAAATAAGAATTTAAAGGTACTTTTTACATGTCCTCCTATTTTATGTATAGTCTAGTAAACAATAGATATTTTATAGGTCTTACAAAAAATCCTTTAGGGTTAAAAATATATGAATTATATCCTAAGATGACCTTGGAAGGATTTAGAAATAACTTGGCCAAGGTATATAATTTATTATTTAATGTGATAATTAGTGTCTTCTTCCCTCTGCAAAGATTGAATAGGATGACCGAGATGGCTAGGGAAAAAATTGATAAATTTGGTGTAATATATATTCAATTTTACACTTTTACGTATATTTAGGTCAGTGGATTTACAAGGAAACCTCACAAGATGCCTAATTATGTTGATTATAAAGTATCACTCATGGAGCTACATAGACAAATAGTGCCACCTCATGAGATGATCATTGCAAAAAATATTCATAATCCCTTCAAGTTCCCCATGGAGATAGGATATTATACATGTCTTTCTCTAGCCAAAGCAAAGGGATTAAAATAAGAAATAGGGTAGTAATAGATGGATAACATGCCACCTTAACCTAATTATGACATTAGGTGGCTAGTCAATACAACTATAGGTCTAATGCTACACCAAGCACATTACAAAGATATCTAGTCTCAGTGCACAACTAAGGATCAGGTGAGGAAAATTGATAACATAAGGCTCACTGTGTAAGAAATTATTGCATATAGAATTATCCCCATACCTAAGGATATGGATAATGATAAGGTTATAGTGTCATTGACATACACTAAGGAAAATATAGAAGCATAACCCATAGCACAAGTAGACTTTACAGTCCTATGAAGTGACTCGATTGCTTGGAGGGCTTTTCGAGTGATGAAAAGGATGTTTAAATGGTTGAAGGCCCATGGATTGGACCTTAGTTTATTTTATACCCCTACTCTCAGGGAGCTAGTAAATGTTAGTGAGCTCAAGGCCATCCTTCCCCCTTATATTGGTTATCTAGTAGGTCCTCAAGTAGTGGCCAAGGGCAAAGGGAAGGGTATAGCTAGAGATACCAATTTCACCAAACTAGTCAATATCGATGAGATTATAGTGACACAATCCAAGTCTAGACTATCATTTATAAAGTTGACTAGTCTTTCTAAAAAATGGACTTATATTGCCACTGGGGAAGTGTAACTTGCTAGCGATACTCCCATCTCAATCACTATTGAATTAGCTCTTACCACATTAACTAAACCTACCATTTTATCAACCATTCAGTCTGAGTAATCACCAGCACACATTCCTTCCCTATTAATGTATACAAGTAAAAGGGGAAGGGAAGAACAAGTAGATAAACCAAAGACTAAAATGGCAAAAAATATATTATAACCTCCAACTACAACCCCTAGGAAGAGAAAGGAGGTCATTCGTGTCAATGAACCATCTCAACATGATGTCATAGAACCATAAAGAGAAAAATCTTCATATGCCCAGAGGTTAAGGGATATGAGTGATGAATAAGATTGGGATGAAAATAGGTAAATCACAAATATGATGAAGTAACCTAAGGTATTCACTCCTCCCCCAATGAGGACTAGCCAAAGAACTTTGAGGGAAAGGCTATAGACTCTTATTAAGGTTATAACAATAAGACTATTTGGGCCACAAACACCTTTAGGAGGAGAAGGCAAGGGTGATGAAGACATATTAGCCTTAGATAACCCCTTGTCCTTTATATATGTGACACAAGGTTGTATCAATGTGGTCATGCAGACTAAGGCTCCACTTAAAAAGGAAACTATCTCCCCAAACATAAAAGCATTTATATATAATATTCTCACTTAGCCACTAAGACAAGACATGACAAGTGAAACAAGCAGTCCACAAGAGTCTAAGGAGGGACTTGAAAAATATTTGAGGTGGGAGGATAAATCCCCCACTAGTAGTGAAAAGGTGGAGGCTCAAGAAAATCAATAATCAGATGTTGTAGTGGCATGGAGATATCCCCATAGGACCATCCCTCTCCAATATAGATAAGTTCAATACAAGAAGGAGAGGTTGCATCTAAAGGAGACAAGAGATCAAGCTTGAAAATGGGTACCCCTATGCTTTTAGGTATAAATAAGGAGGTAGAACAAGGTGATAAAGTTGTAAAAGAGGGACCTTCAATAGGTACTAATTCTATTGAAGTACCTTGGGGGCTCCTTTCCTAAGTAAAAATCCATGATCTTATTGGGCACACGAGTTTTGAGGCCATGATTGGTGATAAGCCACCTAGGGTAGACAAGGAAGACACCATAGCCTCTTCTTAGATCTCTTAATCAACTACTAAAATCAAGTTGGCTATGAAACCACCTATTCAGCATGTAGGATAAGAGAGCTCCATTGATGGATTGCTCTTGGGCTTACAACAACAAATTAGATTAGATATTGAAGTCTTAGAACAAATTGAACTAGGAAAAGGAGGAGAGTAAGAAGATGGAAGAAAAAAGGTTGATCTAGAGAGAGATAAATATATAGAGTAGATAATAATAAGCTCACACCCAACTCCTATCACACTCCCTCTAGTTAATGTTCTAGTCACACCACCATTTAATGCATCCAAGCCATTTTCAAGGTCCATGACTCTGATGGGTTTTTATACTTGGCCCCTTTTATGGGTTGAAGAATAGATCAAGGAGAAATGAGATTTTGAAATTAAATTTAGAGATATAGATGTGATGAATATTTCCCAATCATATAGGGAAAAACTTCCCAAGAAAGCTAAAGAACTCTCCCAGACCACTTTCACTAGTACTGGAGAGATAACATAGGAGATATCTATCCCCCCACAAGGTGTTACAAAGAATGATGCTCCCCTTGAAAGCTATGTAGTATATAGATATGATTTGGGGGAGCCATCAAGGAATGACATCAAGCATAACTTGAAAGTTTTAGCAAGCATGATGGCTCATTGAATGGATAAAGATAAAGAATTGATGGAGGAGCAAAAGACATAGAACTAGGCAATGATCTATTAATTGTAAAAGTTATCGAGTGAGCCTAAGGTAGTGACTCCAACTGCTATTAAGGCCCTAAGCACACCCATTCCCTCTTGGGATACACTTGACTTTGGCATTGGTGAGGATTTGAAGACTAGAGGATAAAATATTAGCAATAAGACTTGATAGGCCAAGCTAAGGAAGTCATCCATATAGCCATGTAATGGATAGATAATGAGATAGATAGATGAGGAGAGTGTAGGTCCCTATAATTTATCTATGATGCTGATATAAAGAGTTGGGAGGCACTTAGGCCCAAAGTAGATGAGATATGTAATATGGGTAAAGATTCTTTAGTAAAAAAAAATATTGTCCCTTTGGATGATCCTAAAATGCCCAAATAATGTTAATTAGCCATAAATCATAGGCTATCAATGCTCCAAGATGGAACTTTTGATGTAAAAGGAGAAAAGTATTCTCTCAAGACTATGAGGATAGAAATTGAGGCCAATCTAAGAGTGATGGTGAGGCTTGATGGCATGGTAGACTTGATAAAATAATTATTAGAGGATGCATTGAATAACCTCATCGATGCACCCCATAGAGTGTTAAATAGCTATAAAATAACGGACCGTGTATCACTTGAAAAATCCTATGACTAGTTAAAGGCATTGGTACATATGAAGTAAGGAGTGCTCTAGAGAACCACCAATTGGCTATAGGAATATAATGCAAAATTCAAGTGTCAAGTTAGCCTAGATAGGAAAATCCTCATCACTACAATTTACCCATCTTTCCTTGCATATAACATGCCGTTTGCATATTTAAAGTGTTATTTACCTACAAATGTATAAACATTGTGTATTTAGAATGTGTTTTCTCTTTGTGCTTTAAAGACTAATATTGAAATCTCTTATTCAGCCCATGTATTTTGAAAATTATTTTCAGATGAAAGTTTCAATCTCATATTCATATATATCTTTAGTAGCTTGTTCCTAGCTTAGAACATTTGCTTATTCTATGTGACAACCCTTCCTAGGTGGAGTGAGAAATTTTGGTTGTGTTTTGGTCAGATTTGTGTTCCTTTATGCCAATAAACCCCATGGAAGCTGAATTGTATAATATCCCCATGTGAGTTAGCTACCCCATATGCCCTCTCACCTTGGTTTAGGTAGAGCCAATGTAGCAAGGAACTGAGCATACCATTTTTAGGTGCCTCCTGGTTATTTTCTCAAAATTGGTCCACTCATGATGTTAAACACTTCCCCAGCCACAATGACACTTTATTAGGGTTTTCATCTTTATTTGCCATTTTCTTCAAGTGTGCAAGGCTAGATCAAAGAGGTGTACAATTAGGAACCAACACTTTTTTGGTGCCATTGTTAGGGACTATTCTAGTCACATGTGACTGGCAAGAACTCTTCTAGAGAGCTGTAAGTGCTTTGTGTTATTACTATAATGGATTATTTATGTTGAGTTCATTGATGTTTTTACAATTTATAGGTGAATTTTTTGAAGATATTCATCCCTATTTTACTAAAATATATTATATCCTTGATGTTGTTTTTAGTATTTGGGGGTGATATTTCATCAATTAATGTGTAGCTTTATTTTCTAGTCTAAAAGTCTTGCTTCTTGTGGTGACTCCACTAGATCAAGGTTTGAAGATCAATGTCTATTGTATGTTCCCTTCTCTGAATTGATAAATTCTCTTTATATCCACAAAGTTGGAGGATACTAGATCTTACTTTCAGAGGAATCAATCAAAAGAACTTATCTTAAAATTAAAAATCCCATCCAGAAGAAGGCAAGTGTGGAAGCATATTGTGGGCCAACTCCTTGAAAATTAGGTAATATTGGATCAATTTTTCCCCATTGTATTTTCCCCCCTTTTTTTCTAATATCTCTCTAGTTTAAGGATATGAGAGCACCTTGGACAAATCAAAATTACTTGTGAGTCAGGCTCCTTTTCTACAAAGGAGTTTTTCTCCTCCTAGACAATTAAATATTCACTCTATTCCCCATTTTTGGGGCCCTTCACATAGTGTTTATCCCTAACCATCCCCTAGTTCTTATTCATCTCTAGATTCAAAAATGGGGGGACCATGACTTGAGAAGAAGAATGTTCAATGTTGACAATGATAATGATGGAGAGGATGATCAAGATTTGGCTAATAGACATAGACTTTTCCTAATTATGAGGTTTTATCCTATCAAATTTAATGGTATGCCTAGCTTCCCTAATGAGGTCCCTATAAAGTTTAGAAATATACTAGCTAATTTCCAAGGGAATAATGCAGTATTTAGGGAACAACATTTGAAGGCTTTCTTAAATATGATTAAGGATTATGAGATAAATCTTGAAGATGTATGTATTAAACTCTTTGTGAACACACTTGAGGATGAGGCTTGAGAATGGTTCAAATCCCTCTCCAATGGATTTTTAGACACTTGCAAATCTATGTTTGATGCTTTTAAGATTCAATATGGTGATAACATTGATCTTAGATTCCTGCTTGCTTAGTTTGAGAACCTAAAGAAGAATCCAAATGAGTGTGTGAAGGATTTCAATTCGAGGTTTAATAAGGTATTAAAGAGACTACCAAAGGATATTAGGCCTAGTGGTGTTTCATATTTTATTAAGTATTGTGATGCATTAAAAAAAGGTAGCCTATTATCTCTAAGACAAGGCTCTCATAAATTTAAGAATGGCTTTCACTCTAGTTGTCTAGATAGAAAATAATATAAAAGTTGTGGGTAAGCCTTTGAATAAAAGGGCCAATCTCAAATTTGTGAATCTTAAGAAGCCTCAATCATCTCACAAGAGTATAGACTTATAGGAGATGGTGAAGACTTTAGCCATTGTAGCAAAATAAATTTCTTACAAATTGGCTAGAACTAAAAAGGGACTTGGTAACCATGATGACAAAATGGATATTAAGAGAGATGAAAGGAATCATCCTCAAGATAAGGTTTAGGGTAGGCCATAGTTTCAAGCTATAAATAATTATAGGGGAAAGTCCTTGGAATGGATGATAGGCGTCAAATAAATTAAAATAGGGGAGGTGGAATGGAAGTACCAGATCTTTTAACTGCAAGAATTAACATAGTCGATTGTGACATCGACTGGTGTGAAAAGTGCTTCCTTCCTCATCCCCCTTGTGACATAGTTGATGATGGTAGTTAAGATGCAAATTATTTTAATGTTTCATTCTATGAAGATGATATCTACATGGTTGACTTCTAGGATATGGAAAGTTATATTTTTAAAAAGGAGGATATGAATGCCTCAAAGGTCTCTAGTTCTATAGATACTCTAACATATGAACATTTTATGTTCCAAGTTAGTAAACCAGTTGTGATGATGAATTCTCCATCAATAGATCTAATGAGTGCTAGCAATGCTCATGCATTATGGATAGTATGTGAAAAGGTAAGGGTGCCTATTCCACATTTTATCTATTAATAAACATGATTCATGAATATGAATTACCAACTCATGATTTTGAGTTCCTGAGATTGATGATCAAAGAACAATATGAGGATTCCCCTCTATCAATTAAGGATCAACAATTTATGATCAATTATAAAATTTTCCAAGAAAAAAGGAATACAATATGAGGATTAAGGACCAAGATGCTCCTCTAAAGGAAAAGGACTCTACCCCTTCTATAGCAGAGACTAAAGAAAAGGGGACCCTAGGGAGTAAATAAGCCTAGGGTTCCTCTAGACTTGACTCTATACCTTATAGAACCAAACTAAGAAATACATAGGGCTAAAGCCAAACTCTTTTATTATCTAATATCCTAAAGAAGGATGAACCCAAGAAGCCTCCCTTGAAAAGTGAAGTTAAGAGTGTTGGTCCCCTTGCATCTATTCCCATGAATCTTAAAGGATATATCCTGAGTAAAAAAGTTACAAGCCTACCTGATAATACTCCATTGGCCAAATATAATATTTATGATGTGACTAAAGTATCGATTTATTTGAAAGTCACCATACCATTTTTTGAAATACTTAGAATCCTTGAACATAGGAAAATAACTTTTGAATATTTGGGGTTCACTAAGAAGATCATTACTAATGCAATTGTTGAAGCTAAGCCTTCTCTCACTCTCTCTATAGGAGGAGAGAACATATTAAGGTATCCTAATCACCAATTATAATAATAATTGGGAAAAACACTGGTAGCAAGTCAAATATATGTTGATATTTTCTATACCACCTTGCTAATTAATGGGCTAGTTATCCAAAATTGCATGTTTGACTCTGATGCATCTTGTAATATCATGCTATTGGCAATGTTGAATGAGATTTTTATAAGGATAACTAAAACATATGGATGATTCCTTGATATATATTATAGATAAGTACCTATTATTGGCATAGTTAAAGGATTGGTGGTACAACTCACACAATACCCTAGAATTTTTTTGAGCATAGATGGTGTTGTTGTAGATTGTCCACCAAAATGGGGTATGTTGCTATCTAGAAAATGGGCAGCTAGTATTAGAGGAAGTTTTTAGATGGATTTATCCTATGAAACTATCCCCCTAGATGGGAATATGTTTTTTTTAACTACAAGCCATAGATGCTCCATATTTTAGAGGATCCCAAGCATCATTGAATAAAGTATTATATCTAGATATAGACATTGGTAGTTTTGTGAGAAATATTTATTACATTGAAATGCCTCTCAACTTTGGTACCACTGATGAAGAATCCATATAGATCATGCATTTTAATGGAGCATGTTCAAGTGTTGGAAATGGGGCCAGGGTTGTTTTTTATGCCCCTGATGGTCAAATTTATAATTATTCTTTTTAATTGGCTTTTGAGTGCACTAATAACATTGAAAAATATGAAGTACTCTTGATTGGTCTCTAAATCACTAGAGAATATAGATTTAAGAAGTTATTAGTCAAGGGTGACTTGAAACTAGTGGTGAAACAAGTTTAAAGTGTTTACACCGTGAAGCATAAGAGATTGTAAGAATATCAAAATGTTGTATGAGACTACTTGGAATGGTTTGAAGCTTTCAATTTTAGTACCATTCCTAAGAGCTTAATCACTTGGTATATATTTTAGAAAAGAGGGATACAAAATTTAAATTTGAACATGAGGGTTTTCCTTATGAATGTGAGGTTGAGATATTGGTAAGGCCCTCTATCTTGGATAACATCGATCATTGGCAAGTCTTTGATAATGATGACCAAATAAAGAGGTTTCTACGCTACATGAATGAATTTAAAGGAAATATCACAGAGTGGGACTCTATGGTACAAGTCTATGATGGAAAATAAACCTTGTATGGGAAGTAAATAATATATTTAAAGACTAAGACTATCCCAAGAGAATTGGTTAGCCTAGAAGTAGCCTTCGATGGAGCTAATAAAGTCAAATCCAAAAAAAAATCCATGCCAAGGGACATAATTGAGGTTAACATTAGGACAAAAGAAAATCCAAGGAATATTTGGATAGGCACTAATTTAAGTGACAAATAAAAGGGGCAATTTATTGTGTTAACCAAAGATTTACCAAGATTGTCTGGCATGGTCATATTTAGAGATGAAAGCTTATCAAAAAGATTTGTTTCAATATGTTATTCCTCTTCACCCTGAGGTGAAACCATTCTACTAAAATCATTAGTCCATCAACCCCATCTTGGCCACTAAAATGTAGGAGGAGTTTAAGAAATTAAGAGATGGAGGGATCATTCAACCCATTAGATATTCATCTTGGGTGGTAAACCTGGCCCTTGTCAAGAAGAAGAATGGAGACATCTAACTTTGTGTTGATTTCATAAATTTAAATAAGGCATTTCTAAAATATAATTATCCATTGCCTAACATGGATAACATGCTCCAAGATGTCATTGGATCTAAGCTAATGTAAACTCTGGATGGTTTTTTGGGTTACAACCAAGTAGTGGTAAAAGAGTCTAAAAGGTCTAAGACTGCTTTCACCACCCCATGGGGTAACTAGGTGTATATTTAAATGCCTTTTAGTTTGATGAATGTAGGTTCCACTTTAAAGAGAGTTATAGATGTATCCTTCACCAGATTAATCAATCAATTCATTTTTATATATCAGGATGATGTTACAGTGTACTCTAAAAGAAGGAATGACCACTTGGAATATTTGGAACAAATGCTAGTCAAGTGTAGAGAGTTTAGGATTTCACTTAATCCTAGAAAGTTCCATTTTAGAGTATAAAGAGAAAATTTATTGGGAAAAATTATTTCTCAACAAGGTGTCACAATGGATCTTGAGAGGGTGGAGGACATCGACATAGTACCTATCCCATAGACCAAGAAAGGTATTCAATATTTCTTTGGCCAGATTAATTTTATAAGAAGATTTGTTTCCAACTTTGAAAATATTACGCTGCCTATGACTTCTATGTTGAAAGGGGATCAAATAATAAAAAGGGAGGAAAAGGCCACCCAGTCTTTTCAATCTATCAAGGTAGCCTTCAAAACTACCCTAGTGATTTCTAGTCCAAATTATAGGAAAGATTTCCAAATCTTTTCCTTCACCTCCATACATACTATTATCACAGTATTGCTACAAAAGAATGATGAAGTTCATGAGTATCCAATTGCCTTTTTCACCAAAGTACTATGAGGATCTGAGATGAGATATACCATAATGGAAAAATAAGCCTTCACCCTTTTGAAGGTTATCAAGCAATTTAGATTGTATGTTTTGAGTTTAAATATTATGGCCTATGTTCATCATACCATGGTGAAGGACATATTGACCCAAAATGAAGCCACTAATATAATATGTTGATGGGTCAACAAGATTCAAGAATATTAACTAGAGATATAGACTACTAAGTTAGTTAGAGATATGGGTTTGGCTAAGTTAATGACTGAAGACAATCTATAAGCAATGGAATTAAACAATGTAAAAAGGGTGGTTGGTAACCTAAAGACTAAATAAAACCAATCTCTATGGTATAAATATATAGTCTGTTATCAAAATAATCTAAATTTCCCATCCTATTTAGACAAAAATTGAAGGACACTGAAGTTAGTATCTCAAAAATATATTTTGTTGAAAACTGATTTATCATGGAGAAACCCAGATCACGTCCTCTTGAGATGTTTGGTGGAAAATGAGATTTCTTCAATAATTATATAATTCCATAATGGTGTATTTGGTGGTCATTTCACTCCTAAATTCACTTGACACAAGATTATGAGGGTCAAGTATTAGTGGCCCACCTTATTTAGGGATGTTAATGGTATGGTAAGAAGATGTGAAGAACTTAAATGATTTTATAGAAGAATGAAGTCATCCAAATCACTTCCCCTATAGCCAATCTCTATTGAGGGACCTTTCAGGCAATGGAGGATGGATTTCATAGGTGAAATATTAGATGCCTCAAGTGCTGGTCACAAATGGATCTTAGTGGCTACTGATTATTTCAAAAAATGGGTTGAAGCAATCCCTACTAAAATATTGACTCACCAAGTGGTCATCAATTTATTATTAAATAACCTAATTTATTGATTTGGAGTACTGATAAAAGTTGTATGTGATAACACTATGTGCTTTAGATCTAAAAAACTAAGTAAATTATGTGAGGAATATGGGATTGATTTAGCATGCACCTCCAATCATAACCCATAAGGAAATGGGTAAGCTGAGTCTAGTAATAATAATCTATTAAAAATCATCAAAAGGACCTTGGATGATAATCAATGAAAATAGGGTGAGAAGTTGAAGTTTGATGTTTGGGTAGATAGGTTGACTCTAAAGAGATCTACTAAAAATAGCCCTTTTGATCTTTTTTATGTAACTCAATCTATCTTACCCCTGAATGTATAGTTTCCAACCTACCAATTCATACAATATATGGCTGAGAACAAGGAGGAAATGAACCACTATGGAGATAGGATTGATCAAATCATTGATTTTGATGAGTCTCAATGACAAGCTCATGAAAGGAATGTAAAGTTTAAGGAGTGCCTCAAAAGTATATTTGATAAGAAAGTCACCCTAAGAACCTTTTAGGTTGGTGATCTAGTTCTATTATGGGATAACATGCATGAGAACAAAGGAAATCATGGTAAGTTTGATTCCCTATGGATAGGCCCTTACACTTTTGATTATCAAATAGGAAACCACACATTTTATCTTAAAGATATTGATGGAGAAATTATAGAATTGATAGTTAATAGCAAAGACCTCAAGCATTTATTAGATTGAGTCCATGATTGCCTTTGTAAATATGTACATAATTTGTTTATCCTTTCTCATATTTGTGGTCTAACTATTGTTTATGGTTGTATAGTTTCTTTTTCTTTCTTTTTATTTGTTGGTCATCTTGGTTTGCCCTATTGTAACTCTATGTTGAAATCCTTTGACTCCATGACCCACTATATAGGTGACTAGTTTGGTGTTCTTTATGTACCCACTGGGGTTACCCATCCCTAAGTAGGAGCCTATGTTAGTGCCCAAAATTGTGCTAGATCAATTTGGGTCTTTATATGATGAATTCCCTATACCCAAAATAAGCGAGTTTTAATGTTTTAGTCTCTTTCCTTCCCTCATATGAGAAGAGGTTGGGACATGTAGTTTGAACAACTGTGTCAATCATCTTGATTGGATGAATCTAGAGGGATGTCTAACAAAGATGGAAAATACCCCAAAAAGGCTTGAGAGAGATTAAAGAGTTACAGTGGTGGAGAAAAGATCCTATAGAATGAGAATCTATTGTGAATAAATGAGTGTGTAACCAAGTGTTTTTTCAAGCTTGGATCCTTTGTACTCTAGAGAGGAGATATGTCAGTATCATGGATAAAAGTAACAAGTTACACTTATGTGTTTTGGTGATTAAGGTGAGGATTAGTTCAATGAACCTAATGAAAGATATGTATTTGACTCAAGGGACCTCTTGGAGTAAGGTTTGGGGGATGGAAATATTTTGCACTTCTCCCATTTTGAATAAAGTTGGTATAAAGGATGGAAGTAGCTGCGACCCCAACTTCATTTTTGATAGGGACACAAGCATTTCTTGAAAATTTCCTTCAATTAAATGCTCTTATAAAGAAATGAAGCATTTTTAGGGATGGAATAGTATTGCACTCCTCCTTAGGTTGGTTAATGATGTAAAAGGTAAAAATATGGCTGAAAGCCTAAGCAAACATCTCATACTGATATGTGGTAGCATCCCAAAATTGTTTTGGTTTCAATCCTTTTTTCAAAATATGTCTCACTTGCCTTTGGGTGGGAAAGATACAAATAATTTTTGAGGTATGGACCACTTAAATCATCCCATGTGGCATTCACTTAGGGGTTTCTTTTTTTAGGCCCTTTTTGAAGTATGCCTCATCTAAATGAGGAGAAGAATTGTAAATGTCCCCAACATTTTGAAATGCCTAGATATTTGACACATGTCAAGTTGTGCATCCTAGGGGATAATTCAATGTATAGTCCATATCCATGTTAAAGAACATGAAGGGTGAGGAGGGGAAACTATTCCTGAAGGCCCTTTTGCTTTTATGAAGCCATGTGTCACAACATGAGTTATTTGGCTGAAAAGGGAAGCACTATTGAGTTTCCCTCCATTTTTATTTTGAACAAAGCTTGAGGCAGTTAATGTGGTAGTTGAGAATTAGTTGTTTTGCACTAAATATTTAATGATAACCCTAATTTCAGAAGGGGATGATTATAACTAAGCATTTTTCTTCATTCAAATCCACTTTTTGTAATTAAAGCTTATAATTATATTTTCAAGCAGTTTGAGAACCAGAGTAGTATATGGTGACAATAGCAATTATAGTAAAAATTTTAGATATTTTCTTCTTCCAAGTGTGTGATAGTCAATGTGATTACAAGTAAGTGTCCCCTAGATTGCTTATCTAGTGTTTATTTAGAGTAATTTTAGAGTGTTTCAAGGTTAGCCATCAAGAAGGGTGTGCCTCAATTTGAAGAAAGGTTAAACTAATATTGGAAATAAATGGCTTCACCATTTGTCTCCAGAAATAACAACCTTACCTTAATTCTTGATGAAATTAAGGACACTGATGTCCAAGGGTTGGATTTTACTACCTTACTAAGTTCTTTACAGATACCCAACCCCCCTAAGGTAGTTTTTAATTTAGGTATGAGCTATATGGCTTCTTTAGTAACCTTTACACCAATAGCCCCATACCCAGAGTTAGTCATTAGATGTGCAAAATTATACCATGAAGACACTAGGAATGTACTCGATGGGAGTCAATAAGTTTTCTACTCATTCACCCCTAAATATCTTAACACCATGCTTGAGATACCACCATAACTTGATGGTATTATTTTAACCATGAAAGAGTGCCAGCGTTATGTTGACCAACATGATAATATATTTAGGGATATTGTGAACACTTGATGGCTCACTAAGAAGAGATCCAAGGTCTCAAAGATGACCAAAAATATTAAGATAATATAATTCAAGGAGCTACCATAATATGTCATAGCCATGGCCACCAAAATTTATGGGGTACCCATAGTAGAGAGGTTTGAGCGGTGGATGTTTTCCATCCTTATCTATGTATTGGAAGAGAAGAAATAGTTGGACTAGGCTTCCATTATGAGAAACAACTTACATAACCAAATGATGATGTTTCACATGGATATCTTTTCCAAAGAAACATTTGAAGGTACCTTTTACATGTCATTCTATCATATGTATAGTCTAATACACAATAGATATTTTCTAGGGCTATAAAAAATCCTTTAGTGCTAAAAATATAGGAATTATATCCTAAGATGACCTTGGAAGCATTCAGAAACAATTGGTCCAAGGTCTTTAATTACTTCTTTAATGTGATAATGAGTGTCTTCTTCCCTCTATAAATCTTGAATAGGATGACCAAGATGGCTAGGGAAAAAATTGACAAATTTGGTGTACTATATATTCAATTCTACACCTTCACGTATATCTAGGTAAGTGAATTTATAAGGGTACCTCACAAGCTACCTAGGTATGTTGATGATAAAGTAACACTCATGGAGCTATGTAGACAAATGGTGTCACCTTTTGAGATGAACACTATGAAAAATATTAACAGTCCCTTCAAGTTCCCTATGGAGGTAGGATATTATATATGTCTTTCTCTAGCCAAATAAAAGGGATTAGAATAATAAATGAGGTGGTACTTGATGTATAACATGCCATATTAACCTAATTATAACATTAGGTGGCTAGTCAATATAACTACAGGTCTAACCCTACACCAAGCACAATATGAATATATCTAGTCTGAGTGCACAACTAAGGAGCAAGTGAGGAAAATTGATTACCTAAGGCTCATTATGCAAGAAATTATTTCATATGGCATTATACCCATCCTCAAGGATATGGTTGATGATAAGGCTACAGTGTCATCATCATATAATAAGGAAAATATAGAGGCACAACCCATTACACAAGTGGACTTTATAGTCTTAGGAAGTGACTCAATTACTTGGAGGGATTTCTTAGTGATGAAAAGGATGTTTGAATGGTTAAAGGCCTGAGGAGTGGACCTTGGTGCATGTGATACCCCTACTCTTAGGGAGCTAAGAAATGTCAATGAGATCAAGGTTATCCTTACCCCTTACATTAGCTATCTAGTAGGCCCTCAAGTAGTAGCCAAGGTCAAATGGGGGGTATAGCTATAGATACTACTTTCACCAAGCTAGTCAATATCAACAAGATTATAGTGGTACAGTCCAACTCTGGACTATCATTTACAAAGTTGACTAGTCTTGCTAAAAACTAGACCTAGATTACCACTAGGGAAGTGTAACTTGTTAGTGCTACTCCCATATTAATCACTACTAAAGGAGATCCTACCACATTAACTAAAATAGCCATTTCATTAGCCATTCAGCCTGAGCAATCACTAGCACCCATTATTTCCCTAGTAATATATACAAGGAAAAGGGGAGGGGAGGAATAAGTAGAGAAGCTAAATACTATAAGGTCAATGAAGATAGAAGGAGTTTGTTCATGTCAATTAACCCTTTTACATGATGTCACAAAACTACAAGGGGAAAAATCCTCATATGCCCAAAGGTTAAGGGATATGAGTGATGAAGAAGACTATAAGTAAAATAGGGCAATTATAGAGATGATGAAGAAACCCAAGGCATTCACTCCTCCCCTAATGAGGATTGACTAAATAAATCCAAGGTAAAGGTCATAGACTCTTTTCAAGGTTCTATCAATAGGTCTATTTGGGCCACAAACACCCTTGGGAGGGGAAGGCAAGGGTGATGAGCAGGACATACTAACCTTAGATGACCCCTTATCCTTTGAAGATGTGAACAAATTAGTATCAAGGTGGTCATGTAGACTAAGGCTCCCCTTGTAAAGGAAACTACCTCCCTAGACATGGAAGCATTTGTCTAAAATATTCTCACTCAGCTATTGAGATAAGACACAATAATTGAAACAAGGAGTGTTCAAGAGTTTGAGGATAAACTTGAAAAAGAGCTAGGGTAGGAGGAGAAATCCCCCACTAGTAGTGAAAAGGTGGAGGCTCAAGGAAAATAGTAACTAGATGTTATAGTATCTATGGAGATAGCCCCACAGGACCATCCCTCTCTAGTACAAACAAGTTCAATACAAGAAGGAGAGGCTGCATCTAATGGAGATAGAGGATGAAGCCTAAAAATGTGTACCCCTATGCCTTTAGGTATATATAAAGAGGTAGACTAAGGTGATAAAGTTATGAAGGAGGAAACTTTAATAGGTACTACTTCTATTGAAGTAACTTGGGGGCTTCTTCCCCAAGTAAAGATCCATGATCTTGTTGGGTACAAGAGTTTTGAGGCCATGATTGGTGATGAGCCACCTAAGGGTGATAAAGAAGACACCATAGCCTCTTCCCAACTCTCCCAACTAATTGAAAAAATCAATTTGGATATGAAACCACCTCTTTAGAATGCAGGACAAGAGAGATCCATTGATGGATTGCTCCTAGGCTCCCAACAAAAAATTGGGTTAGATATTAAAGTCTTGGAACAAATTAAACCAAGTAAAGGAGGAGAGCAAGAAGCTAGAAGTAAAGATGCCAAGTTTGAGAGTGATGGAGATATAGAGTAGATAATAATAGTCTCACACCCAACTCTTATCATGTTCCCTTTGGTTAATATTCTAGTCACACCACCATTCAGCGCATCTAAGCTAATTTTAAGGTCCATGACTTTGATGGGTTTTTAGATTAGGCCCCTCTTATTGGTTGAATAACAGATCAAAGAGAAGTGGGATGTTGAAAGTAAACTGGGAGATATAGATGTGATGAATATTACCCAATCATATAGGGTAAAACCTCCCAAGAAATCTAAAGCATTCTCCCAAACCACTTTCACTTGTACTAGGGAGAGAACATAGGAGATAGTTATTCCCCCACAAGTTGTTACAAAGAAGGATACTCCCCTTGAAAGCTATGCAATACACACACACACACACACACACACACACACACACACACACACACACACACACACACACACACACACACACACACACACACACACACACACACACACACACACACACACACACACACACACATGATTTGTGGGAGCTATCAAGGAATGAGATCAAATATAGATTTTAAGTTTTAGCGAGCATGGTGGCTCATCGAATGGATAAAGACAAAGAATCAATGGACGAGATAAAAATGTAGAACTAGTCAATGATATGATACTTGTAAAAGTTACTAAACGAGCCTAAGGTAGTGAATCCAACTACTAGTAGGGCCCTGAACACACCCATTCCCTCTTGGGATACACTTGACTTTAGCCTCAGTAAGGATTTGAAAACCATAGGATTAGATACAAAATATTGGTAACATGACTTGATAGCTCAAGCCAAGGAAGTCATCCATACAACCATGTAATGAATTAATAATGAGATAGACAGATGAGCAGATTATAGCTCCCTAACATTTATCTATGATGTTGATATCAAGATTTGGGAGGCACTCAGGCCCAAAGTAGATGAGATATGTAATATGGGCAAAGATGATTTAGTAGAAAAAAATATTGTTCCTTCAGATGATCCTAAAATGCCCAAAGAATGTTAGTTATCCATAAATCACATGTTAGTAATGTTATAAGATGGTGCCTTTGATGTAAAAGGAGAAGAACAGTCTCTCAAGACTGTGAAGATAGAAATTGAGGCCACTCTGAAAGCAATGGTGAAGCTTGATGGCATGGTGGACTTAAAAAAAGAATTATTGGAGGATGCCTTGAATAACCTCATAAATGCACCCCATGGATCCTTCAATATCCATAAAATAAGGGACCTTATATCACTTGAAAATTCCTACAACTAGGTAAAGGTGTTGGTACATAAGAATTAGGGAGTGCTCCAAAGAACCATTAACTAGATAGAGGAATATAATGACAAAGTTAAGTATCAAGTGGGCCTGGATAAGAAAATCCTTGCCACTATGATTAAAAAGTTTTTCTTGCATATGAGAACAAGTTGGCACAAGGATTGATCATCAATTTTTATTTTGCAATGTGACCAATCCATTTCTATTTCTTCTTGGCTGGTATACAAATTCTTTTTTCTTCTCCTTTCTCTTTCTCTTTCTCTCCCATTCTTTTGTTCATTGTAAGATACCCATTAGAGGCATGTTCTCCCTTGGCATATTATTTGTAAAGTTATTTTAAAATTAAGGGGAATGTTTTGGTTTGGTTATGTAAATGGACAAAGGTTTGTTTTGTCCTTTGCTAGGCTATGTTCCACGTGGTTGATGAAAAGAATACCACCTAGGTGAACTATCAGATCTGTCACTTTCATCAGAGCGTGTGTATATTCTTAGGAATCATTATTATTATAAATAATGATCTCCACACCCTAAAATGATTTTTTTAGCTAGAGCACATTTTTGTGAAATGCCACATATGGTTAATATTGCATAAGTAAAGGTGTTTTGTCCCTTTACAAATGTTAGTTAATTTTTGGGTACATAGCTATAGCTTAGGAGAGTTTTACCCATGTAATTTTTTATGCCAAATTGATTCCTATTGTAAAATCATTGGCAAGATTTAAGAGCATTAAAAATTTCTCCCTTGTTATAGAAATGTTTTGCATGGTGTTTTGATATGTAATTTTCAAGATACATTATAATCAGCTTTGATTCGGCTATTATATGAAATACATGTAGGGTTCATTGTTTATTCTTGTTGTTGAAATACAATGCTCTATTTTACATACATAATGGATTGGTTATCTAATATGTGCCTCTTCATGGTAGTAATTTAAGGTTCAAATCTAGAATATAAAATCCTTTTCATTTTGATATGTAAAAATAGGGAATTGATAGCCTTCTTAAGGGTAGTCTTAGGTTTATGAATTCAACTAGTATGAGCTTTTGAATAGTTATTTGCAGAGTTGAAGATAAATTCTCAAGGATCATTTGTGCATGATTTCATATTATCTATTTTGAAATGAAAATCATTTTTTAATTGAAGATAACATAGCTATTAGCATCTCCATACTCATTTGCCAATCGTCTACACCCTTATTCATATTTTAGATTAACTTGGTTTTTCCCTTTCCTACCCTACATATAACACACCCTTTGCATGTCTAAAGTGTTATTTATCTTTAGATGCATAAACATTGTGTATTTATCATGTGTTTTCTCTTTGTGATTTAAAGCCCAGTATTATAATCTCTTATTCAACCCTTGTATTGTGAAAATTATTTTTAGATGAAAATTTCAATCATATATTCATATCTATCTTTAGTACTTTGTGCCTGGCTTAGAAAATTTACCTATTTTGTGTGACAACCCTTCTTGGGTGGAGTGAGCAAGTTTGGTTGTGTTCTGGTTGGATTTGTGTTCCTTTGTGCTAGTAACCCCCATAGAGGTTGAATTGTATAATCTCCCCATGTGAGCTAGCTACCCCATAGGTCCTCTCACCTTGGTTCAAGTATAGCCAAAATTAGTAGGGAACTAACCATACCCTTTTTAGGTGCCTCCTATTCATTTTCTCAAAACTAGTCCACTCATGATGCTAAACCCTTTTCCAACCACAATGACACTTTAGCAATTTTTTTATATTTTTTTGCCATTTGCTTCATGTATGCAAGGCCAGATCAGAGAGGTGTACAGCTAGGAACCAATAGGATCTTCTAGACCCAATAACATCATTAATCACCCATGTACCATTAGATCTTAACTTAAGCTCTTGTGATCTTGACACTTGTCATACACACTTCATCCTTAGAACACTTTAATTTAAATGTATATTTCATGAGGCCCAAATTTGACATTTGTGCACACATCCCACTCTACAAGTTCAACTTTGGAAGATTATATCTTGAGATAGGGATATCATCAAGATAAAAATTTATATAGGATGTTTATGGGACCAAAATCATCATGTCATGCAATTCTTCGACTCTAGGAGACTCTTTAAATGTAATTTTTAAATGTATGACTAGTTTGTTTTGCTCATTCCTACATGAAATGCCATGATGGTCTAGTCCCTTAATATTTCCAAATTTAAAATTTAAGCCTACTTAAAGTGTTTCAAAATCTTTGAAAGTGACTTGATCTTCTCTTGTAGCCTATTTACTCCTTGTTCCATTAGATTACTCTTTATTCAGGAACTTGATCAACTTCTCACCCCAAATCCATCAAAGTTTCATAGGTAGGACAAATTTGGCCAACATCTTTAGTGAATCAATTGGGAAGCATGCCTGATATGCTTGAGAACTCAAACTATTCATGGACTCTTGAACTCATGAACATAGATAATTTTGGTCTAGGACTGTAAGAGACCTATTGGACTAAAAGAAAATAACAATCCCACTAAGGCAAGGAAGGAAACATAGAAAATAGGGAAACTAATCTAACAAATCAATTACCTCAACAAAGCACTTATTTGGGATAAAATAGAAAAAACTAATGTGCTAAAACAACAATTGGATAAAAACAATATAAATAACTATATATATGGAACCTAACTTCCTTAATATTAGTTTTTCAAATGTATCGGATAAGAATCTCCTTACCATCCATATTTGTAAGTTGGAAGGAATTATGGGAATTTCAACTAGAAAATATGTATGGACCACTATAAAGAGAGTCAAAAATTTTGTTCCTTCTTGGATTAGCTCTGTCCTCATCCCATTTGAGTACCAAATATCCTTCTTTGAAACTTATTGAAGAAGCTCTTTTGTCTAAAGATCTCTTAAGTTGTTCTTGATGGGCTTCCATGGCCAACATGGATTGATTTTAAACTTCCTCTAGTTCTATAAGCTTAACATACCTAATCTCCATTGGTTTATTCTCCAACAACTCAAGTTGATGCATTAGTTCTAAAGCGGGGAATTTAGGAGAAATAGGTAATCTCATTCCTTAGCATACACCAACTTGTATGGAGAATTGATTATGAATATTTTGTAGGTGATACTATCAATGCATATAGTTGACTTCAACTTAAAGTATGATGACCTATGATTATCTTCAATAGTCCTCCTTATGATCTTTAATAGGTTCTTATTTTTAGACTCAACTAGGCCATTACCCTATGGATAATAATTTGATGAAGTTATAAGAAAGACACCATGTTGAACTCCCCATTATATAATCCTAGATCCCATAAATGCCATCACATTACTAGAAATAATACTTGAATGAACTCAAAATTTAGTAATCAAACCTTCATATAAATCTAGAACATTGGTCTCATTTGCTTCCTTCAATGCCACTGTTTATGTTCAATTAGTGAAGTAATCTATGGTAGTTAGTACCCATTTATGACCTAAGCTTGAAATGGGGTTAATGATACCAATAAATTCCAATGTTCATTGGATAAATGGCTGGTCTACTACAATTGGTTGGAGAGGTAAGGCTATAATATTCACTTTTCCTACAAATATAACACACCATTTGCATTTCTTAACCCATGCATGACAATAATTAAATAGGCTAAGTTAATATTAACCTCCTCTCATAATTTTAAGGG
The DNA here is from genome assembly GCA_037957365.1 of Torreya grandis. Classification (NCBI taxonomy): domain Eukaryota; kingdom Viridiplantae; phylum Streptophyta; class Pinopsida; order Cupressales; family Taxaceae; genus Torreya; species Torreya grandis. The sequence goes on along the minus strand of JARHVA010000632.1, from coordinate 3,901,284 downwards.
ATATGATTTTTTAATAATATTTCCCTCCACCATGTCCATCATGAAACTACTCAAGAAATCTATGTGTTTGGCCTATCTCTATAAACCTTAGTAACATGCCATTGATATCTTTCTTGAACAAGGCACCATCAACAAGAAGAAAATGAGTCTACTATAATATGGAATATCTTCTTTTTGAAGTTATTAGATGAGAAAGATAAATACCATATTGGAAGTATCTTATTATGTCTTTGAACTAGTTGGAAGGTGAGGTGTGATTAGTTGCAACTTCTTTATCATTTGACACCATAACCACCTCATTAGACTCTTTCCAGTCTTGGGCTATATATTCACAAAGTCGCTTACTTATAATCAACTTTTTGACCTTGATCTCCACATCATACTCCATTACCTTTGAGCTCTTTTCTTATTTATATATTTGTTTAAGAGAAACTCCTTGATACTTGGATGGGCAACCATTAGGTGTATCTTATTTTATATACAATAAGTATTTGAAATTATTGAAAGACCTTATTAAAAAAATTACATGCTTTTCAACAAAGGAGTACCTTGTTTCATATTATTCCAAACCTTGACTAAATAACGTTATTGGTTGCTCTAAAGCCTCTTGATTCTATTGCATGAGGATGCCTAAAATGGTGTCGATGCTAGCATAAATGTATAAGACAAAATCCTTTGTGAAATTTGGGTCTTAGAGTGTAGGAACACTAACTATGCTCTCTTAATCTCTTCAAAACTCTTTGATCTTTCCTTGGTCTAGATAAAGCTCTAATTATTCTTTAGAATAGCTATGAGTGGCTTAGCTAAAGTGGAAAAATATGAAATATATCTCCTTATGAAAATTTTTTTTCCTAAGAAGATTTTCAAAGATTTCTTATTCTTTGGTAGGGAAAGTGCAAGAATTGACTATATCCTATCAACATCTATACTCATACCATGCTTTGAGATCACATGTCTAATAAGCTTACCTTTCTAAACTGAGAAGATACACTTTTTTGGATTTAGATATATCCCAAACTACCTACACTTTTTAAAAACTTTATTGAGGTGAGCCATGTGCTCATATACACTCTTTGAGAACACTATTATGTCATCCACATAAACAAGTATAAACTTGTTAAGAATGCCCTATAATGCCATATTCATGTCCCTCTAAAACTTTGCTCCAGCATTGGATATACCAAAGGGAATATTTTTATATGCAAATATCCCCCACTTGGTGATGAAGGTTGTCTTGAATTGTCTTCTTCCCTAACCAAAATTTTATTGTATCTACTAAATCCATCCAATAAATAAAAACTTTTTGAACCTACAACTAGCAATAAGATCTGTTCCATAAATGACAATGGATAGTGGTCTTTAAGAGAAGCCTTGTTCAAGTCATAGAAGTCAACACATAATATTATCTCACCATTCTTCTTCCATATTGGGAGAAGGTTTACCACCCAAGTTGAGTGATTTATTGGAAATATTATAGATGGCTCAATGAGCTTATGAAGTTTAGATTTCATCAAAGGCTTGAGCTTTGGATTAATAGACCTTTCTCTTTGTCTTACTAGCTTAGTTTCATCCTGTAACCCAATGGTATATTGAGATATACTTGGATTAAATACTTTGAGGTAATTATATTTCCATGTAAATACAACAACAAATATTTCATGTAACTCAATGAAAGCTTCCTTATCTATAAGACTACATACCTTACCCAACTTTAGGTTCTTACCAACTACAATTTATACATTAGCACAACATTTATCATTTATTAATAAGGATGTATTTTATTTTATCAACTCATCATCCCTACTAAATATGTTCTTAAATGTGACTAATCACTTGGGAAACTTATTTATCTTTAGTTGCACAATCTGATCACCATATTACTGTAAGAACTTATATTGATTCCTTAAAGAATTAGCCTCTTCTTATAATAAGATGATGATTTGATTATCATCTTCAAACACTTTCTAATTCTCATGGTTATCTAGAATATAATGTATTATAACCACCATAATGTGTGACTAAACCTTTTCACTTTTTATATCAGTTGGGATGCTAAACTATGCTCCAATGGTATCTAATCTATCTACATGTTTGTTCTTATTTCTTGATATGGCATGAATATTGAAAGCTTAAAAGTCTTCAAGTAACTCATATAATCTATGCTTATAAGAATTAATAAATGTATTCTTTCACACATTAAGACCTCTTACTTAGTGAACTATAAGTTCACTATCACTAAAGACTCGTAAGGTGTTAACTTTCATCTTTCTAGCCCACTACAAACCATGGCCCAGTGCCTTGTATTCTACAACATTATTTGAACATACAAACTAAAAATTTAGAGAAGAGGAATACCTTTGCTTGGATAGGGAAATAAACATCATTATAAAACTAGTACCATGCTTATTCCTTTCCCCATCAAAGTATAACTATCATAGGCCATCACTTAATTCATCATCCTTCAACAAGGTTAGAATTAGTGCATCATTCTCATAGAGGAAATAAAAATCAAGTACATATTATTAAATTAGATTATAAGTATCATGTTCATGTAAATTATATTCCCATTCATCAAGGAACAAATCTATAACTCTATCTAAAGGTGATTAAGCTTCTTCTTCACTATTTTATAGAACTTCATCTATGGTAACACAATTAACATTCATAACACTAGGCATATATGGCTCTAGGTGGAAGAATGCAATAGGTTTATAATATATAGCTACCTTAGTACCATACCTATTTATGAACATCAAATATGACCAATCGGTTGATAAGTATCCTCCAATCTTTGAGGTGAAGTCCCTTGATAGACACATGGCAAAGTAGGGAGGTAAGTCCACTACAACTACATCTTGATGAATGGTAACATTGGGACAAGAATTTAGTTTTAATTTCATATATTTGATGATTTCCACTATCTTTTTTGGTGACCCATCTATTTATAACACACCCTTATTATTTGGCTCATAGACAAGACCAAGCTTATATGTAACTAATGTACGCATGATAGTGATACTGGATCCAATATATACCATATAATTATGAACTAAAGTGTCACCAAATATCAAAGAGGGGTATAAGGGAGGAGTTTTTCTTGACTTTAATTCATCTTTGTCTACCCTTACCACCTTATGTGCATGTTGATCTTATGGTTTAGTTGGCTAGTCTAAATTAGTTAGGATAACACCTTATTTCTTAACTAGTTTTGGAAACACTTTGAGAGAAAAAAGCTCTTGGATAAGAATATACTTTTGTCCTAGAATATATATGGAATCCCACATGCTAATTTTGACATTGGATTTCTTCATTTGATATATTATGCTAAATTGAGCTCTAATAGCTTTTGATTGTACTTTCTAAATCATTAGGTTCTTACAGACTATAGGTATATGAGGAAATTTCCCAACCTCTACATTTTGATCTTTTTTGTGTTTCAAGGGAAGTAGGTTGATCTTTGAGATTCTATTGAGGGACAACATTAGGAACAATTGAATCATTGCTTACATCTTGAAACATATAAATGGTTCTTCTTTTAGCTTTAGTTAGAGATGCAACTTGACCATTTATAGTGTTGGTCTTAACTTTATTGAATGCTACATGATCATCCATCTAAATATTTATATTAATTACATTAGGCTACCTTTTAACTTGTTGGATTTGACCTTGTGATGACAATATTGACTCTTGGTATTGATTTTATTGAAGAGAAAATTCTTCAGGTGTCATTTGTGGCATATTAATGTTTTATGATACCAAGGATTGGTTTTGAGTTTAATTGGGATTAAATGGATGCCAACTTAAATTTTTCATCAAGTTATTTTGAGGAGGCATGGGAACAATATCTCTTAAACTTATTAGTACATTAGGGTCAAGAGATTCATATGGTTTAGCTTAGGTTATGGATCTTTATGATTGGTAAGGTGGTCTATTTTCATTGAAAGGATGATAGGAGGTCTAATTTTATTATTAATAAGGCCTACCTTGGTATTACTATCTTTTGAGTTGAACTATTCATTCCCAAAAGCTTGTAAGATACTTTTCAATTCTCCAATCTTGCTAGTTTGACTAGGAGGGACTATAATTTACTCTTTAAGGGATGGAATAGGGACTATAAATGGAATATAATGAGCTTAAGGGAATGTCATAGGCTTCAATTCTAGGAATATAGGAATTTTAGGCCTTGGATAAATTTTACCAATTTGTATCAAGTTATTCTCTGCCCTTATGGTGACTTCATAGGCATCTGGCAAGATAATACCACCCATTGATTGTCTCATCACACTAATATTAGAATTGAGGGGTTTAATATAATATAAGAAATCATATTCTAGGGATGGCCTAATTAATGTAGATATTATGGCCCGTATCTTTTAGAATATGAGATTAAAATCAAACATGATCTCATGGGGTATCTCTAAATGGTAGTTAGTTGTTCAATTAAGGATAGGTGATCAGATTTGTCTTCAAATTAATTGACTAAACATACACCTAAATCATCCCATGTAGATATGGAATTTATTGGAAGGTTTCTATACCACTACAGAGTTTTCTTTTGAAATAAGTAGTGAGTAGTCCAATAGATACAATATCTTAAACGATATTATGAATTGAATAAAGGTTGGTAACATCCTGGATGTGCTCAATAGTAGTTATTTCTTTATCTTCTCCAAAAAGTAATGGGATAATTTTAAGATAAAACATAAGAATATCATCATAATGGGCTAAGTTAAATGGACTACCTCTATAAAAATGGAACAAATACTTTATTTTTTTACCATTTGGGTAGGGGGATTGCATAGCTTAAAAAAATAAGATGACCAAGGGATGAATATTGATTCTAAGGATAAGGTCTTTTCGTATTAAATATTTCTATTTTATAAGAAATATAAGTTAGTTCAATGAATTCAAAGGGAATACCTTTATTAGTTGACCTTATAGTAACCTTTGGCATGAGAGTGTTGCTTAGATGATGATATGAGCTCTATAGATTTAATAACCTTTATCTTATAATGATGATAAATGTATTCCTATAATGCAAATACTTGTCTTTAGCTATAAACTTTAGCTATAGATAATGTCTTTGGATCCCACTGGGCATGTCAGAAACTGTTGTGGTCTTAATTTGCATTCATGGGAGAAGTTCTTTAGGTTCCCTCTAACCAAGCCACAAAATGGAATAACTTTAGGATGTGGGTGTCCTATAGTGAGGTTGAGCCTCTAGAGAATGCCAGATTCCTATTGTATCTATCACCTACACTAACCTCTTAATTGGAAAAGGGAGAGAAAAAGACACTAATTACATGAAAACATGTAAAAAAGAGTTGATGCACTGATGTTTCAAACACTTATGATTACATAAGATACACTATAGGACATTTTTAAAACTTCTAAACATCACTTAATTCAATCTTTGAAAAGCTTCCACATAAGTGTTTCACTAAAAGGCAAGAAATAGCTATTAATCTATCATGGAAGGGTAGTTGTATACTTCCAAACTTATCAACAAAATATATATGCACTTAAAATGACCTCTGGGAGCTGCCAAACACTTCATGAAGGTGAGGAATTCAAACAAAGGCAAAGGAAAACATAGATTCACTTAACCACATCAGTGAACTCATAAGACACACTTCAATTTAGCTTGTAAATTGAGGAATTAAATCTATATTATATCAAATAGGTGTTATAGTATAAATTTGGCATAGCCAAAGTGTAAGAGTCTCTGCCTCTAAGAAAATATTTGAGTCAACCCTTTTCAATGGGAAAGAAAATGAAATATATAGAAGAAATGGGAGAGAGATAGGGAATTAAATAGATGGCCCTTAATAAATGTGACCCAACAACCTTTAATCAATTAGCATCAATTTAAGGATGTTAGATCATAATCCATCAAATAAGAACAAGTCTATAAGGACCTTAAAACACTAAATTCCTCACTATCTTCCTTAATCATGATTGACATTCTTCATGTTATCAGGTAGTTACTTGGGCTTGCTCATTAATGTTCTTTTTTACATTCCTTATGTAGTCACCATTCTACCATTTCTTTTAAATCCTAAATATAGATCTAATATGGAAGAAAACCAATCACCCTATTAGTTTTCATATAGTCACAATTTCAAATGAAGATTTGTAGGCTATGGTTTCTTGAATGTGAACAAGACATAAAACCTACATCTAGAAGATCTTGACAAGTTTTATAGGGATTTAATGACATTAGACAACTTTTCAAGGTCTTCTCTTGGTAACCTATATCACATTTGATCTTGAATTTATGTATTCTACCTAATTGGGGTGGTGAAATGCTTTATCCAATGTGTTTACCTTTGTGGAATCCCCTTGAAAGATTTGATTTGGTTCAACCTTAGGTCATATTTTCTCTCTATTGAAGTCCCTTAGCTTTTGAATTTTAATTTTAGCTATTGATTTTAATCTAGGCTCTTTGATCATGCCATTTTTTAGCTCCTCATTTGTTTTGTGGGTCCTGTAGTTATTTTTATCATGTTCCTATGCTTATGACACATGGTGGCATCACATTCATCCCAATATCATTTAATCCTTTACCTTATGCACATCTTTGATATCCCTTTGTATGGATTACACATGCACCATTAATTTACCTAGCAACTATCATGATCATGACACTTGACAACTATGCATTTATTCCCAAGATTTACTAACTTTTTGACTATGAGGTGACAATCAACCTTTGATGCATAATTTAACATTCTCTATTAGATCTTCCAGAACCAATGACATCATGTATCAACCACATGCCATTATATCTCAACTTAAGCTCTTGTAACCTTGACACTTTTTAGTTGTGCATTCATCCTTAGAACATTTGAATTTAAACAACTATTTCATGAGGCCCAAATTTGACGTCTCTATGCACATCCCACTCTACAAGTTCATCTTTGGAAGATTATATCTTGAGATGGAGAAATTATCAAGATACAAAAATTTTAGAGGATGTTTATGGGACCAAAATCATCATGTCATGTAATTCCTTGGATCTGGCAGACTCCTCAAGTGTAATTATTAAATTCATGACCATCTTATTTTGCTTATTCTATCAGGATGTGTCATGATGGTTTGGTCCCTTGAGATTTCCAAATTTACACTTTAAGCCTACTTTAAGTAGTAAAAACTCTTTGCAAGTGACTTGATCTTCTCATTTATCCTATGTGCACCTTGTGTCATTGGATTATTCTTAATTTAGGAACCTATTTAGCTTCTCACCCCAAATCCATCAAAGTTTTATAGGTAGGCAAAATTTGTCCAAAATGAAAAAATTATCAAACTTGAATGTTTTTCTACATAGGTTCATATTATAGACATTTTGACAAATCCACTTATAAAAGGAACATTTGAATACCTAAGATAGAAATTGGGTGTAATTCCTACCCCTAGCATTTAATAAGAAAGTCGAGTGCTTGATGGTTAATTATCTCCAAGTGTAGGTGAGTAGTGCTAAGAAGGTATGCATGGAGAGAGGGTGAGCATGTTTTTATAGTGCCTCATAAACTCATAATAATTTATGTTGAGTGTTTTGGTTACAAGATATATGATCAAAGAAGTTATAGACATCACTTTGTCATTTATGTCAAAGGGAGAGAAATTTCAAAATGAGGGAGAAGTTTATTTTTGAGAGAAGTTTTTGAGATTGGTTTCCACCAATTAAAAAGGGTGAGATTATTGAGTATTGTCATTAATGTCAAAGGTGCATCTTACATGAGGTTGATGTTATTGAGAAATTAGGTTTAATTTTTTAGGGTGTTGATATGACAAGGGGCATTGTGAGAGTGTTTCCATTGAAGGATGTTTAAGGATTTTGTCATGAAAGGGAATTTGAAGGAAAAATATAATTTTAAGGAAACTAATGTCTTATGTTTACATGAAAGTATAGGTCATTAATATCAAAGTTACATAGGAAGTCTAGTCATGAGCCTAGTCATGACATGAAGAGGCAGGTGCATGAAAATGAATGAAAACAATCATGAGAAGATAGTTTAATACTATTTGATCATGTGATAAAAACATTTAATTATTCATAAGAGTTTTAGGGTGAGTCTACAAGGTTAGGACCTCCAATCTGGATCTGCATCTAGACCTTATCTAGCCTAATGAGGAATGAAGATCAGATATAAAGGAAATTATTCATATGTTAGAATTGACAGAGCCAATATATGTTGTTTTAAGCATGTTCACAAAGTTTAAGGCCATTGTTTGAAGTAAATTTCATGAAATAAAATTTTAGGGCTTCTCAAGTTCACAAAATGAGGTCTCAAGACTCGAGAAGCAATTTTAGAAATTAATTGGCATGTGTAACCTTTGCATGGGAACCTAATATATTAATGAAACATGGGTAATGGTCATAGATAATATATTCAAGCATTGGTTTTAGATTTAAGGGGAATTCCTTTATGAATAATTGTTAACACCAAAACCTGTATTAAACCTCCCAAAACCCCTAATAAGGACCTAATGTGAAATATATTATTCAAATAATAATAAAATGGACTCAAATTAATATAAAATATATTGTATTATGTATTAAACTCTCCCAGATACTTGTAGGTGGTGGTGGTTAGTTAGATGAGAGAGAAAATGCATAAATACAAGCTTATTTGTAAAGAAATTACTATAGCTCTCAGCAGTTGCATTGGTAAAGAAAACAAAATGGATGGTATAATTATATATATACTAATAATACATGTCCATTATGGTTTATGGATAGGTTACACCCTTTAATTATGCTAAATTGGCCATCCAATTTAGCTAATCACATATAGACCTAATGGTGTGAAAAGTGAAAAACCCAAGCAAAGATGAAAAGATGGATTTGAGGGTCTAAGAATATTAGATTGATAAAAAAAAGTTCATGAAGTATTTATTTATTAATTTTAAATCATGTTCATACTTATAATAATTTATTGAGGTCAATTAATATGGTGAAAAGTTGTTCACAAAATCACCTGTCTGGTTTAGATAAGACTGTGTGATATAGGGTTAAGAAATTGGTCTCCAAGACCAATAATTGGCATTAGACCATATGAATTTTTAATCTAATAATGATATGGAGATATAATAGGATAATTTAAATTCATTATGATTCATGAAAAGTGTCTACATAGATGTTGGAGGTCTATGTCACCATGACTAATCCTTGAGGTAAATTGGCAGTTCTAAGTGAGTAAGTTACAGAGATGTTCTTGAGCCTTTATCTCATGAGTGAAAGTGTTTCAATAATTTAGGGATGATATTGAGGTAATTTAGTACATTAATACATGTTTCATTTTTAATTATTAAGTTTTCTTTAAATTCATTCTTTCAAGATAATTTTTTTACTATACAAAGGCCTAATAGGGTAGTTGGTCTTAAAAAAGGTTTCAAGGTATGGACGAAGGATGCAAGTATAAAAAATAATGGAAGAAGTTAGTATAGGTTATTTAATTATTAATTGAATTGTTTTTAATTATTTTATAAATACATTTATTCCCAATAATATCAATATTTGATGTTATGAGGACATACCTAATGCAATTAGGTCTCCCTAAGGCCTAAAAGAGAAATGAGGCCAATTTGAGTTCTTTCAAACTAAAAGGGTTCAAATTTCATTTCAACCATGTTAATAAAGTTTTATAAGACCTATTATATTGAAATACTAATATATTTAAGGTTTATGTATGACTAAGTGTTGTGTAACCATGAGTATAGTATATTATAAGGCATTTTAGGCCTATTTATGAGTGAAGAGTGTAAGTGAATGGATTGATAAATAAATGAGCCTCAGGAGGTTGGGTAACATGTTTTAAAACCTTAGTAGAGATCATAAAATAGTTTTATGAAGACCATATAGGTGTTTTATAAATTAATATCAAGGTCATATGACCTATTCAATATTGAAGAGGGCTAGTTGAGTGAAGAAGCCTAGTGGCAATTTTGAGAGAGATCAAGTGGTGTAGATATGGAGTGATCATCATATGTTAAGAGGATACCAGAGTTAAATCAGATATGTGTTCTTGATCTATGATGGTGGATATATTTTAGATAGATCATATTTAGAGATAAGTGTAAGAATAGAAGAAAGAAGTGTGATTGGTTGAGATGGTGCTGGGTCATAAAAGGAGCTGAAGCTTTCTTTCAAGATGGTGCTTGTAGAATTGGTATTGTCTAAGTTATTGTTTGTTAAATAAGGATTTAAATATAAATTATATGTTTTTACTTCTATAAGTTTCCTTATACTAATTTTGTTCTTAGTCATAGGGGATTGTAACCTCCTCACAAGTGGGTACTAGCTAAAGTCAAGTGGGTACTTGATAAATTTGGGGTTGGTGCTCCATGTTGGGTTGGTTCTTTAGTAAATTTGATACAATGTATTATAGTTTAGCTTTTACAAGATTTGTTTTAGTGTATTTTATTTCCCATGAGGGTTTCCCATATATGTGATTTGCTATCTTGTTTCATGCTCATGTGATTGGTTCTTAATGCATCTTTATATCACTAAGATACTTTGAATGATTCATGAATGCTTAAGGGTAATTGATTGAAAGTTTTTGAAGACTGATTCACCCCCCCATCCTCTTATTCATTATTCTTATAACATCATCAATAAGAAGTGTAAGTAGGATTTATATTATCCAAACTAGGATTGATTAATAGATCAATTACATTTCTATTTGCACATAGGGGTTGTGCCCATAGCTAGTCAAATAATAAAAGTGTAATTGAGTAAAAAGTGATCTACTATTTCTTCCTAATTTTTACACAAAAAACATCTTGAAAATACCATGACCCCAAATTTACTCAAATGATCTCATGAAAGGATCATGTTTTAAACTTCCAATCAAGTAAAAGTCCCTATGTTTTATAACCCTTATGTTGATGTATATCTCTATCAAATATATGATGCAAACAATAGAATAACATTTCTTAGTTATAGTGTAGGAACTAGAATAACTTTATGTATTTATATAGGCCTTTGAATTCCTAATATAATGTACAAGAGAACCTGATATATGGCACCTATCAGTGGACAAGGTCCCTAATGTCTTAAAACTAGAGAATATTCCCCATTCAAATAGGGGAATATTCTACAATGCATTGAAGGGAATTAGGAAATTATTTTAACCAAGAGAAAGATAAATATATGTCTATCTCATTCTTGAAGTGATGGGTCAAGATCTTGTTGGTATGGTTAATGATGAAGCTCTTACTGTAGAAGAGGATGGATGTGAACCTAAAGTAGCTGAAGGAGTGATAGTGCTAGATAAAGAAAAAGATATACCCAGATGGCTTTAGGAGGTAAAGGTTCCTACGATGATAGTTTGTGTCTTATTGGCTACTTATTTATCATCTTCTATTTTCCCTTCCCATACTTCATAACATCTCTTGTTGTCATTGTTGATCAATTTTAGATCGATAATAGGTTCCTTCTAGAGTTTAATTATAAGCCCTACCATTAAATCATGATTTATCAAGAGATGTCCCATAGATTAATTAATTACCACAACATTTTATATCCTTTGGTTTATATATGTAGAAAAGTCTACCATTTCCTACCCAAAAGTCACTCCCCTAGCCATTGCCTATTTTCTAAAGTTTACAATGAAGTTTTTCAACTAGGCCCTGAAGGCATCCTTGCTAACAATGGAACCATCCTTGTTGGAAAGGTGTGTGATCTCGACATCTTCTATCAAAGTTATGAATCTTTACCCTATTAGGTGAGAGACTAGCCTAGGGATCTCATTTCATCAATCCACTAGTTTAATTCTTTCCTTATACTAATTATATAGGACTGAGAAATGCACAAGTCCTCCAAGGGGATCAAATTTAAGTCCTAAAACCTTTTCATTATAATCAAATTCAACAAGTTGATTATATTTTTGGCATATGTCCCATATTTATATTTTACTTTTAGAATTCTATTGTAGATTTCATCCCCTTTTACCTTGTACTGGGCCAAGGTGTTCAATGTATCAAACATTTCTTCTACAACCCATTATAACTTAGTTATGGTCTCTTCTAGTAATGTGGCTTTGTGATGCTAATCCAAGTTAGTTGATATTTTTTGTACTCATTTTATAAATTTATCCACTACATCACCATATGAATTTAGAACTAAGATCAAGTCTTCTTCATATTGTTGTTGTTGGTCGGGCTTAGCTTTCTTCTTCTTGATCAGCTCAAATAAGGTCTCCTATGACTCATATACAATTGTTTGGTCTACATGGCTGATGTTACTCTTGGTCAACATATTCATTGATCCAACCTTATTATCTAATTCTAATGTGACCTATGGGGGGTTCACTATGACCAAATCTTGGTTTTCCAATGTAGTCAACTGCATCTATTTTATCCATGATTTGTTTGAAGAACCACTTAGAGATTGTGTAGATGGAGATAATTAATGGGATAATGTTAGTCCTAAGAAAGAAAATTCCTAAGAATAAATTGTGCATGTGACTAATACAAATGCATATCTAGGGGATGAAGTGGGAGGTGTCATTCTTCAGAATGGAGAAGAACTAGTGCTAGTAAAACAACTAGTTGTGAATAGATTAACTTGGGGGATGAATTTAGTTAAAATCTTAGGTAGTTGTGGACTAGGCCTAGGTATGGGATCAATCAGAATTTTAGGAAAATTAGCCATTAATAAAACCTTAAAAGTGGAGGATATGATAAAAGGGTTGATAATGGGCTATGACATAGTTATAGGTCTAATTATATGTCTGGTGAGGGGCTTGTAGAGTAAAATATTCATATAGTTTAGAGTTTGGGGATCATAAAATATGCCTAATGCTTGGTTATACAATAATAAAGGAGGTAAACAAACATACTTATGACCTATTATATTTGGTTCATCTCTGGGAGGAAGCAGGGAAGGCAACCCTAATGTTGAATTTGTTGGTGTTGAGTAGGTGTAACTAATGAATCCACTAGAGGCCTCACCTGCATTAAAGTAATAGTTTGTGCCTAGGTTGGGATACTAGATGTTGTTCATAAAATATAAGCTTGCTCAATTTGATTTCCTATATTAACTCTTCCTTTTTCCAAAGTAAGAGATAATATCTTCATTATTATCTAAGTTAATGGTCAATTAACCTTTCTTCCTCAGTATTGGTAGCATGGACTATGAATGTAGATGATCCTATTTAAGCACCTTCAAGTTCAAAAACCTCATAAAAACTTGAATAATCTATCCTTCCTTTTACATATTAGATATTATCAGCCTTTAGTCTTTGCTTCACCTCTGTGTCATTGGCTGCATTAATGTATAACTTGTCTTCATCTTCAAGCTCATGGTGATAGGTGATGCTTAGATTTCCCAGTGCTTAATGTAGTTTTTGAATGTTAAGTGTTTAGGGTCCCATTACCTATTAGTATCCTTTTCCAAACCAAATGTGGTCTTTACTTGGAGGCATCAATAAATAAGTTCTAGTTTTCAATTTTAAACCAGTGAATATTGGATAACAAAGGATAGACCAGTCCTCTTTTCTTATTCTTACACAATCCATCTACCCCTATGAGTAATTAGAAGGAAATCTCTTGTTTAACTAGCTTATCGCACATAATGGTAGGCATCCTAAAGTGGGATATCTTTATTTTTGACTACCCTTATCATCATTCAATTTGTATAATACTATTATGCTCTCAAGGTGCTGAGTGTTATTATAATTTCTTCTAATAGCTTGGGCATGGGACTTTCATAGATGACCCTATATATAATTGGGTAGAAGTGTTTGTAAAGTGCCTTAATCTCCTAATTGTATTTTTATATTATTGCCTTTAAGAAGGCATGAGGCATAGTCCACTTTAGATTGGGATCCCAATTGGTGAATTGGGGGAATTTGTAGGTAGTATAGATGGCATCCACTAGGTAAGACATCATATAGAAATGATCCCTTAGCCATGACCTTCCTCATATGGGATACCAAGTTGTAAGAAATTACTTTTCCTAGAGGAAGAGTTTTGGAATCATTTATGATCATGGATAGAAGTGGAACTCACTTCTCATCTACATGGTTTATGTTCTCGACCCCATCTAACCTATTAATCATAGCCATCCCCATCCTTAACTCCTTCTTAAATTAGGTGATGGGGATCTGGATGATCTTAGATTTGCATATGAACATCCCCTTATTTTCTACCCAATCCCTCAAAAATTATTTGATGTTATATTTTTTAAACCATTGGGTGACATTTTTGATTATAAATAATCTCTATCTGGGAAAATCATAATAATCCTGAAAGGCTAGTCTGAATATAAAAACAATGTTGTTACCCAAATTAAGACTTAATCATATTATAAACACACTTAGATTGGAGAAATATTTGGTAGACTAAGTATATTAAGGATAATACCTATAAATTAGATGCATCCTTTTGTAATCTTATAGATTTGAGTGCTAAGATGTCCAACCTATCTTCTACATAATTGGATCCTTCTTCATCATCATTGTTTATGTCTACAATTACTTATACATGGTAGAATAAATCATTATAATGCTTTTTTTTAGTGGCTAATGAAGTAGAATTAAAATTGGTGTCCTAGAAGATGAAGTCTTTTCCATATGAATCAAGTAATGAAAATTGTTCTAGCTTGGTGGATCCAAATGTTCTAGCTTTGGCCATAGTTTCTAATTTTTTAATTAATAATCTCATGGATTGATCTAATGGTGAAATAATACACATAATACTTTGGATATTTTTATTAGATCATAATTTAAAGTGAATGTAATGCCTTAAGGTAGCAAGATTTAAACTCTAGATTTTTTAGAATTTTGAACTGAAATATACGAGTCATAAATGATAAGTCTTTTTAACTTTATTTGAATTAAATATTAGGTGGCTCTTCATTTTTGTTCAAATAGCTTAGAAAATCCACTTTGAGGACTTAGCCAATTACTATTCTCAGTTTGTCCATGTGGCCTTTCATTATAGGCTTGACTCTTCCCTAAAGTGATTCGGCTTTATAACCCCCAAAATGAGCCCCATTAATATTAAATTCACACCAAAAACCAATGCTTTATGGATAAATATGTGCCACCTAGGTGTCGTTCTTGACATGTGCTCGATACTTGATGCCTTTTCTTACACTTTAGCCTTCTATTTTGAATATTAGACTATTCAAGTGGGTTACACATTATTCTACCAAGTGTCACCTTCTTATTGGATCACTCTTCCTTTTGATATTGCATGACTAGACCCATTTTGTTTTAGGCTAATTTGGCCTTAGGACCTCTATTCAATTTCCAAGTGGCAAGCTCTCATTATCTCACATTATCATATGGATTTGTTATATGAAAATTTTGATAGACCTGACTATTACAATAGTTTATAATGTGTCATCTTTTAATTGGGTCGCTTAGTTGGGTTTCACAGTTTCCTTTGATTGCATTATTACCATGAGGTAATGGGTCTACATGTCATCAACCTATTTTTTCTAGCTATGGGGTGGATTCCATGTATCATCTAGCTATCCAAGATTGAGTTACTAAGTGACAAGTATCATCTTGTCCTGCACTCATAATGTTTTTAAAATTAAACTTTACATCTTAGCTAGGGGAATGAAGGGCATGATAGTCTACCAGGTGGCATGATGTAAGTAGATCACTTTATTATGGGAATTTTGAAAGCAATCAAGGTATATAAAAAGGTTATGAATAGGCACCATGTGGTGTGCCCTGATAGGGTTACTCTTCTTTGTAGGCTAGAATACAATGATTAATTGACAAGTGGCACATTCCCATTGGGTTACTAGGTTATGAGACTTGAGAAAATAGTAGTATCCTTGGAAGACCATGATTGAGTTCCAAGTGACTTGTTATAATTGGATCATTGGGTCATAAATTTTTTATAACTACTCTTTGAAGTTGAAATGTTGTGATTGAGTGCCAAGTGGCATGCTCTAATTGGGTCATTGAGTCATGATTGTTTTCAAAAGGTAAAATGTATACGTCAAACTTTATATGACTAAGTGACCAATGTTGGAAGTAAAATCATTGAGAAGGGTGGTGAATTAGTGTCCTTAATAATATTTTACTTTCACTTCATCATTAATTCATTACCATTCATCAAGAAATAACAACCCAATGTACATAATCATGAATGAAACATTAATCAACCAAAACAATGCATAAACAACCATAATGCATCATATAAATGTGAAACCCTCATGGGGGATAAAACCCAATAAAAAAATCTTGGACAAATAATCATCTAAATTAATGAATTAATCTTTATCTAAGCACCAACCCATCAAGGAGTAGCAAACCCTAATTCACCAAGCAACCACTTGGCTTTAGTATGCACCAACTTACTAGGAGGCACTAACCCCCTTATTGATCAACCAACCACTTAATTAAAAGTTATGATGACTCAACACTCACTCATCTACCAATGATTTTTACACCTTTTCCTTGATGCTTATGAACACCTAATTATGTTATTCTTTTACTCTCTATGACATCAATGTCATACTCAATCTTTTATCTACTTTCTACACATCAACAACCTCATTATGGCCTTATCAACATATTTAGTTCTATAATACACCTCTTCTCATCTATGACAACCTCATATACTCCTAATATAATCCTCTCCTCATTAAGGTTCTCTTAATCATAATTTTCCCTAATGGTTGTTATGTTGTGGAGCCTATTTCCACATTATAATGTATTTCAAATACTATACATTCTTTATGCATTTTTTGGACCCCCTTAATAGGGAACTATTATGGGATGACTTGGCCCATGTTTTTAGTACCCATTGTATGGTAAAACTGCTATGTTGGTGTTGTATAAAAATTCATTAGGTTGGCTTTTATGCTTGGTCATGTGCTTAGCTATCAAGCCAAGTCAGTTCTAGACTTGGTGGAACTTGGCACAAGGATAGTATGATCTAACACACAAAATTTAATGATGTTATGACACTATCATAATTTTCACACAAGGTGTAAGCCTTGTGCACTCACCCTAAGCACAATAGTGAAGGGAATAGGCCTGTGTTGGGATAGTTACAACATGGCACAACTTGGGATTCAAAGGGACTTAATCATTAACTAGGGGGGTTAAAATGGCCTTCTAGTGCTAAGTAATTTAAGAAAGTTCCATATATGCTATCATTCTTATTATCCCAAGGCCTAGGTACAATTCTATGCTTAGCTAGGTAGGGTTATTAGTGGTACAAGATGTGGGAATGGACAACTAGGTCATTCAATTATTTAGACAAGTCAAAGGGATGGCCTAGGTTGAACTACTCATCCTCAAGGTAGCACTCTAGGCATGGGTCATGGAGCCTTGGAACATTTGGGTTCTAATACTTAATGCATCTATAGGTTGGTTGAGGTCACTAAATGGCACAAGATTAGCAACTAGGGTTGAACCTCCATATTCTAATATATTATAAAAGAATTAAACAAAGCTTAAATGAAAATAACTTATAAGCATAACATCATGTGGATTATTAAACATAGATTAATAATTCATTCCCTCAATATTATTCTTCATTAACTTGTAGTCCATCAATAAATTTCAATATAGTAATAGAGCATATGCTCTCCCTAGCTCTATTCATGTCCAACAGCTCACATGCGAGCTTGGGCTCTACATTCAAATATCTAAACTACCTTATGCATAATAATAAATAATATTGGTTCACTCTCTATTTTGTTAGAGCTTCACTACACTTATTTTCTTACTCCCATATTTAAATGTGGGTCTTCTTATATAGGCAAATGTGCATCTCCTGCATGGTCAAGTGGGCACATGTCATGTGTTGAGGTATCATGAGTCTACTAGCTCCACTATGTTTTCTAGGGTGGATGAGTGCACATCTTGCACTAATTTATTAATAAAGTTCACTATATCACTTTCCCCCCTCTTTGACATCCATGCTTCTCAATCCACCACATCTAAGTCTTGGTAGGGATGTTTTTATGTAATTTGGTGTTATGCGAGTGAGAAGGGCATGGGGAAGGATCCCTTGAATTGTAGTAGTGTAAATAGAGAGAGGAAGAAGCAAGAGACTCGACTCAGTAATGGGGTATAGGATGTAGTGGGTTTTAATAAGATGTGGTGCTCAATATTGTGTCAGAAGCACCTACCCATTTTGAACCTAAAACACAAGCTCATGTGTTGGATTCTCCTTCAGAAGAAAGAAGAATGGTAACTAAATTTGTTATCAACATAGACTTTAATAGGGTCTAAAATTTGGATCAAAAATTTATAATTGAGAAATTAATTCCTTAAAAATAATTGAGTAATGGTATGGAAAATCTAGAAATCACCAACCCAAGAGCCTTAAACACAAGCATAAGTAATCTTATGTAGAGAATGTCAGCCACACTGACTAGGAAACAACTCATAAGAAGTGGAATGGTGCCACAAGTGAGTGATACTACACCAAAAAATTCAAAAACATAGACAACAACATCAAGATCAACACCCCTACCTATAATTGGAGTCATTATAGGGCCACCTCCAAGGATCACCTTGCACTGAGATTGGTCTAGTTAGTATGGTCTATGTACTTGATCCAAAAAGGAGGCCTAATAATACCCCATACAAAATTATTAGTCCAGTTTGGACTAGTCTTTTAGCACCTTAGGTGCACAAAATTTGGACACACCCTACCTTAAGTCTTATTTAAAATTTTAAAAGCCTTAGATGGCACCCATAATCTCTTTAATGGTTCCATATGATTCATTGGATGTAGCCTCCAAAGTAAGCACATCCATGCTTTCTAATTTTTTTATAAAGTCTTCCAGCCTTTCCTTCATGTGTTTCACCTTGCAATCCAATATCTCCCCCTACTCATTGGCCTTTGTCTGGAAGGTGTGGAAGACCATCTCGAAGTCATGTTCCTAATTTTTCAAGTGAGCACTAAGGAAGTTGACCTTGGACATCACCTATACATACTTAGTCCTAGTCACCATGAAGGAGTGCTAGAACAAAATATCCTTCTCCTCCTTTGCCTTCTTGAGGCATGTGTTAATGATTACTTTCTAGTTGGTGAAGTTATAAAATATTATGTCTACTTCCTTGATTCCCTATTTAAGATTGGTGAAGAGGTATTTGAAAACATTCTTTTTTTTGTTCAACTCCTTCCTTAGGGCCTCATAGGGGTCCTCTTAATCCTTAAGTGCCACTCCCATCCTAAGGAGTATTTACTCCACAATTGCATAGACTTGGTCAAATTTTCTCTTCTCTAAGGTATCCACCTCATCCAAGAGGGATGGATCTACCTCTTCTATGCACTCTACAAGTTGTTATAGCTTGAGCTTAGTTGCCTTGATCTCCTTCTCAGCCTTCTTCACTATTTTCTTCTAAATATATGCATGAACATCCTTAATGATGTTCTTGTACAATATGATAGAGGCCACCTTGATCAAGGCATTGGCTGAGTGCACTAGGTTCATGTCATGTAGATTGAGGAGTTGGTAATCATGCCCTTTTTTTGGATTTTTGGCACTCTAAATTGCTTTTATTGGAAACTCAAATTTAGTTTCATCCATATAGCAATCCAATGCCTAAGAGACATGGTGGTGCATCAGGGTCATAGTAATTTTTGGAGGCATACAGTCCATTAGGTAGAGGATCTCATTCTATCTAAGCACCTATTGTGCCATTTCCTTTTTACCTAGCACAAACTCCTCTTTCTATCCCAACTCTTCCTTCTTACTTGTGCTAGTGCTTGATCCAGTGCCTTCTTCTATGAACTTTTCTTCTTCTTCTTCTTCTTCTTCTTCTTCTTCTTCTTCTTCTTCTTCTTCTTCTTCTTCTTATTGTCCTCCTTCTTATGGCCATTTGTCAAAATTTAGCCCTATGTCTATTGTCTCTAGTATTGGATCTATGGTTGCACCATATTTTTCTTCCCCTCATACTTTGACCTCTTTTTTTTGCCTCAAGGTGCTAGTATATCCTTCCTTTTCATTAGGAACTTATTCAAAGCTAAGGCACACCTACTATGTAGCTTCTTCTATTTTATTGGTGGGGGCACTTGGTGCCTTCTCTAGTGTCTTCTCTCTACTTGGTCTCACACTCATGACACCCTTCTTCTCTTCCCTTTATTTCAACATCCTTGCTCATTCTACTTGGGATGCATCTTTCTCTCTTTCCTTTTTCTTGGCCTTCTCTTCTTGGGCCTTTCTCTCTACCTTTTCCTTCTTGGCCCTTTCTTTCTCAGCCTTCCTTTGCATGATCTATGTTATGTATTTTTTTCTCACTCTCTTATTTCCTTATCCTCTAGCTAATTGATTTTAACTTGGAACAAGCCTTTGGATTTCATCTCTTCATGTCTTTAGTGTAATTTTAGTGACACATCAATATGGCCTTGGTTAAGGCCCATGTCCTTATATTGGCACTAAAAATCTTCTTATATTAGAACACCTAAATGGGTTACCTCCTTAGGCTCCTTTCCTATTTCTCCTTCTATGCCTATTTTCTCCAACTACATCGTGTGCTCTTCCTCATGTCATTATTATTCAACCTCCGCTATTTAAATCAATTCCTTGGGCACCCCTACCTTAGCCATTTCTTCTTTCTACTCTCGTAGCTCTTCTTCAAAGTGTCAACCTCACTAGAGTTGAGTCCTCTCAATATTCACCTAGGTTTCTCTAGCTCAATCTTAAGTGGTGGAGAATGGGTCCCTTCACTTGACGAGGACTCAATATCTTTAGGTATAATGTAGGTGCCCCTCCCCCACTCTTATTCTTCCTCCAATTACTTTTCCTCTAACTCCTCTTCCTCAAAATCTTCTTTTATGTTAGAGAGATCTATCTTGGGAACCAAAATATGAGTCTTTCCCTTCTTGGTGCTAAGATAGTTCTTTTGTATAGACTTTATGTGATTTTTGAAGGATCCCAAGGAAGATAACTATTTTTTTAAGATAATTTTGAGCTTCAGGTACTTCTGTATTTCTTGCAAAGTTTCCCCTCTCTTCTTATAGGGAGACATTGTCTTCTTGGTAGTTGTAGGGGTTCCTTCCTCCATAATGTAGATTTGATGGTCTTTTTTCTGCTCGATGTTTGACCTAGTGTTAGAATCCTTATTTCTTGGCTTCATTACATAATAAAGTCTATAGATGAAGCCAATGATGGTCACCTCCTAAATTGGATTGATATCTATTTGATCTAAGGTATATTCCTCATCTTTTTTCACTCTCCCATCTATGCGGGGAAACCTATACCTCAACTTCCTCCTTTTTGCATCCATTTCCTTAACTAAAATTTCTATTGATTATATGTTTGATATCTTATGCAATACATCCCTAAATAATTCTATTAAGAAGGCAAAAGGGAGATTCATCCATCCCAACCTATTTCCATCTTGTAGTACTATGTGCATGATATATTAGTGTTGTATCATGGCAAAAATTTCCATTCTTAACAAACTTTGAGGTAGCCCCTGAGGAATACACCACTCTAGTCCAAAGGCTTCGATGTACTAATCACCATCACATTACGTGAGTCTTGTATTGTATACTGAAGGTGTTGGGGTAGGTGAAATCCTTGTTTTTATATGTGGGGGACTTATGGTATTTTGAAAACACCCAAAAACTATCCTTACTCGTATCCAAGATCCTGATCTCCTCCATCATAATCAAGATGAGGATGGACCCCCATCTAAAATTTACCTTCATGCTATGGATTTCTAGTATATTCTTAACTAGTTCCTCTATGATGAACTTGGAATATTAATTTGGATTCCCTACACCATGTGGTATGTGACATAGAGGTACACCTTAGATACATCCATCCACTGGCCACTAAGACATAATTTAGAACTAATGAGGCATGCCACCACACTCATACCTAGGTCCTCACACTTGGTAATTAGGAATGTATAGTCCCCCTTGAAGAAATTAAGGAGATTAAAAATAGAATCCACCTCCTTGACATCATCCATAATCTAATGGATGTCATCTCTAGTAGGTTATACTCTTCATTAGCTATGGTGATATCTCCATATGCCATCTTATGAAGTAGAAGTGGTCTCTATAGTTGTACAAGAGTAAGAACTAGATGAGTTCCTCTAGTTTTATAAATTATGGAAACTCATATATCTTAGTTTCATAAGAAGCCTTCAATTTGTCTCAAATTGAGACATCAAAGAGGGTTTTGCCTTCTAGGGTCTTACACCCTATATCCACCATCCAATCCTACACCAAGTCTTGAAAATGACTTGATGTTTAATGGTTGTATTATTTTAGCTATCTATTATGCATGAAAGAGTGATAAATTTACCCTACCTAAACCTCCAAGGGATTCTACATATATTGAAATGATAAATTGGTTAGCACCTTTGTATTAATATCCATGATGCTCATTGCCTCGACTGACTGTGCCTTAGTCTTGGCAACCATTGCCTCTTATACAATTCTAACCTTCTTGGGTTATTTTTGCACCTCAATAGAGCTTATAGCCTTTCACTTATTCACCATTTTGAAATGTCTTGTATTAAAATTGGATAGATGTGGCTTGTCAAAACCTTTAATAGTTGTCAGTGATTTTATAGTTGTAGGATCTCTATTTATTTATCTAGCTCTAAGCTTTATTGGTCGTTAATGGTGGCCCAGGTGATAACTACATGGTTCAACCTAGTTCTTTACCTCAACTTCTCTTTTCAATCCTGCACACCAGTTTTCACTATGGATGCACTCTCTCTTTCTATGCTTCCATTCACTCTAAGGTGCCTAGTTTTGCTCAATTACTCACTTTGATAGGGGTTGGCTCACTTTGACTCTATGGTTTCTTGTTCAGTCTACACTGGTCTCTGTATTATCTTAAGCTTGGTAACCTAAGCTAGTATATCCTTTACCATTTTATACCATTCATTTTATCAACCACTATTATTGATGTAGGATTAATGGCATAATTGTCTCAATCTTCTTGAAAAATGTGAAAATTTACAATTTTTTTGAAAATCTCATGTCATGTATGCATTCAATGCATATCTTTGTATGAACATTACTACCTCATTTAATGATCCTAACAACTTTTTTAATGAAGTGATGTTTGGTTCAAAGGGTCACTTCCCACTCCTTTTTAGGTAGATGTTAGTTATCTTAGATGACTTCCTTCTACATGTCTATCCTTCAACATGACCTTCACATTTTTTGTGGCAAATTAGGTGTAACACCTCACATATGCATGACTCAGCATCCTTGATTCCACTTATTTTATAGATGTTCTCCTATTTCAAGTGTTTTTCTTGACTTAGTTGATTTCTTATGCATCATCTTTCTTGGGCTTATCCTACCCCATACAAATCATTTACACTAGCTCTCCAGTGCTTTATTTCTTTACTTATGCTCTTTTTCACTCTAAAAATGTGCATCTTGACTATCTACCTTACACTCAACCATGTTGGGTGTCTTCACTTCTTGTCTTCAGGGATATTTGGCATTGGATCAATCAATGCACCTTCTTACAAATCTAGTGCAAATTTAATGCCAAAGGTTCATTTTTGGGCCTTTAAAGTGCTTACACTTTCCATTTTACGTAGATGTATCTCTAGCTACTCCTTGTACCTAGTAAGCTTCGCGTGACCATTACTTAGATGTTTGGCCTCATGTGATTATAGGCATAAGTACTCAACTCACCTAATTAGAATTATACATGAAGTGTTAACTTATAAGTTTTTATAGCTATCATGCACTATTCACTACCTCTATACACTATAAAATGGATAAAATAAAAGAAAAGAATGGTTTGGTTTGCACCAAGCTTTATTTTGGTTAGCCCAATTTTAACCAACTAATGACCAAAAATTTGATGTTTCCATCGTGCCAACACCATCCTAATATCTATATGAATTCAATCATTTTCCATTGAAATACCTAGGGAATATTTTGCTAGACAACATACATAGCTTATATGCACCTATTTCCAAGATGTGATAGATGATATATGGACCCATCCACTAGATTTGTAACTTTATTGGATACTTGAAGTACTTGGAATCATAGAGTATCACTAATGATCCTTTAGTCATCTCTTTGTGCTTGATGTGCTTATCATGCCACCACTTTTGGTGTGATTTATTAACCTATTGACTCCATTTGGCTTGGGTGCACTTCTCATCAAATCACTCTAAGTGTTATAACTTTGTGCTTAAATATTATTGATCATATAAATAGCTAATTCATGCAATGCATAAGGAGGTCACCATAAATTCCATGGGCATAACTAATTCAACACTAAACACTATTTTAAATGGTGTGGCCTTGTTCAGGTGCTTGTAGGTTATATGGTATGCCCAAAGTACTACTAAAACATAAACATCCTAATCCTTACAACCAATGTTGTATATCTTCATTAGGCATGTTCTTAAGATTTTTTTAAAGGATTTGACCATACCATTATCTTTGGGATGATATGGAGTGGTCTTGTGGTATTCCACCATGCATTTAGTCAAAAGGATGTGCACCATTTCATTGATGAAGTGGGTTCTCTTGTCACTAGTTAGACTCAATGGGAACCCATACCTACTGATGATGTTTTCCCATATGAAGCATATGGATATTATGGTTGTGTAGTCTTTGGTTGGTGTAAATTTGACCCACTTGGTGAAATAGTTAATGGCTACTAATATTTATCTTACACCTATGCACCATGTTGTGAGAGTGATTGGCCTAACAAAGTTAATGGTCCATTTTTTGAATGGTGCTTAGGAAAGAATGGGGATGAGAGGAATCTCATCTTGGTTGTTGGGATTTTTTGTGCAATGGTATACATTACATGCCTTAACATACTCCTTGGCATCTTGAAATAGGCTTAGCCACCACAAGCTTGACTGTAGAACCTTTTACACCATTAAATCACTAGCACAATGGCCTCTTATGATCCCTTTATGTAATTCCTATAATATGGAGTCTCATTCATGTTATAAAACACATCAATGTAGGACTTCATCCCTACTTAGTTTTTATATCTCCCCCTCAATGAGCTGGAAGGGGGTGGCATAAACCATAAGTTATTTCTTTTTCTTGGTGGTTAAGGTCTATGGTGTAAACCCTGATGTTAAGAAAGAAAAAATCTCCACTAGATATTTAGAAATGCCTTAGACTTTGTACAGTTATGCATCTATCATGTCATCTTTAATTGGCACTACTATATCACCATAGTTGATGTGCGGCAAATGGTCTAGCCCTAAGTTTTATTTCTTAAGTTTGATGACTATAGAGAACTGAAACTCCTAGAAGAGATTAATCCATTTGCATATGCACCCATGTAAAATATGCTTATTCACAAGGTAATTGATCACATCATAATATATGTAAAAGATGAATGGGATTACCAGTAGGTATTACCTAAATTTTTGTAAGGCATAAACCATTGCTAGTGCCTCATGTTTGGTAGTGATATAATTTTACTCTACCTACATTAATTTTATACTTGTGAAGGAGATGGGGTAGTCCATCTTGCCCTCACCTAGTTTTACAAATATGGCCCCAATGGCATAGCTTGAAGCATCAATGTCGACATGGAAAGTATTCCTCCATTCAGGAAATTACAAAATTAGTACACTAGATAATTTTAGATTTAGTGTCTTAAAGGCTTCTTCTTGCAACTCACCCTACTAGAATGGGTTATCTTTGTGAAAGAGATCCTCTAAAGGTGATGTGATATTTGCATAGATATAAATGACACTCTTATAGTATCCATAATGTCCTAAAAAGGAATGAACATATTTCTACATTGAGGGAGTCTAGAGCTAAATTATTATGGTTATCTTTGTTGGATCAACAAGTAAACCATATTTGTAGATGATGTTTCCAAGAAATTTCCCAAAAGGAGTTGTGAAGATTCACTTATTTATATTTAAGATCTAGAACAACCTACACCTCTCAAACATGAGGCATAGATTGTCTTATTGATCTTTTATAAGACCATACATAGTCTAGTCATCAAGGTATACTTGGAGGAAACTATGGATAAAGTCCTTAAAGGTAGTGATCACTACCCTAGATAATATAGATGGTGCATTCTTGAGCCAAATGGCATCAAGTTATAGGCAAAATAACCCCATTCAATCATAAAGGTTGTTTTGGGATTATCCTCCTCCTTGATTTGCACTTGATGGTAGCTTGAAAACCCATCAATGAAAGTATAGATTTCATATCCTACAACTCCATCTAGGACCTTATCAATGAATAGGGTCAAGAATGGATCATTGATGCAAGTGATGTCCAATATCTTTTAGTCAACACAAATCTATATGTGCCCATTTTTATTGATGCTAATGACCATTAGGCTCACCCATTCAGATTATTGTATCAGGTAGATGATGTTAGCCACCAAGATTCCATAAATATCTATCTTTACCTTGGTGCAGAGATTAGGATTCATCCTATATGGGCACTTCTTGATTGACCTTGTGCCATCCATCAGCTTGACTCTCATTTTCCTAAGTTAAGGGTGGGTTCCCTTCATGTCCTTATAACTACACAATAATAAGTTTTGAAATTCTTTTCAAATGTCTAAAATTCATGCCAACTCTAACTCAAACCAATAAGTGTCTATAGTGGTGATCTTTATCTATCCTATGTTGATGTCCAATTTAGTGGTCTTAAGTGGTGCATGGTAGGGTTCATTTCTTTCTTGATCAGATTATTTAACTTTTCTTGTCCTCTCTATTATCTCAATCTGAATATGTGTTGTATTTTCATTATCTAAGGTGTTGTCATCCATAAGATGCACAAGCTTTTGCCTATCTATTAGTGCCTTTCAATTTTGCTCTTTTTAGGTCTCATCATCTTCTTCATTAGAGTCACTATTTAGTGCCATCTCTTTAAATAATGTTAGGAGTACTAGTCCCTTTTCCCCAAACATCTCCTTTAAGCACTCTTCTAAGATAGCAGTGTCCTCAAACACTAACCTATTAGGTGTGGATCTTGATTGTCTTCTAGGATTGGAGGTTAAAATTTGATGTTATTTTATTTGGGTTTTAGATCCTATTCTTTGTATCTGTGATGGCATGGGGGTTAGCAAGGGGGGAGAACCATGTAAAATTATAATTTCATAATCAATTTAGGCCATTAATTAAAGGTTTTAGATCTGATAGTAGAGGTTATGTTTAGTTTTTTCCCTAAAATGTATTATTACATGGATGAGATGAAATATTAAACATATTATACATAGAGAGGAGATATAAAGAAGAGTGGTGTAACAGGGTTTATTATAGGATTTGTTTCTCCCTTGTATTGCTAAAAATAATATACTAGACAAGTTTGGTAGATGTAGCCCATCTTGGGTGAACCATGTTAAATCTAGTGTCTCCTATTTTATAAATGTTTATGATTATTTTCTATATGTTTCATTGATTCATTTCATATTTTATCTTGTATATGATTTGGGGATAAATCTATGTTTTATTTTATCCTAACAAGTGGTATCAGAGCAAAGGTTTTGTTTGCATAATTTTAAATCATAGGGAGAAAAGGGTTTGACCTCGAGTGGGAGCTATGACAAAAGAAAATAAATATAAGGTAGAGAAGTTCAATGGATAGAACTTTGGATTGTGGAAGATGTATATGGAGGATTAGTTTTACAATAAGGACCTATATTTTCCATTAGGAGGGCAAGCTAAGAAGCCATCAATAATGTTAGATGAAGCTTGGGAACTATTGTATCAAAAAGACCTTGGAACCATACGGTTTTGCCTTGCATCTTCTATAGAATTCAACATATCATAAGAAAAGATAATATAAGGTATTATGAGCACATTAGGCAAGTTATATGAAAATTCCTCTGCCTTAAATAAAATATTTTTTATGAAAAAATTATTTAATATGAAAATGTCTAAAAATAGTTCAGTACTAGATCATTTAAATGAGTTTAACATGGTTACTAGTCATTTACATTCCATAAATATTGAATTTGATGATAAATTTAGGGCTCTTATTATTATTATTTTTTCCTTGCCTAAAAGATAGAATAGCTTGGTAATGGTAGTAAATAACTTTGTGTCTAATAATGTTAAACTAAAGTTTGAAGATGTGGTGGGTGTTATCCTAAGTGAGGAAATGTGAAGGAAAAGCACAAGTGAAACATCCATATCTATAGATGCATTAATAATGGAAAAAAAGGAAGGTAAAAAAATAGATGAAGAGGAAATCATGGAAAATCAAAAGGGGGTGCAATATCTAAATCAAGAGGCAAGATGGAATGTTGGATCTATGGCAAGCCAGGACACATAAACAAAGAATGCTAGTTTCAAAAGGATAAATCAAGTAAGGACCAATAGGAAGGTAATAGAGAATAAAATGTATAAAGTGATGTAATACAAGATGCTCTTATACTTTTTTTGGATAATATTATTTAATCTTGGGTTTTAGATTCAGGGGCTTCTTTCAATGTAACCCTTCATAGAAATTATTTTATAGATTATGTTCAAGGTAATTATGGGAATGTTTACCTTGGAGATGATTAACCTTGTATTATTATTGAAAAAGGAAGTGCTTAGGTTAAATTATAGAATGGAAACACTTGGGTGCTAAAGGATGTCAAACATGTTCCAAGCTTGAGGAGAAATCTAATCTTTGTAGGGTAGCTAGGTAGTGAGGGTTGTATGGTCACATTTATATCCAAATCATGCAAGGTTAAAAAGGGTTCTATGGTGGTTTTAAAAGGTAATAAAGTAGGCACTTTATATTTGTCTCTAGATAATTTTAATTCATCTTGTGTTATAGCTACTACAGGGAAAGATGTAGCTTTGTGGCATTATAGAATTGGCCACATGAGTGAAAAGGGAATGAAGACCCTATATGTACAAGATAAACTACTAGGTCTAAAAGAATTAGATTTAGAATTTTGTGAGCACTATGTATATGGGAAACAAAAATTTGTGATATTTCTTAGCTTTAGACCAGCCAAGAAGTAGCAAAAGTTAGAGCTTGTGCATATAGATGTATGGGGACTATATCAAGTATCTTCACTTGGTGGTTCAAATTATTACATTATATTTATTGATTATACAACTAAGAAGGTTTGGGTATATTGTATAGGAAGGAAGTTTGATTTTTTTGATACATTCAAGAAATGGAAAGATTTATTTGAAAATGAAATAGGTTTAAAACTAAAATGTCTCAAATTAGATAATGGAGGTGAGTATTGTAGTATCTCTTTTAACAATTATTGTTCAGAAAGTGGAATTCATAAATAGAAAATATTTCTAAGAACACCAAAATAGAATGGTGTGTTAGAAAGAATGAATAGGACTATTATGGAGAGTACTAGATGCATGATATTGTATGCAAGTTTGCCTTTAGAGTTTTGGGTAGATGCTATAACTACAATAGTTTATCTAATAAATAGATCACCTTTGAATGCTTTAGATGGTGGAATATCAAAGGAGGTATGGACTGGAAAGAAGGTAGATTATTATTTTCTAAGAGTTTTTAGTTGTAAGGCATTTTATTATATTTATAAAGATCATAGGAATAAGTTAGAATCTAAGTCTTATAAATACACATTTATTGGTTATGGAATTGATGACTATGGATTCCAGTTGTGGAATATATAGAAGATAAGTAAATAATCAAGAGTAGAGATATTGTGTTCCATGAAAAAGTCATGTATAGGGACCAATTGTAGGAAAAGAAGCCAGAAGAATCCAAAAGGGAATATAAATTATTAAAAGACATTACAGAAAAACATGTCTCAAAGGCTCTTGGTCAAAATGTTCAATAGGAATAGGTACCTCAAACCCCTATAACAAGATCTGTAACAATAAGTAGACCACCTGATTATTTTTCTCCTTCTTTATATTATTTATTACTTACTAATGGTGGTGAGATAGAAAGATATGAAGAAGCATTGCATATTGATTCCAAGAATAAGTGGGAGCAAGCTATGGATGAGTAATATGATGCTCTAATGGAAAACCAGACATGGGATTTTGTGGAGCTTCCCAAAGGAAAGAATGCATTATAGAATAAGTGGGTATAAAAGATAAAGGAGGAGAATGAAGGAAAAAATTAAATTTAAGGCCAAAATGGTGGTTAAAGATTTGCACACAAAAAAGGTATATACTTTGATGTAATATTTTTGCCAATATTTTAAATGACTTCTATAAGAGTTGTTTTAAGTTTGGTACTAGTAGAAGATTTTCACCTTGAACAATTAGATGTGAAGACTACATTCCTTCATGGTGACTTGGAGGAGGAAATATATATGGAGCATACATAGGGATATGAAGTTAAAGATAAGGATAAAATGTTGTGCAAATTGAATAAGGGTTTGTATGGCCTAAACCAATCTCAAAGATAGTGGTATTTGAAATTTGATAGTTTTATGATAAAATAGGTTATTGTAGATGTCATTCAGACCATTATGTATATTTTAAAAGTTCTAAAAATGGTAGCTACATTATTTTGGTTTTATAGTTAGATGACGTGCTTGTAGATATTTCCAACATACACAATATTAATGTATTCAAGAAATAATTAAGTGATAGCTTTTCTTCCCTACATCCTTTATCAACAAATATTTCAATAGGGCCATCATTTCTTTTGGTTTGTAGGAGGCATAGGATCTTAGACAGTTCCTACACTTTAGCCTCCTAGTGATCTTTCTTCCTATAAGAAGCCATGGCTTACACCTCTAAATCTCTAGCTAATTAAATTTTAATTTTCAATTTTGGTATCATGCTCATGGATTACTATAGGACATCCTTCTATTGCATAGGGTCAAGTTATGGTGTAGCTTTCAACTCTGACCACATTATGGACTTAATGAAGCTTGATTCACCATACTCCAGGTACAGATATTAGTTTGGTGTAGTCAGTGATTGAGTGGTAAATTCACTCCTTGTTATGGCATGTACCTTATGTGGCTCCTTATGAGTCTATTTTGGCTTGGGAGCTCACCTTTATTCTTTGGACACATGCCTCACCTTTGTCACACCTTTATCTACACCAAGCTGACCTTGAATCATATTTTTATACAAGTTAAGGCATTCTTTGACTATACGTGGTCCTTGACAATACCCACATGTTGGTTGCATGGGGAAATTACACTAATAATGTTTAGTTGACCCACACTTTTAACATGATCATGGTGGGAATCTTCATCCACCACATCCTCCTCATATGTGTGCACCTTGCTAGTTACTATAGCCCATATTATTCTAGCCATAGCCTTTATTACCTTGACTCACTTGACTATTGCTTGATGTTTTTTCCTACCTCATGCCTCTTTCCATGTCCTAGTGCTTCTCATTTATGACTTTATAGTCTGTTATTGAGTGCGTATAGGCATCACATATTTTTTAGTAAATGGTGGTGTTTACTTAGATAATGCACTATAAAATATTTTAGTTTTAAGAGTCATGTGGCCCATGACAAACCTCATAGTTGAGAAGTAGGGTATGGGCATTTCTTTGTAGGTAGTTATTGTTTTTATGTCCCTCCATCTCATAGTCAGTGCACCATAATCTACTATGAGTGTCATGCACTAAACCAACAATCAATTTATATAACTAGTATACCATTGGCATAATTTATGCCTCCATGAATGGGTTGATCTTAGTATCGACATTGACTACCACATCAACTTAGAGCCCAAATTTAAGTGCTTCATGGGGGTCTATGAAGGTCTTCATGGACAACTCTCTTTTGAATTGTACTAATAAGCCCTCAAATTACTATTACATGTATTAGAAGGGGTGAATATCATATGGAAGCTTGGAGAGAAGTGTTTTTAATCACATGTCATATAGGCACACATTCTTAGATAACCCTTAGTTGATATCCTTAGCACTTTGATACTATGATACTCAAACTCAGGGATATCAAACTTTTTCACGAAGGCTTCTTTTAGTAAATTATAGTCAACCATAGCCTAGTTTAGCTCAAATTTTTGATACCAAGTATGGGTGTGATCTAAAAGGGTGGTCATGAATTATGTTTTCTTGTTCTTAGGTTGAGTTATGCCCTAAGTGTGTCATTGTAAATAAAACTTTAGCACATACTCCATGGCATTCTCTACATCATGATACTCAGGCAAGTGCATCACCATCTCATAGTAGATTTGATGAAGGGGTGGTTTTAGGTTCTGAGGTGCATATCCCCTTTGTATATATATTGGAAGTGGCCCTATAATGACTCCAATTATAGGTAGGGGTGTTGATCTTTATGTTTTTATCTATGTTGTTGAATTTGTTGGTGTAGTATCACTCACTTGTGGCACCATGCCACTTCCTATGGGTTGTTTCCTAGTCAGAGTGGCTGACATTCTCTACATAAGAATTCTTATGCTTGTGTTTAAGGCTCTTGGGTTGGTTCTTTCTAGATTTTCCATACCTTTACTTAATTATTTTTAAGGAATTAATTTCTCAATTATAAATTTTTGATCCAAATTCTAGACCCTATTAAAGTCTATGTTGATAATAGATTTAGTTACCATTCTTCTTTCTTCTGGTGGATAATCCAACACATGAGCTTGTGTTTTAGGTTTAAAAGGGGTAGGTTCTTCTGACACAATCTTGAGCACCACATCTTATGGAAACCCACTACATCCTACACCCCATTACTAAGTCTAGTCTCTTACTTCTTCCTCTCTCTATTTACACTACTACAATTCAAGGGATCCTTCCCCATGCCCTTCTCACTTGATATGGGTCCTCTCAACACTTCCAAGTTCTAGATCCTCTATTATTCTTTACCTTCACTTACTATAGTTTATCCTCTAAATCTCTTGGGTGTTAATTTTTTTTCCTTTTCCATTTCACATTACCTACACTTCCCCTTCTCACCTTCTACACTTACTCATATGCACAAGGACTTTACCCTTCCATTCTTATGGTTTCTATATTAAAGTCCACCAAAAGCTTCTTCAGTTTGGTACTGATACCTCTTATGAATGAACCCCTTGGTTAATAAAAAAAATCATACTCTACTTCTTTTAGGCATGAAAAGGTTAACATTGTAAACTCTAATACATAGTTATTCAATGCACCACTCCACCACTTATCCATAGCACATATCCAAACTTCATCTAGGCTCTTTAGCCTCTCTAAATGATCTATGGTCCACTCAAGGTGATGAACATAGTTATACCTTCTATTAGTAGTGTAGGCAAATAACCACTAATAGACATGCTTAAGTAGTGTGTAGAATAACACTTCATACAGATCATCGTACAAGATGGCTTGTACCCATTTTTTTGGCTTTTACCCTTTGCATGTAGGATGGTTTTACATGAAAATATCTTCCACTTGCTCTATCTAGCACTTAATGTTCTTGAGTGATAGTCATATTATCACTCTATTACACCATTAAAATAATGAAATTCAAATGAGTCTTGGTAATATAACCAAAATGTTGTATAAAAGTTCACTAGGTTGGCTTATATGTTTGGTCATGCACTTAGCTATCAAGCCAAGTTAGTTCTACACTTGGTGGATCTAGGTACATGGATAGTATGGTATAGTGCATAATATTTAATCATGTAATGGCACTAGTATCATTTTCACATATGGTACAAGCCTTGTACACTCACTTGAAGTGCAATAGTGAAGGGATCAGGCCTGTATTAGGATAGTTGCAACATGGCATAACTTGGGATTCAAAAAGACTCAATCATTAGCTATACGGGTTCAAGTGGCCTTTTAGTACTAAGTGCTCAAGAAATTTCCATTTATGTAAGCCTTATTAGTGGCCTAATTCTTAGGTATAAGTCCATACTTGGCTAGGTAGGGCTCTTAGTAGTGTACAATATGGGAATGGCTAGTTGGGTTATTTGTTTATTTAGACAAGTTAAAAGGATGGCCTAGGTTCAACTAATCATCCTCAAGGTAGTGCTCTAGGTGTAGGTCATGGAGCCTTAGAGCATTTGGGTTATAACACTTAATGCATGCTAAGGTCACTAAATGGTATAAGGATTCCATTAGCAACTAGGGTTCAACCTCTATATTCCAATATATTATGCAATAACTAAGCAAAGCTTAAACGAAATTAGCTTATAACCATAACATCATATATATTATAAAACATGGATTAATACCTAATTCCCTTAATAGTATTTTTAATTAACTTGTAATTTATCAATAAAGTTTAATATAATAATAGATCATATGCTCTCCCTCAAGCTATTCATGCCTAGTGGCTCACATGTGAGCTTGGGCTATGCAATCAAATATCTAAACTACTTTATGCATAATAATAAATACTATTGGTTCACTCTCTATTTTTATAGAGCTTCACTACACTTCTTTTCCTCCTCTCATCTTCAAATGTGGATCTTCTTATATAGGTGAATGGGCATATCCTTCTAGGTCATATGGGTGCATGTGAAGTGTTGAGTTGCCATGAGTTTTTCAGCTCCACTACACTATACAGGGTGGATGAGTGCATTCCATACACTGATCTATCATTGAGGGGTAACTATCTCACCTACCCCCTCTCTAACATCCATGCTTCTTGAGCCACCATGTTGAAGTCTTAGTAGGGATGTCTTTATGTAATTCGATACTATGCAACTACCCATCAACTATCATGAGATCTATGGGGGCTTCTCTAGATGGCACTAAAAAGTATAAAAAGGGGAGAGACCACTCCAAATATCACCTTGCACTAAGATTGGTCTAGTTGATGTGATCCACATACTTGCTCCAAAAAGTGGGCCCAATAATTGATTATCTATTGATGTATTATAAATGGACATATAATAGGTAATACATCATGAGTTAGAACTATTTTGAGAAGGTTAATAGAGTGTGTGAATTTAGGTGAAAATTTAGGAGAGTCTATTGAGTGTAGCTCCAAAAAATATTTATGCATTGTAATTGTGAGAAGACAAATCTGAGAATGGATTATACTCTTGTTGGTTTGGAATAAAATTTGAGCAAGTGTTTCTTGGTGGATGTAGCCCACATTGGGTGAACCACATTAAATCTTGTCTTATTTTTTTTCATTTTTATGTTTATCCATATCTCTTATTATTGTGATTATATGAAATTATTCTACATTAATTTTTGATTTATACCTAATAACTAGTGTCTGAGATTCAGGTTGTATTTGCTAAAGTGTTGAATTATAGGAAGGGTTATTATTTTAAGTGGGAGTTATGGATGATGATAATAGATCAAAGGTTGAAAAGTTTAATAGGAAAAACTTTGGTCTATAAAAGATGTATATGGAGGATTACCTTTACTAGAAGGACCTCCATGCTCTGTTGGGAGTAAAAGTAAAGAAACTAATGGGTATAATAGATGAGGCTTGAGAGTTTCTTGATAGAAAATCACTTGGATCCATCAAGTTATGCCTTGCATCTTTAGTCTCATTTAATATATCATAGGAGAATATCATGGAAGGTATCATGAATACATTAGGGAATTTATATGAGAAACCCTATACTTCTAATAAAATATTTTTAATGAAAAAGTTATTAAATATGAAAATATCTAAAAATGGCTCTATTGATGATCATTTGAATGAATTTAATATGGTTTCTGGTATGTTGAGCTCTATAAAAATTGAATTTGATGATGAATTTAGGGCTCTACTTGTTTTGTGTTCCTTATTAGAGAGTTGGAACAACCTGGTAATGGTTGTAAACAACTTGGTCTCTATCAAGGTCAAGTTGAAGTTTGAGGATGTCTTAAGAGTAATCCTTAATGAAAAAATGTGATGGAAATTCTTTGGGGAAACTTCTACTTTAGGTGATGCTCTAGCGATGGAGAGTAGAGGGAGAGAAAAGTTTAGAGGAAAAGGAAAGCATGGAGAGTTAAATGGTCAAGGAAGGTCAAAATCAAATAGTAGGATGGTATGTTGACATTGTGGAAAGACTGTGCATACAAAGAGGGATTATTGGGTTCTTTAGAACAAGAATAAAAATCAAGAAGACACCAAGGAGGTGAATGTGATAATAGGTAATATTTATCAAGATGATTAAATTCTTTCCATAGATAATATTGTTGAGTCTTGGTTTTTAGATTTAGGGGCTTCTTTTTATGCTACACTACTATAGAGTAATTTTTACTCTACGTTGTATTTAAATTTTTAGTCGCACACTATAGTTTTGGTTCCCTCATACCTTGGTCATGGCAGCATAATTTTATAGCAGAGCATGAGTTCATTTTTCATCTAAGTATCGAAGTGTAGTGGATGCTACCAAGTGGCACTCTTTGAGCACGGGTTCTCTTCCCCCTTTTTATTTCTTTCATTTCATTTTTTGCCTAAGTGTTGAATTTGAGCAGAAGCCACCAGGTGTCACCTTCCAAAATATAGAGCTAGCCAACTGGCATCATCTGAGACACTTTTCATAACCTTCAAGAAGGCCACAAAATATGCCAAGTATCCAATAGTAGCTAAGTGAAATGCACCATGTGTCAACATCTGCATCTCATATCGGCACCTATGTTTCATTCTATTTTTTGGCAAAGGCTTTCAATGAGATAAGTAGTAGGATCATGTGGAAAGTGCCAGGTGGAAATCATGGGAGGTCTTAAATTGCCTTTTTCATAAGAAAGTGGAAGTCACCACATGTTGACATCTAAGAGACTTTGGTTCAACACCTAGGTTTAATGCTTTGATTCAACACAGAAAGGCATCATTTCATTTTGTTTAAGTGATGAAGGGCAGCGGATGCTGCCAAGTATCACTCTCCAAGCCCCCTTTTACTCCATTCCCAAAAGCAGTGGAAGATGCCACATACCCCTAGTAGGAGAAGAGGAAGATGCCACGTATCTCCCCAAGAACAACAAAGGCCACCACATGTCAACTTCTGCAAGACCATCTTCAAGCTTCATTGCCAAATAAAGATTTTGGTGGGTCCCGGGTGTTACTTCAAAGGTCTGTGGACAGCACCAAGTGTCAACATGTGAAGGTTATCATGTGCATCCATCCCCTTTTAAAGGTTGCTTGGATAAGGAACACAGTGAGTTTTATTTTGTTAAAACTGCTAAGTATCAAGGAAGCAAACTGTGACAGGTGTCGAAGGTAGAGTATTCCTCATTAAAACATAGAGAAAGTAGAAAATGCCACGTGTCTTTGATAAATCAAGTGGAAAGTGCCAAGTGTCATTCTCCAGTGCCTTCTAAGTAATAAGGAGAATTTCAAGAATTGACTAAGTGTCCTTTCTCATTTTAATAAAATATAGTGTTCCATGTATCTGTTACAGCAAAGTGAGATGGAGGGAAACTCAGTAGGAGTTATTCCTGGTAGATGAAATAGTCCACTAGGTAGATTTGTGGAGCCTACAAACATTAAAAAGCACCATCTATTTGTCCCCTATAGGTGGAGGTAGAATAGACAGTTGAGTGGCTAAGCAAGTGTAATAAGAAATTCAAGCATAGAATGAGGTAATAGTCATGAATCACCATGTCGTAATCAGGGTAGTTCTTGATAAGACCAGGATGCATCTAAGGCATTGAAAGCACCGTCTATTTATCCCTTGTGAGTTAAGGACAGAGTAGAATTATGTGGGAAAGAGGAAAATGGTGAGAGATCTAAGGCTATAAAATAAGAATAATTGTAAGAGAAAAGGGGGGATTTGATATTTTAGATTTTTCTAGAGTTGGTGACCAGTAGTATCATTTGCTTTTGTCTCATTTTCTTGAGTTGTAAAGTTGATGTAACTATGCATGTTTCTGTGCCTTTTATGTGGCTGAATGAATTAAGAAGATCAAACTATATGCCTTGGTTGATGTTATCTATGTCATTTGCAAAAGTAGTCTAAACTATGGATTTTCTAAAGTTGTGATTAGGAATGTCATTTGCTTTTGTCTCATTTTCTTGAGTCAAAAGTTCTACATAACTATATGTGATTTCTGTGCCTCTTATGTGATTGAAAGATTCTATTAAGAAGATTGAACACTATGCCTTTGTTGACATTTCCTGTATCTCAGCAAAAGAAGTCTCTATTGTGAGCCTCTATTTCTATTATTTCAGTCTTTTACATTGATCATGCACTTGTCTGCTCTTAAATGTAATTAAATCCTATATATATAGTCTCACTATGCTCAGGTTAGGATTAAGATTACACTCAGGCACATTGCCATAGTTAGGTTTCATTTCCTGCATTTGCATTTTTGTCTAATTTCCTATCCCTTTTCCCTAAACACTTGATATAAAAGAAGAGACCATCTTCTCTAAAATCTAGAGGTTGTGTCAAGCCGTAATATCCCATAGCTTGAAACTTCCCATTATTGATTGATTAAGATCAAGCACAATTTTTGTCATCAACAGTTTTTGGCACACCTAGTGGGACCAATCTCTCAAGTAGCTGAAGAATTTTTGGTGTGTTCTTCAGCCAATTAGACTTTGGAGGTTTTTGTTTTATCAACACCAATGGCAACTCTGAGTCAAATCAGCCGATTAAGCAGTCCTAGTATCATCAAGAAATCACTGTTTGGTATGTATAATTCTGTTACTCATAGCTATGAGTCTTATTCTCCTATATATATTTTTAATCAAGATCAATTTTCTCTTAGAATCATAGATGCATATGGTCATGAGTTTCACCCTTCACAGGTCTAATATGACCACCCTCAGCCCTGTCATGAGCTATACTAGTCTTATGCCCAGTCTCCCCAATGTGTCACATCCCATGCTCAACCTAATCTTATTTTCACCTTCAAAAAAGCATTACTGGAATATAAAAAATATGTATTGGAACTCAACAATAGAAGGGGATGTGGCCAAGAAATTCCTAATCATGTCATCCATCAAATAAGAAATGTAGTAGATCTGATTAAAAGTGAATGGGATCCCATTGAAAGAGCAAATTGGCAAAGGCTTACATATGAGATGTTGGATGTATGTGGATTGATTGCATTTCTAGAAGAGAAGCTAAGCATTCATGAGAGATAGCCTTACCAAGTATATCAACTTGCACATTCACTACCACAAGTTTCATATAAAATGTACGCAATCCCTGCCAATGAGCTAAATCAAACCTGTCAAGGTTATTTCCCCAATAATGTCGAGTCTATGTTGGCAGCAAAGGAAGTAGACTCCAAACCCTCACTTTTCCCTCAAGTTCCTCTCACCCTTCCTCAAGAAGCTTCTTTCTTTTCATCTCAGCCTTCATACACTCCCCACTTCTATGATGATTCCTATGAGCTCCAAGAAATACTGTTTCAAGAAAATATAGCTAAGCAAGTTGAGGAATTAGAGGCAAAGATGAGATTGCTTAGAGAAAGAGAGATAGAGATTTCAGACCTTAAAGGGGAGCCTATGACAAAAGATACCTCTTATACCAATCCTTAGGTCCTTCAATGTGATGACAAGATTCCAAGTTGGAAGAAAGAAGATCATAAATCAGCTGAAAACTTTGAAGATGAGTATACTCGATTCATGGCTAGTCAAGAAGATTTTAGTACAGATAAGGAGGAAATCAATATAGGTACACCCTTTGATGAACCAAAGGATAAGTCACAAGATTTTGTATTAACCTCTGATGAGGAAGAGATCATTTCTAACTTTTTACTCACTTTTCAAGAAGATATGGAGGAACATGGACACTCCCTTGATCAAATCATCAGGACAGGTGACATTATTCTTCAAGGAGGCCATGAACTGGCCAAATGTGGAGAAGACAACATCAAGACTCAACTAAATACATAGAGGGGATGCCAAGATTTATCCTTTCAAGAGGTTGAAGTCATCAAGAAGCATGATGATGTAATGGAACCTAAAAATGAGGCAGAAAGAGATAAACAAAAAGATGATGAATATCAAAAGACACAGAGTGGAGAACCAACAGCCATCAATTTCTTGATGAGACATGACAACATAAAGAACAATTATTTGATGAGCTTTTGAGAGAAAGAAGAGCTTATGGATGTCAAAATCATGTTTGATTCAGACTCACTCAAAGGTAGGTGAACTCGTGTTGCCTACACAGAGGACATTTCACCAAAGATATACCTATTTCAATCACTTGTATGACAACTAAAGCTAGCTCGTCATGAAGGAGACATTATAAATTTTGTTTTTGATCCCAGAGGGAGATAAAGTGCTTAATTAATGTATTTAGGTAGTTTCCCATTCTTGTATTGTTGTTATTTTCCTACTTTCCTTTTGAATAATTGTTTTAAACATAGAGTTGGTGGCTTAGAAAGTTTTTAATTCTTTAAATTTTGTCACATTAAATGCTTCCCAAATCTTTCAAAATCTCTAAGGTGCCTTACACCACAACTTGCATAGCATGTCCACTTCACTGTTTCCCAAAGATTGAGTAGGATCTGCTAATGGTCATCTAAATTTAATGTTATTTGAGACTTGATAGGTCCATAAATATCCCTTAGCAAGATTTAAAGTTTACAAATTCTCAAGCATTCCTGCACCTGCAAAAATATCCTGCTCATTGCAATTGTTAGTGCCTAGTAAAATTTTCTTCAGCAAGCATGTTTTTATCTTGCACAAGGTTCATACCAGGTATTTCATAAAAGATATAGAGATGGTGGGAACATCATCTTCATGACAAGGAGTTGGGACACCTGGATCTCTTGATAGGTTGTTGGCTAATAAATCATATGTTGCAGCTCTTGTGCAACCATCGAGAAGCTATCCAAGAACTAGAATCCTGGGAGTTGGTTAAGCCAGTGACCCCTCAAAGGTAAAGGATTATGTAAATGAAATCATGGACCTTATCTTGCAAAGAACCAATAAAAAGAATCTTAGAGAAGGGGCATACCAAAGGTGTCTTCTAAGGGCCAGAGCAAGGCCATACGAGATGTTCAAAATGAGGATATGGACCTCATAATTAGCTCAATTCATTGTCCCAAGTGTGCATCCATGCCCTAGCTTGATTTAATTATGCACAAACTTGCTCTATGCACCATCTTTCACCATTCAACAGGGTCCCTTCATGCTACAGATCACACTACAAGCTATTAGGGACATGCTAGCCCTGTATTATGATAATATCATGACATTCCCCACTATTGATAGGATGTAGAGAATGTGGGTGAATGTCAACACTCAAACAAGGTTTTTGAGGTCTAAGTTACAAATGGCTGATGGTGATACGACAATACCCATGCTCCCTGCACCAAGAACTCAGTTTGCACTAGTTAGCCAAGATGTGCTATCAATGATGGCTCTCATCTTTGGCATGAAGGATGACATGGTGGTATATGCAAAGTGAATGGCCATCCTTTTCAAGCTGAAGACAGTTGACAAGATGCAGGAGTATCGACTTGACTTCTTAGAGCACATTGCCTTTTCAATAATGGAATAGTTGACCCAATTCAGATCAAAAGGGGTATTCAAGTATTCCTCTTATTTTTTCCATCTCATACTGCATTAGAACCTTGACCTTTTCACCTGACAAATGAATCTGAATCTGTATGACCCATCTTTTGACCCCTAAAGGACCATTTTTGTGTCTGCATGGACACACATTTTATCAAAAACTAGTGACATATATAATTTTTGGGAACTATTTGTTACTCCCATTCTTTGTTGCCTTAGCCCTGAACATGTCATAAATAGGTTATTTCCAAGTGTTACGAACCTCCTGGTTAGTTGTCCAATCCCGTGTGACTTCTATTTTGGATCCCATCACATGATCATAAGGGTTCATGGTTTTTATGGAAAACTAGTGTTGCTACCAAAGACCTTAACTCTTAGGTTGGAATTCTTAGAAGTCACTAGGTAGGTGACCATAGTTGACAATGAGTATGGTTCTAGGAAGTAGAAGAGAAAAATGTACAATCTCTTATGGATGGTAGGCAACGTGAGTTTAGAAGCCAGAGATGCTAAGACTATGCTGCTGAGGAAGCTAGCCTTCCTAGGGTTCCTATTAGTCAAAGACAATTGGGTTTATGACCCAAGTGATTACATAGCTTCTGTGGTAAAGACCAATAGGATTGGGGCCAAGATTGCACATGAAGGCTGCCCCTTTTGGGAGACCAGAAAAAACCCTATAGAAGATGCTCTTGGTCTCTATGTTGAATTGACCGATTTGCCCCTACCAAAAAATAAGCCATGGGAAACATTCTATGATAAGTAGAGGGATTATGATCCCAAAGTTAGGATGACTTCTAGTTTGAGAAGGATGTTAAAGAACAAGGGTTGGGATGTGGAAAATATTGAAGCCTATTGGTAATATAGGTAGAAAATTTCTCAAACCACCCATTCTTTTGGAAGCATGGATTCAGATGAAAGATGGGAGGAACTTTTGGATGAGTGTCATCCCTCCCCTACATCTAGCCTAGAAACAAATTGCCAACACTCATGACAGAGTAGGAAGCTAGAGTGAGACCAAGCTAGCAACTACAGGCCTCAGAGCAAGCTATAGTTATAGTCACTACATCAGCCTATCCCCAGCCTCTTAGCACCATGGAAAAACAAAGGAGTGTGGTGTCTTCACCACCAAAGGCTTCCCCATCATCAAAATTAATTGAAGTCTTTGGTTCTCCACAAGCACCACCGACAACAACAGAGGTAGAAGGGAAGCAAATGCAGCTAGAGTCAGAGACACCTAGGAAAAGAAAGAGGGTGCAGTTTGATTTTGATTCAGAGGAAGAAGAGGAACCTTCATAGTGCCAAGTGCAAAGCACTACAACTTCCCCTTAGGTAAGTATTACTCCTCCTCTTCCCTCTTAGTCTATTCCTTTCCTTGTCGGTGTGGTGCCTCCACCTAGTCAAATGATGCCTCCTATCACCTCTGCCATCCCCATTTCACAATTCACCCCATCCTTGGCACCTCAAGCCCTAATGTTACCCCATTTCTCTCTCTCTCTATTCCCAAAAAGATGCCCCTTCAACTCACCCCTAGTCAACCAATGGCTATCTAATATGGCTTGCTACAAGGATATCCTTTCACAAGAGGACATATTACATCCCCTTCCAGCTTCTAGATGTAGGCCGATGCTGCTAAGAAGGTAAGAGAAGCCCAATTGGAGAAAAAGAGAACTAAAGAAAATAAAGCATCAACTGTCCCACACATGCAATCACAATTTGACCCTATTCAGCAATAATTGATGGTGACCCATTTGTCACCCAATGTTGTCAAGTCGAGTGAACAAATGCAGCCAAAGGATTATACAATGAACATAGTGGCCATTGATCTGTCCTTGTTCAGGCCCAAGGATAGAGTTGAGCTGTTGATAGAATCCACTTCTATAGTCATGAAGGATTATTTGAAAAAATCAAGAAGACTGCAGAAGATGGAGGCCGATTTGGCCAAAGAAAAGGCAAATTATAGTAGTTTGGTTGAAGAAATAAATAAGGAAGATAATGAAATAGCAAGCCTAAATTAGTTTCAAGATACTATTTCCCTTCAAAATCAATGGGCAGTCTAGGCCCAGAATGATTTATTAAAAGTAGAGCTCACACTTGTAAAAGATACGGCAATAGCCCTTAGGTGGGAGAAAGCACTGTTGTAAGGAAGAGTCAAAGGACTTTAGCTGCATGTTACCCAATCACAGTAGAGGCTACTAGATGAACAAAATAAGGCTATGGCTTTTCAATCCTAGTTCCAAGTGGAGCAACAAAAAGTAGAACAACTAACACTAGAACTGGCTAATAAGCCATAAGGTGTAGGGGTGATAAAACTGGTGAAGGAGCTCTACGAATCAATGTGGGAAAGAATCTCCTCAAAGATTATCTAGCTCAGGCCATCTCTCACCTTCTTACTCAACACACAACAATTATGTGAGAGGGTGGAAGTTTTAGTGTAGAACACTCTGGCCATAATCTCCAATAGGGTCATGAACTCCCAAACCTTGTTGTAAAAGCTCTACGATGAAATGGATGTGACGTTGGTAGTCATGGGAATCCCTGACAGGATGGTTACTACAAAATGGATCAATGAGGTGCTCAGTTGCAATACCATGCCCAACAGTTGCAAAGAGCTTCTTAAAATCATGACAAAAGGCATTAGCGAGATGAGATAGCATATTGAAGATCTAGTGCAACTAGGCCTTCCTTCTCTGTTTCCAAATGCCAACACAGTGCTAATGCTTAATCAAATTGAACCATTACTACTGGCCAAATAGAGGGATCAAATAGTTTTCTAGGATTTGTGGGATGATTCCTCAGGCTCAGAAGTCAAAGTTGTTCTGGTTCTTATTTCCCAGTTGAAATTCAAACTGAAAGCTACAGTCCAGATTTTGCAAACTTTTTTGCACAAGGATATCATTAACCTTGATCTAGCTTTTATTGAATTGTAGAACAAGCAAGGGTTATCTGACCATGAATGGTTAATCTACCAGACAACACTTTTAAAGCTATAAAATTTTGAAGTTTTGACAGAGCAAGAGTCAGGTTTCTTTTTGAGTAGGCTCAAAAGTCCTAGGGGTTACCAGTAACTATAGAGTAATTTTTACTCTACATTGTATTTAAATTTTTAGTCAGGCACTACAGTTTTGGTTCCCACATACCTTGGTCAGGGCGGCAAAATTTTGGAGTAGAGCGTAGGTTCATTTTTCATCTAAGTATTGAAGTATAGTGGATGTTGCCAAGTGGCACTCTCTGAACATGGGTTCTCTTCCCCCTTTTTGTTTCTTTTATTTCATTTTTTGCCTAAGTGTCAAATTTGAGCAGAAGCCACCACGTGTCACCTTCCAAGATATAGAGTCAGCCAATTGGCATCATCTGAGACACTTTTCATAACCTTCAAGAAGGCCATAGAATATGCCAAGTATCCAATAGCAGCTAAGCAGAATGCACCATGTGTCAACATCTGCATCCCATATCAACACTTGTGTTTCATTATATTTTTTAG
This sequence comes from Torreya grandis, assembly GCA_037957365.1. NCBI lineage: Eukaryota > Viridiplantae > Streptophyta > Pinopsida > Cupressales > Taxaceae > Torreya > Torreya grandis. The sequence continues at coordinate 3,856,595 of JARHVA010000632.1, read as the reverse complement.
CAAAGGCTTTCAATGAGCTAAGCAGTAGGATCATGCAGAAAGCACCAAGTGGCAATCATGGGAGGTCCTAAATTTCCTTTTTCATAGGAAAGTGGAAGTCAACATGTGTCAACATCTGAGAGACTTTGGTTCAATGCCTAGATTTAATGCTTTAATTCAACATAGAAAGGTGTCATTTCATTTTGTTTAAGTGCTGAAGAGCAGTAGATGCTGCCAAGTGTCACTCTTTGAGCCCCCTTTTACTCCATTCCTAAAAGCAGTAGAAGATGCCACATACCCCTAGTAGGAGAAGTGAAAGATGCCACATATCTCCCCAAGAACAGTGGAGGTCACCACGTGTCAACTCTGAGAGACCATCTTCAAGCTTCATTGCCAAATAAAGATTGTGATGGGTCCCAGGTGTTACTCCAAAGTTCTATGGATAGCACCAAGTGTCAACATGTGAAGGCTACCAGGTGCATCCATCCCCTTTTAAAGGTTTCTTGGATAAAGAATGTGGTGAGTTTTATTTTGTTAAAACTACTAAGTATTAAGGAAGTAGACTGCGATAGGTGTCGAAGGTAGAGCGTTCCTGAGCAAAACATAGAGAAAGTGGAAAATGCTATGTGTCTTCGATAAATCAGGCAGAAAGCACCAAGTGTCATTCTCTAGTGCCTTCTAAGTAATAAGGAGAATTTTAGGAATTGACTAAGTGTCCTCTTCCATTTTAATAGAACAGAGTGTTTCATGTATCTATTATAAAAAAGCAAGATGGAGGGAAACTCAATGAGAATTATTCCTGGTAGATGAAATAGTCCATCAGGTAGATTTTTGGAGCCTACAAACATTTAAAAAGTGCCATCTATTTGTCTCCTATAGGCGGAGGTAGAATAGATAGTTGAGCAACTAAGCTGGTGATGGAATGAGAAATTCAAGCATGAAATGAGGTACTAGTCGTGAATCGCCATGCCATAGTCAAGGCAGTTCTTGATAAGACCAGGATGCATCTAAGGCATTGAAAGCACCGTCTATTTGTCCCCTATGAGTTAAGGATGGAGTAGAATTGTGTGAAAAAGAGGAAAATGGTGAGAGATCCGAGGTTATAAAAGAAGAAGAATTGTAATAGAAAAGGGGGGATTTGATAGTTTAGATTTTTCTAGAGTTGGTGACCAGTAGTATCATTTGGTTTTGTCTCATTTTCTTGAGTTATAAAGTTGATGTAACTGTGCATGTTTCTGTGCCTTTTATGTGGCTGAATGAATTAAGAAGATCAAACTCTATGCCTTGGTTGATGTTATCTATGTCATTTGCAAAAGTAGGCTAAACTGTGGATTTTCTAAAGTTGTGATTAGAAATGTCATTTGCTTTTGTCTCATTTTATTGAGTTAGAAGTTCTACATAACTGTACATGATTTATGTGCCTCTTATGTGATTGAAAGATTCTATTAAGAAGATTGAACACTATGCCTTTATTGACATTTCCTGTATCTCAACAAAAGAAGTCTTTGTTGTGAGCCTCTATTTCTATTATTTCAATCTTTTACATTGATCATGCACTTGTCTTCTCTTAAATGTAATTGAATCCTATATATATAGTCTCACTGTGCTCAGGTTAGGATTAAGATTACACTCAGGTGCATTGCCATAGTTAGGTTTCATTTCTTGCATTTGTGTTTTTGTCTAATTTCCTATCCCTTTTCCCCAAATACTTGATACAAAAGAAGAGACCAGCTTCTCTAAAATTTGGAGGTTGTTTCAAGCCGCAATATCCCACAACTTGAAACTTCCCATTGTTGATTGATTAAGATCAAGTGCAATTTTCATCATCAACAACTACATAGGCATTATTTTATTGATTATATTCAAGGGGATTTTGGACATGTTTATCTTGGTGATGATGAGCCTCAAAACATATTAAGAAAAGGAATTTTCTAGATTAATATGTAGAATGGAAACACTTGGATACTAAAGGATGTCAAGAATGTGCCCAAGTTGAGATGAAATTTGGTATTTACAAGACAACTAGGTGGTGAAGGTTGTATGGTGACATTTACAATATATTCATGGAAGGTGACCAATGGTGATCTTATGGTATTAATAGGTAATAAGGTTGGTTTCCTATATTTATAAAGTAGTTTTGACTATTTTAATTTAATTACTATAGATGTAGATGTAACTTTGTGGCACAATAGGCTCAATCACATGAGCCAAAAGGGCATGCAAATTTTGAAGGATAAGTTGCCTAAATTGAAAGGGTATATTTTATATTTATGTGAAGACTATGTGTATAAAAAATATAAAAGGGTAAAGTTTTTTAAGGTTGGACCTATGAGGAAGGTGAATAAGTTATAACTAGTTCATTTTCATGTATGGGGTCTGACTCAGGTATCTTTTATTGGTGATGCAACTAGGAAAGTTTGGGTGTATAAAATTAGAATAAAATTTAATGTTTTTGATACATTTAAAATATGGAAAGCCTTGGTTGAGAATGAAATAGGTCTCAAGTTAAAATGTCTCAGGTTAGATAATGGTGGAGAATATTGTAGTAATGAATTTTTTGATTACTATTCTAAGAATGGAATTTAAAGATAGAGGAATAGTTCCAAGAAATACATAGTGTAATGGAGTGTTGGCAAGGATGAACATGAATATAATGGAGCATGTTAGGATCATGTGGTTACATTAATGACTACCCCTTCACTTTTGGGCAAAAATTGTTAACACAGCTATATATCTAATCAATAGAGATCCTTCATCTTATTTAGATGGAGGCAAACCTAAAGAATCTTGTTATATTAAGAAGGTTGATCATTCCTTTCTTAGATTATTTGGTTGTGAATATTTTGATCATATTGATAAAGATGATAGGACCAAGTTAGAGGCTAGGTCTAAAAAATGCACCTTTATTGGTTATGGTGAGAATGACTTTGGTTTTTGGATTTGGAGTCTTAAGGATAAGAAAATATGTTGATCTAGGGATGTAGTATTTAATTAAAAAGTCATATATAAATAGCATTTTTAGGATTAGAGAGAGGATTCTGGGAAAGAGTACATAGTATTGGAGGACATTACAGATGATAAAGTATCCAAGAAACTAGTTTAGGCACCTGCTCCATAAGAACCCCAAAATCCTATGGTGAGAAGGTATTTTAGGGTAAGAAGGGAACCTAAACATTTTTATCCGTCTCTTAATTATATATTACTCACTGATAATGGAAAGCTAGATTGATTTGAAGAAGTAATGTAGGTAGATGTCAGGAAGAAGTGGGAGCAAGTAATGGATGAGGAGCATCAGTCTCTCATCGAGAATTAGACTTGGGATTTGGTAAACCCACATGAAGGTAAGAGAACACTACAAAAAAATTGGGTGTACATAATTAAACAGGATTATTGAGGCAAGAAAAGGTATAAGGATCAATTACTGGTAAAGGGGTTTACACAAAAGAATGGAATTGATTTGGATGATATTTTTTCCCCAGTGGTAAAGATGACTTCTATTAGGACCATTCTTGAGATAGTGGCAGGGGAATACTTGAACTTAGAGTAGATGGGTGTGAAGAATACATTCCTTCATGGTGATTTGGAGGAGGACTTATATATGGATCAACCACAGGGATATGAGGTCATAAGGAAGAAGAACATGGTGTGTAAACTGAAGAAGAGCTTATATGGCTTGAAAAGGTTCCATGATAGTGGTACAATAAATTTGAGAGTTTTATGATGAAGTAGGAATACTTCAAGTGTCATTTATACAATTTCATATATATATATATATCAATAATTTTTATGATGATAGTTACATTATCTTGTATCTATATGTGGATGACATGTTGGTTACATGTAAGAACATACAAAAAATAAATGTACTCAATGAAAAACTTAGTAATTTATTCACTATGAAGGATTTGGGAGCTACAAAACAAATCCTTGGGATGAGAATAACTCAAAATAGGAAGGAATGAAAGATGAATTTATCTTAGGAATAGTATATTAAAAAGGTCTTGGAGAGGTTTAGTATGTAGTATGAGAAACTAGTTGGGATTCCTTTGGCAATCCATTTCAAGTTATCAAAGGAGTAGTGTCCTAAGATAGAGAAGGAGAGATTCCAAATGTCTTATGTACCTTACTATTAGTAATTGGTATCTTAATGTATGCCATGGTGTGTACAAGGTTAGATATTGCCCATGCAGTGTGAGCAGTAAGTAGGTACATGAGTGATCTAGGTAGAGATCATTGGTAGGCAATGAAGTGGATCATTTAGTACTTGAGAGAGACCATGGGGACAATTTTAATCTATAGTTGATTGGAAACCACTTTTCATGGTTATGTAGATTCAGACATATCTAGATATTTAGACAATAGGAGTATGACAAGATATGTATTTACTGTAGGTGACATAATAGTGAGCTAGACTTCATGACTAGAAAAACTTATGGCTTTGTCAACCATAGAGGCTAAGTATGTTACTGACACAGAGGAAAGAAAAAATATGATTTGGTTACAATAGTTTATTGAAGAGTTGAGGCATAATCAAGAGAAAGGGAAGATGTATAGTGATATTCAGAGTGTTATGCACTTATTAAAAAAACTCTACTTTCCACTATAGGATGAAGCATATACATTTGAGGTACCATTTCATCAGGACAACTTTGGAGGAAGAGAAATTGAATCTAGAAAAGATTCATACTAGTCATAATCATACAGACATGATGACCAAGGTGGTGACAAAAGAGAAAATGAAGCTATGTTTAGTTTCAGTTGGCCTTCACATATTATAGTGAAGGGTTGAGAAGCATGCTTAGAGTAAATCAATCTCTACATGGGAGATTGTTATGTTGTAGAGCCTATTTTCATGTTACAATGTATTTCAAATACTATACATTAAAATGTACTATCCACTCTTTATGTATTTTATGGACCCCCTTAACGGGGAACCATTATGGGATGAATTATCCCATGGTTTTGGTACCCATTATTTTTTAAAATGGCTATGTTGGTTATTTATTGATGTATTATAGATGGACATACATTAGGTAATACATCATGAGTTAGTACTATTTTGAAAAGGTGAATAAGTGTATGCATTCAAGTGTGAATTTAGGAGATTTTGTTGAGAAAAAATATAAATAATATTTTTGCATTGTAATTCTAATAAGATAGATCTAAGAGTGTATTATAGTCTTGTTGGCTTGTAATAAATTTGAGCAAGTGTTTCTTGGTGGATGTAGCCCACATTGGGTGAACCACGTTAAATATTGTCTTCTTATTATACATTTTTATTTATATTCATACCTATTATTATTTTAATTATATGAAATTATTCTACATTAATTTTTTATTTATTCCTAACAATGTTTTGTTCCTTGACACTCATGATCACATTCAAAACTACCTCTCACCCAAGCAAATCTATCATTGCTCAATAATCCCTCTATCACCTTTATTAGTTCACATAGGTACTAATATTCATATTCACACCTTTTTTTAGATATTTATGACACCAATATGATGGTACACATTACCTCCTCCTACTCATATTTTTTCTCTTTTATTTTCTTGAACACATACATGTCTAACTCCTTAAAATAAGCCTAATTAGCTTTGCTTTTATACAAGTCATTTGCTCTCACACACCTTGGTTGTCTATAAACACTTTCATACTTATATTACCCTTAAAATAGGTCTTATAACATGTTATAAACATGAATAAACCTATAAATTATGTCATTTATATCTTAATAGGATGCATTCCTTATTTAGGTCTCATGAAGACCTATTAGGCCTTCTTAGTCACATGTTACACTTGTCCTTTCTTGAAACACTTTAAAACTTCTCATACATTAGTAAAAAATCAAATTAAACTCAAATATACATTATAAAACTTAATTTTATGTCCACAAGACCATTTAGGTCCAAACACCACTTGAACCCCTTCTCAAAACACTGTTCACAATAGGCCTATGCATACATAAAAAAATTGTTTTGAACTTGAAGCATAAACTCAATTTATTAAAATAACCATGGAAAAATATCACATATACATAAGTATCATGAAATTAGAGTCATAAAAAAATCATTATATGCTTCAAATCAAGGTATATAAGATCAAACTCTTCTCTACAAGATGCTTACTTTGAACTGCCAACTAGCTTCCAAACACAGTCATAGAATCTTCAACTTTTGAAACCTAAAGAGACACACTCAAGGAATTAAAATGCATTAAAATGATGATATGAAGTTATTATAATATCCTCAAATAAATATATCATAATCTCTAAGGGAAAATTTTGGTCTTGTAGACCAATTTGTTGACTTTCTCTCTCACAGACTTCACTTAGCTAGACAAGCCATTTTAGCTTCAATATTTTCACTAACTATACTAAATACCAAACCTTATAAAAAGAATGTATAGGACAAAAAATTCCAAAAAAAAAACACCATGTAAATTTCATACTTCAATTTATGGCAAATATCCTCCAACTCATCACTGCAACTTACAATATTCTAGTATACCTTGGCATATAACATTCATGTTTGCATATAGTTCACTGTAGATATTATTAGACAAATATACCATTATACTACTATGATTATTTATTATTTTTCATTATGGACTCAAATATAATTCACTATGATCACATATCAACCATATTCTCATGTAAAATATTTCTCTATTGTTCATATTGGTCATGCAGACCAATCTATCTTTACATATGTCTTTGTTCCATATTAGGCGTTTAGACACAACCCTGTTCTTAGACTTGCATTCCAAACTCTTAAATATTTAACACACTATAAAAAAAATTGAAAAAAATCTAACTTATTTCCTTTTATATCCATAAGCCATTACAATTCCATCTTCTTCATGAAACCATCTATTAAGGTCTGTTGTCATACTGAGTCTTAACACCCTCATATTTCTACCAATATGTGTTTTTACTAGTTATTTATTTATATCACATAAAATTATGATTTAAAACATATCTAAAATTAATTTTAATACCTCAATATTATTTCCAAACATTTAAATTACTCACCTTTGATGATTAATAACACTAAGCAACTTTATAACCAAGCCTTGTCTGTCATTATGCAAAATTTCAAGGTAAAGTCATGTTGTCTGATGTTTTTATTACAAAAAAAAATGATCCAAAATATAAAAAAAAGTGTTTAATGTATCTTTAATTATTTAATAACATCCAAAAATTCTTAAAACAACTTAAACACTCCATATGAGCTCTAAAACCAATCTACTCAAATTACGTATACTGAGTTTTATCATAATATGCAATGGTCATCTTGGACAAGTAATAAGTTTAATTTTATATAATTTAATGGATAAATTATAATTTTATATTGTTCATCAATGATTTTAATTAATCTTTTATTTTTATACCATGTAAAAATTATCAATATATTGGTCTCTACATGTATTTCTTTGCTAACTGGTTTCTTTGGTTTTTACCATAGTCAAAACTTTTGAATTTGATCTATAATAAAAGTAGTTGTATATAAATTTATGAAAAACCACCACATAAATGTTGTTACTCTCACTTTATATAAAAAATAATCCTTTTACACCATACCAAAATCTTCAATAGATTGGCTCCTGCAAACAATTATTTGCTTATTGATCTCTTTGGCAAGCATACTTAGTTTGAACTCCAACGGTCATATATTTGAAAACCAATAGTTATTTCTCGAGACATAAATTTGATGGGTTCTAGCATATATCCAATTTTTATACTAAATTTAGAAGCTTATAACTTGATATAGATAACTTGTCATGATACCAAATTTGCAAGGCATGTTTTTGGTACATATGATGTCATTTTTGTGTCACCCTTTGACCACATTTGAATTTTTAGGTGCATATAAGAAAAAACTGATTAGTTCATTCATACCTTGATAACATGACATGATGGTCTAGTTATTATAATCAATGAATGTGCATTTCCTCTTTCCAAAGGAAAAATTGGATCTCCAAAATCTCACTAAAGGATTTATGAACCCCTCACAACATCCTGTTGGTCCTCAATACTTTGAAATCATGCCATACATCCTCCAATCCATAAAAATAAACTCTTCATCATTAATTCATCATGACATCATATACCTTGGACATCAATTAAAACTATTGTATCAATGTCCATGCTCAACAATCTTCCCCTTTGTCATTGATGGAAAAATCACTCTCAGAATGCCTTCTTACTAATCTAAACTGCATTTTGATATTTTTCCTCTTGACATTAATGGAAAATTGTTTTCCATAAGCTTCCATTTGATATTTGGACTTTATCTTTAAAAAAATATGTCCACACATTCCTGAAGCATCATATATATACTTCCCATAACACCATGCTCATCTCCATCTACTTGTTCTTGACATGACTGATATTGAGTTTAAACTATACTAACTATCAACCAACCTAATGTCGACCTTGATCCACTAGATCACCATAACATATTACCTATTTATTTTGCATAATTAACCTTATAATTCCATGAATTTTAACTATCATATCTTTAATTATAACATCCCTACCCACACATTAGATACCTTTGATGACTGATCAACACCTCTTGCACTCATCTTTAGCTCATAGCTACCTCATGTCTTCTCTTCACAGTATTAGAATATCATATTAAATCTTGGATATAAAACCATGTATACCTAATGTTTTAAACATCATTCCATCACCTTATCTAACTCATAACTCTTTACAGATAAAGGGACTCCACCTTAATCTTCACAATATATGCACTCACCATCTGGAATTTCAAAACATCCCCAATAGACTCACATAGTAAATCATAATATGCATGCATCCATGGAACATATGAACCATTACATACCTTTATTCATATTGAGGCCATATAATTTATAAACATAAGGAAGGATAATATACATCTTCATTTCCTTTCTCAGGGTCCACCATACTGCCTACTAACTTTGAACCTCATACAACCTCTTCTTTAAAGCTTCAACAGAACATATTTGTAGTTTGATGGAGCATCTTTCGAGTTGTTTACATATATATTTTGAGCTTGACTTAGGATCTTTTTGGCTCAGTATGTTATATGTTAAGTCTTCAAAAATGTTTCCAAAGAGGTGTTGAAAAAACTATTGATGACTTCTTAAGACTTCAAATTCTCTCTTAGTAGAGAGACATTAGTTTGCCTAGCTTCCTTATCATATTAGGCATACAAGCTCATAACTCATACCTTACAACACATACAACCTGGAATCATCTCAAGATGAATACTTCTTTGACTAAAACCTCATGCTTATATAGATAGATGAGTGTCTCCATGAAGCTTAATGGAGTCACCCTTTTACATAGGGCACTAAAACACCATGAACTCAAGAGATTCCCATATCTCCAATCCACTCTTCTCATCCATATTGTAATCATGAGACTAATAGTCTTTATTTATAATATAATTAGGCTTGACTAAAGTATTTGACTCATCCACCTTGTCTTATTTCTTCTCTTTGACTACCTTGTCAATGTATGTAAATAACACATGTTCTTGACATTCCTTCACATCTGATCCTTATTATTTTATAGAAAAAGGCCCACCTTAGTTCATGATTTGATCATGAATCATATTTTAATCCTTCTTCTTCTCAATATGAGATGATACCAAACACTCTTGGCATTATACCTTAGAAATTATCGCACCTTGATCCATATGTTGATCATGATTAGGTATCACCTTATTTGGTCTCCATACCAACACATTAACACTCATAATAAATAACCTTAATTTTATTAGACATACTTATTGATTGATGTGGTATGTGATCTCTTTTTTCCAATTGCTTCCTTTGACATAGTCCCATGAAAATTCATTCTTGGGTGGCATCCTTCTATAGTCCTTTGTTATATGTCCATATTGATAATAAGGAAAACATTAACCATTTGAAGCATTGAAATACCTCATGGAGTTAGGATATCTAATATAATTTGTATTCATTTTGAATTTTAACTTCTTATTCATATTATCATTCTCCTTTTTCACCTTTTGATCTACTTTGAAACCAAGACCTTCCTTATCATTGATAAACTTATGACCATTTAACATGTCATTTAGAGCCTTAGTGCACTTTTAAAACTTATCATAGATATTCATCCTACAAATTTTATTTACAATATGCTCATGTTTAAACTTAAAAAAATATATCTCTATCTTCAATTGGTCATACTTATCTTCCTTTGATCTAGACCTTGCATTGACATCCTCTAGCTGATTTATAAGATCCTTGATAGTTTTCTTTCGATGCTTCAAATCATCAAGGGAATTTATGAGCTCAACTTCAAGGATTACTTTAGCTTCTCTTTCTTCAATATAATAGTAGACTTACTCATCATACATGTTATCTTCTTTTTATTTATCACAAGACATTTGTGCTTCTTAGGATCATCTTAAAGTTGTTAGACTTGTCCTCAAAAGGACCAAGCTCTGATACCAATTATTGAAAGCAAAATCACTAGGGGTGAATCCATGTCTTTAATACTCTTTTAATTTCAGTTCATCATCAAATCATTAACATTAATCAAGAAATATCAACCCAATGTATATAAACATGAAGAAATCATTAATCAACCAAAGCAATGCATAAACAACCATAACACATCATATAAGTGGGAAATATTCATGGGGGATAAAGCCCACTAAAAAAAAATCTTGGAAAAAATAGTCTTATAAAGAAATGAATCAATATTTAGCTAAGCACAAACTCAATAAGGATTACCAAACCCTCATTCAAAAAACACCCACTTGGTTTTAACAAGCATCAAATTGCTAGGAGGCATGAACCCCCTTATTAATCAACCACCCACTCAATCAACACTTATGATGATTCAGATACCCACTTAGCCACCATTGATTTTTACACCTTTTCTTTGATGCTTATCAACACTTAATGATTCTATTATTCTCTCTCTCTCTCTCTCTCCTATCTCTCTCTCTCACTCTCTCTCTCTCTCTCTCTCTCTCACTCTTCTCTCTCTCTCTCTCTCCCTCTCTCTCTCTCTCTCTCTCTCTCTCTCTCTCACTCTCTCTCTCTCTCTCCTCTCTCTCTCTCTCTCTCTCTCATCTCTCTCTCTCTCTCTCTCTCTCTTTGGTCTCTATGACATTAATGTCATACTCAATATTTTACCTACTATCTCTACACATCAGGTACCTCATCATGGTCTTTGTTATCACTCTAGAGTGTACCCTATTTGAAGATGTACAAATCACACCCTCACTCTAACTGATACAATGGGAACTTCTTAGAGTATGGGTGACTCTATGATGAGAAGAACCTCCAAAGAGGGCTAGTTTCCTTTAAATTTATCAATTATATTTGCACTACTATGATTTTTTGGGATGAAAAGGGGAAGGAAATTAAAATGAAAAATCCTATCCAATTGTTGATACACATGAATGACTGATATTATATAAAAGATTTTTGAAATTGATTAAGACACACATATGAATCTAAAAGAAAAATTTGCATTCAATCCTAAACATAAGTGTTTCAAAAGAAGGCCTCAAAGAAGTTTTCAAAGCAAACTTTCTATTCTTATCTCTCCAAATGACCTATAGAGGATGATATTTTCACAATAGGTGAGGAAAGGACATAAAAAAAGGGGATATATATCTCACTTATATATTGGTACAAAATAAAAAAAATTCACTCTTTTTTATGAGAAAACACTCGCCCATTCAGTTAACATGGTTGGCTAGGCCTATTTTTTTCCATTTTCCTGCAGACTGGCCATTTTAATTGAGCTAGTTAGGACACTTTTAATATTATTTCTGACCTAAATAAAAAAATTTAGATGAATAAAAAGTCTTATTATTGAGCTCCATTGATTATATTTCATTGAAGTGTCATGTAATTCAGTTTACAATGCTTTTTTACACAAAAAATATGATTTATGTCCTCATCCGTACATCTACATGCATAAAATTAACATTTATGGAATCATATCTTAGTTTAATTTAAATTTTAAATACTTTAAAATGGATTCAATATTATTTTATGAAAATAAAATCAACTTTTTGCAAAACTAGTTTTTTGAGGCTTTAGGTAGGCTTTGAAGCTAAATTTTCAAAATGATGGCTTATGAAGTACAGACCTCAAAATAAATTTTTTAAAAATATTTCTGTGTATAAAAATTTCCCCCAAAAAATATCTGAAAATATTGGGTTCCCATTCAAAATATATAAAAATTTACCATGTGGAGAAATCTACCTATGGGGTTTTGACTACATTCTAAGCTACCTACACTCTTAATGATTGTGCATAAAACAAAACCACTCAAATGGTCTAAATTTTTCATTGATTATAATTAAATATTATTAATCAAAACATAATAATAGTGTTAATCCAAACTCCACACATGGTTAAATATATGAGCATCTGAACAAGAGGCTAGGAAGGGTGTCTAGAACTAAAAAAATGAAAATTTCATCAAAATGAAAATAAATCTTCACATATTTACAAATTATTGAAAATATCATAATTGGGTATATACCATTCTATCAAAACACTCTAAAGTCACATTTTTCTTGAAAATTCAACCAACATTTTTTTGGCCTTTATGTCTGTTTGCTTGCAAAATCCTATATGAGCATAGTTTACTTTAAATTTAGATTTTTTAAACTCTTTAAATGTCTGATTATGATTTAAAAACATTATTCAATTCTTTTTAAAATTTTACGTAGTATAAAAAAAAACATTTGTGGCACTCGAAAATGATGGCTACTCTAATGGTGATCTCCAATGGATATGCTGAGGATTGTTACAAAATAACAAGTATATCCACTCAACCAATGGCCATGAAACATTTTTAAAAGGTTATTTAAATCATGATTACCCTATGTACAATATTTTAGGTCTTAAAACCACCTGTAGCTCCCAAAAATTTAAATTTTCTCTCAAAATTGATCCATGTGAATGGATTGTCTGCATAGTTGAACTTGACAATGCTCTTTTTTGAAATGAAAATGACCCATTTATATTACATTTTTTATTTTTTTTAACAAAAATTAGTGATTTTAATCCATAATTTATTGTTTTGACCTAATATAAATCGATATCAGTGAGATTTAAGAAAGTTTTGAATGATAAGGGTAGTAATTTAACCTTGACAAGTCAAATTACTAACAATTTTGGTGAATTTCTGGGGTTGACCAGCCTGCTAGTCAGAGAAATTATAAACTTTGGCTATGAAAAACTTATATATACACTAAAATAAGAATAATTTTGTAGAAAAAGACACAACAAGATAACTGACACAAACAACAAGTGCACGTGTGCACTTAAAGGAAAGGACAACAACAACTAGGAAAAGGAAAAACAACATTGAAATCATGTGCTGATATAAACTTAAAGAAATCAACAAAAAGTAATCTATTATTTAAAAACTAACCTCCACCTTGATGGTCATCCTAGATCAAATGGAAATTTATTTGATGCACTATGGAAAATTGAAACGTATTTACTTCCTTTTGATAGTCTCTTATGTAAATAGGAACACTTATATGTTCATATGTTTTAGATGATGTAGCTAGGCCTCTAAATTCCATTCTTAGGTGTATGGATTGAAGATATGGATCTAGGATCTAATAATATTCCTCTCATAGTCTTTTTTGCTGCATCAAAAGTGATATCTCTACCTCATTCATAGGTTGATCATGATTTGACACATTCTCATTCAATGATTATATTGACAATTCAGCTAGTATACTTGGATTGATGTCTTAATTTGACTCCATTTGAAGTGGTACTTTGTCAAAGTCTTTAGATCCTTGATAAAAATCCAAACTTGGCTATAATACAACTTTAATTTCTTCTTGATGAACATCTACAATAGTACTCTGTACAAGATATTCATCAATATCCACTTGGGGTGGAGATAGACCATCAAAATTTGCACAAAAACTCTCCAAGTCATCCCAAAAGGCTTCTTCATCAAGATAAATGGAAAAGACATAAAATTCATTAGTATTATTACCATTTGAATCATGTTGATCACATATTTATACCTTTTAGATGCAGTCAAATGAAATTTCTTGATCTACTGCACTTGTCTCATCTTTATCAAGAATATTCTCCATCTCAGTAATGGCTCTATATGAGTTATCTTCATGGTTTCCTTCTAAATAAATATTTATTTATAATCTATCTATCTTAGCTACTACAAGATCTTGAGAAACCTCTTGTAACTCCTCTTAGATCACATTGACCTCATCTTGTTTCACTTTTTCTTGAATGACTTTCCATGAAGGAAAGGATTTAGGCTTCTGAGGAGGAATGGATGAAGGCTAAATGATAATTGATTGTTCCTCTTTCTTGATTAATTCCATGATTTGGTTCTAAGATGGGAAAGATAAAGGCTCTTTTTTGACCTTTTGACTCTGGTTCTCCTCCTCTTTCCTTGTCTTCAGCTCTAGCTCTCTGATCTACTTATCAATATTCTCTTGGAATATATTCTCTTTAAAGTGGTCAGTGATCTCAATAGCAGGCTGTGCCATAACAATATCCTTCTTTCTTTGACATTTATCTTGGATATAACTCTAAGAAGGGAAGGTCTAAGAAACATATGAAGAATTTGGAAAACTTAAAGGGGCTCTTAGAATGGTCTCTCGAGAAGGAATGGATAGCATATAATAAGAGTGAGGATAAACATGTTATTTCTTAAGGCCTTTTAGTTTATCTTTAATACTTTGAATGTAACCACCAACATCCATCATCTCACTAGTGAGATTACCCCAATTTTCCCTCTCAATAGGTGCCCATTACTCTTTTATTTATTTCAAATAATCTCTCACATAATGGATCAAGTGAGTAAGGTTATCTTAGCCATAATAGCTTTGTGAGTACAACTCTAGTGCATGCTTTTCAAGGTTCACTAAAGATTGTTTAAGTGCTGATATGGATTGGGTAGATGCAAAAATGGTCATGATTAGGTTGGATATATGGGTAGGATGCATCATTATAAGATGTATAAGGGGTATTATTATGATGGAATGTTTTTTTATAAGGAGGATTAGGGTAGTAATCTTGCATGACTGATATAGATCCTCATACTCCTGGTGAGGATCATAGTGTGGTTGGTCATACTGATCATAGTGAGGATAATATGGATTCATACTAAAACAAGCTATTTCATACCATTAATAAGACAAATACTGAAAGTAATAAATATTCAAATGATACCTAATGTTCAAAATTAGCTTTTAGTGCCTAAAGTTGCATTGATCTTCTGAATGCCTCCAAAGGCTAGTGTGTAGAATGATGTCCCACCAGGCATGCCAAGAACTGTTATCACTCTGGCATGAACCTTGTTTTAATATGTGAAAAAAAAATCCTCAATATATTTGATACAATGGGAAGTTATTAGAGTGTGGGTGACTCTATGATGAGAAGAACCTCCAGAGAGGGTTAGTTCCCTTTAAATTTATCAATTATATCTAAACTATTGTGATTTTTTGGGATGAAAAGGGGAAGGAAAGTGAAATGGAAAATTTATTCTAATTAGGTGATGCACCTAAATGATTCATATTTTATAAAATATTTATAAAACTAAGTATGATACATATATGAATCTAAAATAAAACTCTACATTCAATCCTAAACATAAGTGTTTCAAAATAAGGCTTGAAAGAAGTTTGCAAAGCAAACTTCTACTCCTAGCTCTTCGAATGACCTGTAGAGGATGAGATTTTCACAATAGGTGGGGAAAGGACATAAAAAAGGGGATATATATCTCACTTATATGCTATTAAAAAATAAAAAATGCACTCTATTCTGATCCAAAAAAAACATATGCAAAAAATCTTCTTTATTTGATAAATGGTGTCAATTAAAATTTCTTCTCTGCTTTAGGAAATTTTCAAAAATGGATTCAAAAAGCCAATATATAAGTATAAAACCTTAAATAAATCCAAATTAACATGTAAAATATAATTATTAGTCTTATTTGAGTTAAAATAAGACTAAAATCTTTTAAAAAATTAAATAAAATCTTTAAAATCTTCTAATTCTTCAAAAATTACATGCTCTTCATTTTTGGCATGGAATTGAAAAGTGGTGGGCCCATGTCGACTTGTCAAATTTCCTTGCATGAAAATCACACCATAAATTAGAATATAAATCCATATTTAAAATTATTTTAATTTCTTGTAAGTATTTATCTTACATGAAAAGCATGGGAGATACATGAAACTAGTCAAACTAGTCAATCAAAGAGATTTGACCTTTAAGGACTAGTTAACTCAACTTGAGCTCAACTTTCATGAATTGAAACTTGTATAATAACTTGAGAATTGTATATCCACTTAAAAAACATATATTATATGTGATAATTCTAAAATTAATTCATTTGATATATTTTCAATGCCATTCTTTACTTGCTTGATTGACCAATTAGGCTTATTAGGCCAATTAGGCCTAATAGCCTATCTTCTTGCATTTGGAATCCATTAAACATAAAATAATAAGATATAAAACCTTAAAAAACAACAAATTTCACATAAAAAATAATTATTCATAACCAAAATATTTTATTTTGATGAGAAAACACTTATCATTCAGTCAATAGGGTTGACTAGGCGTATTTTGCTCCATTTTCCTATAGACTGGCCATTTTGATTGAGCTGGTTAGGACACTTATAATATTATTAATGACATAAATAAAATTTTATGATGAATAAAAATTATTATCATTTGAGATCCATTGATTATATTTCATTGAAGTGTCTTATACTTCATTTTACATGCTTTTTCCACAAAAAAACATGGTTTATGCACTCATCCATACATCTACATGCATAAAGTTGAAATTTGTGTAATCCTATCTAATTTTAATTTAAATTTTAAAATTTTTAAATTTTATTCAAGATGATTTTATGGAAATAAAATCAACTTTTTACAAAACTAGTTTTTTGAGGGTTTACGCTGGCTTTGAAGCTGAATTTTCAAAATAATGGTTAATGAAGTACAGACCTAAAAGTCACAAAAAAAAGTACATTTATGTATATAAAAATGACCTCCAAAACATACATAAAAATATTGGGTTCCCATTCAAAATATATAAAAAGTTACCATGTGGAGAAATTTGCCTATGGGGTTTTGACTACATTCTAAGTTGCCTACACTCTTAATGATTGTTCATAAAGAAAAACCAATAAAATTGTCTGAATTTACCATTAATTATAACTAAATATGATTTATTAAAACATACTAAGATTCTTCATCCAAACTCCATATGTGGTGAAAGATATGAGCATCTAAATAGGAGGCTAAGAAGGGTGTCTAAAACTAAAAAAATGAAAATTTCACCAAAATGAAAATAAATATTCAAATTATTCACAATACTTAAAAATAACATCATTGGGTCTATATTATGCTATCAAAACACTCTGAAAGCACATTTTTCTTGAAAATTCAAAAAACCCATTTTTGGCCTTTATGCATGTTTGCTTGCAAAATACTATATGAGCATGGTTTGCTTAAAATTAAGAGTTTTTACACTTTTTAAAGGTCTTATTATGATTTAAAAATATCATCTAATTATTTTCAAACTTTTACCTAGACTTAGAAACCTTTATGGCACTCTAGAGTGATAACAGTCTTATCAACATATTTAGGTCTATAATACACCTATGCACATCTATGACAACTTAATAGACTTATAATAGTCTCCTATCCTCATTAATTTTATTTTAATCATAATCTCTCCTTATGGTCTACTCTTTGACACTCATGATCACATTCAAAACTACCTCTCACCCAAGCAAATATGTCATTGCTCAATAAGCCCTCTATCACCTTGATTAGTTAACATAATCACTTATATTCACATGTATACCTCCTATTATATATTCATGAAACCTTATAATGTTCCAAATTACCTCCTCATATTCTTCTTTGTGCTATTTTATTTGTTTACACACATACTTGTCTAACTCCTCCAAATAGGCCTAGTTAGCCTTGCTTTTATAAAGTCACTTGCTCTCACACACCTTGGTTATACATACGCAATTGCATACTTTTATTACCATTAAAATAGGTCTTGTAACATTTTATAAACATTAATCAACCAATACATTAGGTCCTCCATGGCTTAATAGGCTACATTCCTTCTTTAGGTCTTATGCAGACCTATTATGCCTTCTTAGTCACATGTTACACTTGGCCTTTCTTGAAACACTTCAAAACTTATCATAGAGTATTAACATCTAAAATTAAACTAAAATAAACCTTATCCAACTTCACTTTAGGTCTATAACACATTTTAGGTCCAACCACCACTTGAACCCCATCTCAAAACACTATTCACAATAGGCCTATGCATACACAAACAAAATGTTTTGAATAACTAAAGCATAAACTCAATTTTAAAAAATAAACATGGAAAATAATCACATATATAAAATCCTCATGACCTTAGAGTCATCAAAAAATTCATTAGATGATTCAAATCAAGGTATATAGGCTCAAACTCTTCTTTGTAATATGCTTACTTTGAACTAACAACTAGCTTCAAAACATAGTCATGGAACCTTCAATTTTGACACATGTAGAGACACACTCAAGGAATTACAATACATTAAAATGAACTTATAAAATACTTATAATAACCTCAAACAAACATATCATAAGATGTAATGAAAATTATTGGTCTTGCAGACCAATTTGTTGACTTTCTCTCTCACAAAACTTTACTCAACCAGATAATCCATTTTGGCTTCAACATTATCACTAATTCCACTAACTTCCAAACCATGTAAAAAGCATGTATATGACATAAAATTAACAAAATGAACCACCATGTGAATTTCATACTTCAACTTAGGGCAAAGAGCCTCAAACTCATCACTGTAACTTGTTATATGCCCATTAGACCTTAGCATACAACATTCATGTTTGCATATAGTTCAGTTTAGAGATTATTAGATCAACATACCATTATAATCTTGTGACTTATTTATGATGTTTCATTATTTAATCACATATACTTCAATATCATCCACATATCAACCATATTATCATAGACAATATTTATCTATTTTCATATTGGTCTTGCAGACCAATCTATATTTCCATATGTCTTTATTCCATATTAGGCCTTTAGACACAACCTTGTGCTCAAACTTGCATTACATAATATTCAATAATTATCACACTATATAAAACTATTAAAACAATCCATCTGATGTCCTCTAATATCCATAATCCATTTCAAGTCCATGTACTTCATGAAA
The DNA here is from genome assembly GCA_037957365.1 of Torreya grandis. NCBI lineage: Eukaryota > Viridiplantae > Streptophyta > Pinopsida > Cupressales > Taxaceae > Torreya > Torreya grandis. The sequence continues at coordinate 3,837,347 of JARHVA010000632.1, read as the reverse complement.
CCATCTACGAAAGTTTGTTGTCATACTGTTATTAAAAACCCTCATATTTTTGCTAGTCTATGTTTTTTTTAGTTATTTGTTTATATCATCTCAAATAATCATGTATAACATTACTACAGTCACTTTAAGACACTAATATCATTTCTAAACATTTAAATTACTCACATTTGATGATTAATAACACTAAGCAACATACAACTAAACCTTTTTTTGTCATTATGCAAACCTTCAAGGTACAATCAGGTTTTCTGATGTTTTTCTTACAAAAAAATGTTCTATAATATGAATCAATGTATGGAATGGATCTTAAATAATTCAAAAACATCCCACATTGCTTAAAACAACAATCTAAACACTCCAAATGAGTTCTAGAACCCTTCTACTCAAACTAGGTTTGTTGAGTTTTATCACAATCTATGATGGTCAACCTAGACATGTAATAAATTCATTTTTTTATGGAATTTAATTTAGAAATTCCAATTTTAAGTTATTCATCAAGGAGTATAATTCATTTTTTATTTTTATACATGCCAAAATTCTCAATATATTGGTCTCTACATGCATTTATTTGCTCACTAGTTTCTTTGGTTTTTACCATAATCAACACCTTTGACTTTGACATAAAATAAAGTCAATTGTATGGAAATTTATGACAAGACACCACCTAGAGGTTGTTCCTCTCACTTTCTATAACAATTTTACCTTTTAAACCATAGTAAAATTTTGAATATATTAGATTCTACAAATAATTCCTTGCTCACTAGTCTCTTTGGCAAGCATATTCAGTTTGAACTTCAATGGTCATATATTTGAAAACCAACAACTATGTCCCAAGACATAAATTTGATAAGCTTTGGCACATATCTATTCTATAGACCAGCTTAGGAAGCTTATAAATTGAGATAGACAACTCATCAAGAAACCAAATTTGGAGGGCATGTTCTTGGCACATATGATGTCATCTTTATGTCACCCTTTGACCACATTTGACTTTTTAAGTACATATAATAAATACGCAAACTAATTGGTTCATTCATACCTTGATGACATGCAGTGATGGTCTAGTTCTTATAGTCTAAGAATGTGTATTTTTATCTCTCCAAAGGACAAATTGGATCTCCAAAATCTCACCAAAGGATCTATGAACCCCTCATAACATCCCATTGGTCATCAATGCTCTGCACTCATGCCATACATCCTCCAATCCATAAAATTGACTTCTTTGACATTAATGTCTCATGACATCATACACTTTAGACATTAATGAAAACTCTAACATCAATGACCATGCTCAATAATCTCCCACTTTGTCATTGATGTCAAAATAACTCTCAAAATGTCTTCTTACCAATCTAAATTATTCCTTAATTTTAATATTTATCCCCCTTTGACATTAATGACAAAGGGTTTTCCCCAAGCTACCATTTTATCATTAGACCTGATATTAACAAACCATTCCAACACATACCTAAAGCATCATATATAGGCTCCCTCTAGCACCATGATCATCTCCATCTACTTTTTCTTGACATGGTTGATATTGAGTTTAAAATATACTATCAACCAACCTAATGTAGACCTTGATCCACTAGCTCACCATAGCATCATAACTCTTTATTTTTCTTAAAGAACCTTATACCTCCATGAATCTTTACTAACATATCTTTAATTTTGACATCCTTGACCATAGATGAGCTACCTTTGATGACTAATCAACACACCTCTTATAGTCATCTTTATATCATAGCTACCTCAAGTCTCTCTTTATAGTATTTGAATATCATCTTGAATCTTTGAGATAAAACCATGTCTACCTAATGTTTTAACCATCATGCCTTCACATTATATAACTTATAACTCTTTGAAAACAAATATAGTCCCCCTTAGTCTTCACAACATATGCACTCACCATTTGGACTTTTAATACATCCCCAATAGACTCACATAGTCAATCATACTATACATGCATCCATAGAACATATGAACCATTACATAACTTTATACATATTAAATTCATCTCATCTACAAACATAAGGATGGATAATATCCATATTCATTTCCTTGCCCAGTCTCCACCATATTGTCTACTAACTTTAAATGTCATATAACCTCTTCTTTGTAGCTTTAATAGAACATCTTCAGAGTTGCTTACGCAGATCTTTAGAGCTTGACTAAGATCTTCATAGCTCACTGTATTCTATTTTGAGTCTTAAAAAATGTTTTCAAAAAGGTTTTTCCAAAAATATTGATTACTTATCAATCTTTCAAATTCTCTCTTAGTAGAGAGACATTAGGTTACCTAGCTTCCTCGTCATATTAGGCATATAAGCTCATAACTCAAAACTTGCAACATAGATAACATATAATCCTCTCAATATGAATATCTATTTGACTACAAACTCATGCTTCTATAGATATATGAGTGTCTTCATGAATCCTAATGGAGTCACCCCTTTACATAGGACACTAAAACACCATGAACTCAGGTGATTCCTAGATCTCCAATGCACTCTTCTCATCCATGTTACAATTATGAGACTGATAGTCCTTTATAATCTACTTAGGCTTAACTAAAGAATTTTAATCATCCACCTTTTCATCCTTTTTCTTATCTTTGATTTCCTTATTAATGTATGCATATAACACATGTTCTTGACATTCCTTCACATCTAATCCTTGTTCTATTGTAGAAAATAACCCACTTTGGTTTCACAATTGATCATGACTCACCTTGTCATCCTTCTTATTCTCAATCTAATATGATACTAAACACTCTTGTCATTCTACCTTGACAATTAACTCACCTTGATCCATAAGCTAATCATGACTAGTTATCACCTTCTTTGGTCTCCATACCAACATTTTATTATGATTTGAGGACTTATTCAATCTGATCTTACAAAATATTTCAATATGAGAAACACATTGAAACTCATAGAAAATAACCTTACTCTTGTTAGACATACCTCTTGATTGATGTGTTATGTGATCTCTTCTTTTCTAGTTGATTCCTTTACCATAGTCCCATGAAAATTCACTCTTAGGTGGAATCCTTCTACAATCCTTTGCTTTATGTCCATATTGATAACAAGAAAAAAATTGACCATTGAAATAATTGAAATACCTCATGCCATTAGGCTATTTAAATGAATTTTCTTCATTTTGAGGTTGAACTTATTATTCATATTAGCATTCTCCTTGTTTACCTTTTGATCTACTTTGAAACCAAGACCTACTTTATCATTGGTAGACTTATGACCACTTAACATGTCATTTAGAGCCTTAGTTCTCTTTTCAAACTTCTCATAGGTCTTCATCTTACTCATTTTATTTAAAATCTTCTCATGTTCAACCTTAAAATAATCTATCTCTATATTCAATTGGTCATACTTAGCTTCCTTTAATCTAAATCTTGCATTGATATCCTCTAGTTGATTCCTGATATCCTTGATAGTCTTGTTTTGATGCTTCAAATCATCAAGGGCACTTATGAGCTCAGCTTCAAGGTCTACTTTAGCTTCTACTTATTCAATATAATAGTATACTTCATCATACATGTTATCTTCTTTTTATTGATCATATGACATTTGTGCTTCTTAGGATCACGTTCAAGCTATTACACTTATCTTCAAAAGGACCAAGCTTTAATACCAATTTTTGGAAGCATAATCAATGGGGGTGGTGAATCAGTATCTTTAATGATCTTTTACTTTAACTTCATCATTCATTCATTACCATTCATCAATCAATATCAACCCAATGTACATAAGCATAAAGAAAGCACTAATCAACTAAAGTAATGCATAAACAACCATAACACATCATATAAATAGAAAAACCTGGTGGAAAATTAAAAACACTAAACCAACACTTGGATAAATATTAATATAAATCAATGAATCAATATTTATCTTGGCACCAACCCAAAAAGTATCACCCACTTGGATTTAACAAGTACCAACTTGCTAGGAGGCACCAACCCCCTTGTTGATCAAGCACCCACACAACCAACACTTATGATGAATCAACACCTACTCTTCTACCAATTATTTGTCCACTTTTTACTTGATGCTTATCAACAACTGATGATGATATTATTTTGTGCTCTCTCTTTCTTTTTCTCTCTATGGCATCAATGTCATACTCAATCTTCTATCTGCTCTCTACACATCAGCTACATCATCATGGCCTCATCAACATATTTAGGTCTTTAATACACCTCCACTCATATATGAAAGAATAATATACTTATATTATGTTACTCTCCTCATCAAGGTTCTATTAATCATAATATTCCCTCATGGTCTACTCCTTGACATTTATGATCACATTCAAAACTACTCTCACCCATGCAAATTTATCATTGCTCAATAATCCCTATATCACCTTGATTAGTTCACGTAGAAACTGATATTCATATTAAAACCTCATATTATATATTAATGACACCCCTATGATGGTCCACATGACCTCCTCCTACTCCTCTTTGTGCTCTTTTATTCACTTGCACACTTGTCTAACTCATCCAAATAGGCCTTATTAGCCTTATTTTTATACAAGTCACTTGTTCTCACACACCTTGGTTAGACATACATACTTGTATAATTGGATTACCTTGAAAATATTTCTTATAAAAATTTTCAAATATGAATCAACCAATACATTAGGCTAGCCATAGCTTAATAGGCTACATTCCTTCTTTAGGTCTCATGGGGACCTATTAGGCCTTCTTAGTCACATGTTACACTTGGTCTTCTTTGGAACACTTAAAATATTTTAATATAATAGGAAAACATTAAATTAAAATAAAATAGACCTTATAAATATTAAATTTATGTACACAATACATTTTATGTCCACCCACCACTTGAATACCTTCTCAAAACACTATTCACAATAGCCCTATACATACACAGAAAATTAGTTTTGAACAACTGAAGCATAAACTTAACTTTGCCAAATAACCATGTAAAAAAATCACATATACATAATCCTCATTACTTCATATTCATCAAAAAATTCATTATATTATTCAACTCAATGTATATAGGCTCAAACTCTTCTCTATAAGATGCTCGCTTTAAACTGCCAACTGGTTTTAAAACATAGTCATGGAACCTTCAAATTTTGACACAAAAAGAGACATAATAAAGTAATTACAATGAATTAACATTTTTTTATAACATACTTATAAAACATTCAAACAAATAGATCATAATATCTAATGGAAACTATTGGTCTTGTATACCAATCTGTTGACTTTCTCTCTCATAGATTTCACTCAGCCAGACAAGCCATTTTGGCTTCAACATTTTCAATACTTATAATAAATACCATAAATTATACAAAGAATTAATAGGATATAAAATTCCCCAAAAATAACACCATGTGAATTTATAATTCAACTTAAGGAAAATATTCTCCAAATCATCACTGCAACTTGATATATGCCCACTAGACCTTAGCATACAACATTTATGTTTTCATATAGTTCACTATCAAGATTATTAGACCAACAAGACATTATAATATTTTTATGTATTAATGGTGTTTCATTTTTTACTCACATTTACTTCACTATGATCCACATATCAACCACATTTTCATAGACAATATTGGTCTATTATTCATATTGGTCTTGCAGACTAATCTATCTTTCCATGTCTCTGTTCCATATCAGGCCTTTAAAAACAACCATGTGCTCAGAATTACATTAAAAATTATTAAATAATTATAAAAATGTAGAAATATATGAAAAAAACACTTCTAATTTCCTCTAATATCATAATCCATTTCAAGTCCATGTACTTCATGAAACCATCTACTAAGGTTTATTGTCATATAGAGTCTTAAACCCCTCATATTTATGCTAGTCTATGTTTTGCTTAGTTATTTTTTTATATCACCTCAATTTATCATGTATAATATACCTATAATGACTTTAATATCTTTATATCATTTCCAAACATTTAAAGTACTCACATTTGATTATTAATAACACTAACTCTACAACCAATCCTTGTCTGTCATTATGCAAACCTTCAAGGTACACTCATGTTGTTTGATGTTTTTATACACAAAAAAATGTTTAAAAATTACTAAATGTATGGAATTTATATTAAATGATTTTAAAAATTCCTCTAATACTTAAAACAACAATTTAAATTCTTCAAATGAGTTCTAAAACCATTATACTCAAACTAGGTTTATTGAGTTTTATCACAGTTTGTAATGGTCAACTTAGACAAGAAATAAATTAATTTTTACTAAATTTCATGGATAAATTACACTTTTATTTTTTTATTCAATGAGTCTAATTCATCTTTTATTTTCATACCATGAAATTATTCTCAATATATTGGTCTCTACTTGTATTTCTTTGCTCACTAGTTTCTTTATATTTTACCACAACCAACACCTTTGAGTTTGGCCTAAAATAAAGGTATTTTTATGGAAATTTAAGACAATACACAACATGTAGGTTATTAATCTCACTTTATATAATAAATTTCCCTTTTACACCTTACCAAAATTCTCAATATACTGGCTTCTACAAATAATTTTGTGCTCATTGGTCTCTTTGGCTAGCATACTCAGTTTGAACTCCAATGGTCATATATTTGAAAACCAACAGCTATTTCACAAGACATTAATATGATGGCCTCTAGAATGTATCCATTCTATATACCAACTTGGGAATATTATAAATTGATATCTATAACTTGTCCAGACACCAAATTTGGATGGAATGTTCTTGGCACATATGACATCATCTCTATGTCACCCTTTGACCACATTTGAATTTTTAGGTACATATAATAAATGCAAAAATTGAATGGTTAATTCATACCTTAATGACATTAAGTGATGGTCTAGTTATTCAAAGTTAGGAATGTGCATTTTCTTCTCTCTAAAGGACAAATTGGATCTCCAAAATCTCACCAAAGGATCTATGAACCCCTCACAACATCCTATTGGTACTCAATGCTATTAATCATGCCATACATCCTCCAATAAATAAAATTGGCCTCTTTGTCATTAATTCATCTTGACATCATGCACCTTGGACATTGATGAAAAATATAGCATCAATGACCATGCTCAACAATTAATGCATGCAATACTATCATGTGTTAACTGAGGCTAAAATGGCATCAGGTTTTTGCATAAAGGAAAGAAATGTGATAGTTAGAAAATTATGAGATAAAGAAAAAAGGGGAAAGTCTAAATTCATAAACCTTAAATATGGAATCTAACTTGGACACTTTTTTAAAACTTAAAATCAAGGTACGCCATAGTATTGAATTTAATTTTTGACATAGTCAAAGTAATACCATGATTCAAAAATCATGATTAATTGATTTTGATTGCATCTTAGGGGCCATAACTTGTTTTTTTGAATTGTAACCCCTTAAAAGAGAACTTTTAAACAAATTATATCATTAAAAAACTAATGAACCAAACATTAATGAAACTTTTTTTTATAAAAGGCACCTATTAATATTTGTCATGGACCAACATGACTTTTGAACTTTTAAAGTCACATAAAGGGTTTTTTATTTTGTGGAATCAATGGTAATGTATGTCCTAGGTTAAATGACCCAAAATTTCATAGTGTCCCCATTTTTAGGCAAATAGGGCATGTTGTTCTCAATAAATGGTGACCTCTAGAGGAAACATATCGATATGTTAGAATTTAGATATCCTAGTTTAGAATGCAATTACTATGTAATCATCCCTTGGCATATGTAAAAAATATTATATTTGGTTCTACATAACAAAAAAAAATTCACTTGAAGGATTAAAGACTGAAAACCTAAAAACCATTCATACTATGTGTGTGCTTTGAATTTATTGACCAACATACCTTTGGGTTTCATAATTAGTGGCTTCAAACTTTATGGATTTGAACATAAGTTCTAAGCAAGAATTTTAGATTTATTTATTTATTCTCAACTTTAAAGGGGGTGGATTAGGCATTGTTCTTATTCCATCTAGGTGTCCATAGCCTTGATAGAGATACTTTTGGCTCAACTCTAGGTCTTACTTCACTACCATCCAGATGTCCATATCCCCAATGGATTTTACCCAAATCATCTTCAAGAGAATGTAGCTTATAGTGTCAAGTCCATTTCAACTTGATACATGTGTTTTTTATTTTTGTTTCCAAACCTTGGAGGTTGAGAACTAATTTTTTAGCTAGGTTTTATGGAGATTCAAAACTTCTGCTCAAGAACCACTCACTTTTAGTGACTAATTTCTGCCTAGGTAATCTTATGATGTAAATTTAAGTGATAGTATGTATTGACCTTCAAGGTTTTAAGACCTTCATCTAGTCAAATGTATGCTTTTTAAAACTAGATTACAATCATAATAAAGCACATATTCCATGAAATTATAACTTTAAAATTAGAATCTCCCATATTTCTGATTCAACACATTATATAGTCTCTTACTTCGGTCAACCACCTATTGAGATTTACATGAGCTTAAACACCTCAATTATTCAGACTTCAAAACTTGGCATAAATTTAAGAGAAACTTGGGACTTTACCTAGAGGGATTATTACTAATCTACAACACACATCGACTACTTTAGGGAAAGAAAAGAACTAAAATCAAACACATAATAAGAAATCGAAATAGAAAGGAAACTAATCTAATCTAATCCTGCCTATTGCTACACTAAACCAACTTACAATTCTTTGGTGGGGGTGCAAGGGGAAATCAAGAAGTAGTGCTTCAAGTATTGTCCATTCACTTGTAGAGATAAGTCATTTCCTTGCAAGTCATTTAGTCTGAATACCTATATATTTATAATTTGATATGGGCCAATCTAAAGGGGCATGACTTTGTCATTCTAGCCTTTTTTCTCTTAGGCTTTGTCCCATAGTAAGACCAAGTTTGATATTTAAAAAAATTTGACCACATCCTAATGTTTGCTAAAATTCTTGATGGATTAATCTCTAACATATTCCATTTGAATGATATTCAATATTCTAAAATTAATTCTATCATCGCCATCCATATATTCAGCCATGAACTCATAAGTGGGCAATTATAATTTAATGGGAAATATTGGTTTTTGCCCATATACTAGTAAAAATGGAGACAAATTCAAGGCTTTCTTGCATCTAGTTCAATTTGCCTAGAGAGCATATTTTACTAATGATAATCACTCCCTTAGATTTTAATTTATTGACATATTTATTACATTTGTCAGGTTCTTATTTATTGATTCTATAATACCATTCCCTTTTGGATAACGATTCAAAGAAAACTTGATAATAATCTTATTATCATAGGCTCATTATATGAATTCCATGGGTTGGAAAGATGGACCATTATCACACACCAAAGATAAGGGGGTCCCAAATTTAGTTGTGATGTTCCCATATAGGAATTTGATGATGTTAAGTGTCATACAGTTCTTAGTGGTAATTGCTTTAGTCCACGTAGTGTAATAGTTAGTGGCTATCAACACAACTTTATGGCCCACTAAAGATTTAATATTTATGATTCCAATAAATTCAATCCCTATTGTGCAAATGTCATGGTTTCAATTATTGGTTGTAAAGGCATGGCTTCCCTTACTTCTATACTATCTAACCCTTGACATTAATGACAAACTCAAATGGGAACATGTGCATCCTTGAATATGGTAGGATAGTAATATCCTACTTTAAGTATCTTATGGGCAATGGATCTATTTGAAGGATTTTCACTCCCCAATTTCTCATGGATATTATTTAATAGGTATGCAGCTTCTTTCCTAGAGACGCATCTCAAATAGATTCCTTCCTAGTTTTTTCTATGGAATACTCCTATTTTAATCATGAAGTGATAAATTTTGAGATTGAGTGATATTATTTTATCTCTTTTCAATTTTGGTGGAAAAGTTTCATTTATTAGGTAATAGATGATGCCCTTGTACTATTCCTCACTTGAAACCTGTTCTGATTCTACTTGCAAAACATCAATCCAAGGATCAGTCTTGGTAATTAACTAAATTAAACCTTGGTAATGTACCATCTTGTTAAACTTGATCTCTATGTCATATTATTGGATCTTGGTCATAAATTTTCCTCATCTCTCTCCTAACTTATTTTGGTTAAGCATAAGCTTAATGTTGAGGTCAGGCATGATGGTGTGAGTTTTGTTTTAGAGGATGTAATGTCTAAATTTATTTATGGCTTTCACTAAGGCATACACTTGATTATCCAAGAGTGGGTATCTCAAATCAACATCCTTTAAGTTTGTACTCATGAAGGTTAATAGGTGTTATTTATCATCTACCTTGTGCATTAAGATAACAACAATCACGTGGTTAGAAACAAAGGAATAAAGGTAGAAATCTTTACCAAAATCTAGGATTATTATCATGGGGATTATACTATGTCTTCTTTGATGTCTTAAAAATAATCCATAGCCTCAGATGTCTAATCAATATTCACATCCTTATTCAACATGACATTTAGAGGTCTGACAATTTTGGTGAAACTTGAAATGAATTTACATAAAAAGTTAATTTTTTTGAAAAATGCTTTAAATTATTTTTTATTATTAATAAAATCAACCTTTAAAATAATAGTAATTCAATTAGGTCCAATATCCATACCATCCTTATTGATTATGTCTCCTAATAGATTACCTTTAGTTATGCAAAATATACTATTCTTAGGGTTTAGAGAGATACCAAAGGTATTACATTTCTCTATAACTTGTTATAAGTGTGTCATGTGATATTTCCTATTTTTAGAGAAAATAGTTAAGTCACACATGTAAATAATAATGAAACTATTGATTATTCCTTGGAATACATGGTTCATGGCATGTTGGAAGTTATCCCCAACATTGATTAGTCTGAAAGTCATCCTTCTGTATGCGAACATTCCCCACTTGGTCATGAAGGCAATCTTTATTATGTCTTCTTTGTTGACCAATACCTAGTTTTAATTAGAGAAACCATATAAAAAGGACATAATTTGAGAGTATCTAACTATTTAAATTACCTCATCCAAATAGGGAAATGGGTAGTTATCCTTTTCTGAGGATCAGTTGAGATTTTGAAAGTCTACGTAGAGTCTAATTTCACCATTTTTCTTTTTGACTAGGACTAGATTAACCACCCATGTAGAGTATCTAATTAAGAATACTATCATTACATCTAGTAACTTCTTTAATTTCTTATATATTATAATATCTATAATGGGTTTCACAAGTCTTTGCCTTTGCCAAAAAGGTTTGCATACTTCCTTTAAGGGGATCATATGAGTGATGACCTGGGTGTCAAAGACCTTGAGATATTATTAAGACCATGAAAATACATTTTTTAATCTATAAAATATCTTAGTAGCTTTATCCATTTCTTCCTTAGTAAATACAAGTACAGTGTTGATGTTCTTGGGATTTATCAATGAACCTAGATTAATTTGCTTGTAATCCTTGCCACTTAATTTGGGCACCTTGGCATTACTTGTTGTCTTGTCTTAATTGAATATCCTCTCTAGAGAGACCGTGTCTTTAGGAATTATATTCTTCTTCAATTATGTTATCCCATCATCATCATCTTAGACCTCTTTTATAGACTCTTCATCTTGCTCATCAATTATTTGTGATTCAAAGACTCCAAAATTAGTTATGAAGTTGATGATTTTCTTATCATCATCAAACACTTGGAAGTGGTTGATGTTGTCTAGGATAGAAGGGCATGATATAATTTTTACTATAAATTTGTTTAATTTGAGGACCTTAACTAGGATTATATTTTTTGATGTCAAATCCAACACATCTACCAACTATTTTCACACCTTAGGTACATCAATGTTTTCAATTAAATCCTATGCTTTAAATTTATACTTATTCAAATAAGAAATCTTGAATTTTTATTGGCTATGTACCTACTTGATGATTAATTTCAAATCACCATTAACTAAATATCTCCTTACCTTATATTTGATGGCAAATTGAAGTCCTAATATTAAGGCCTCATGTTCTGTAAGATTATTAGTGCAAGGAAATTGAAGTCTATAAGATGTTAAATATTACTTACCCATTATATTTTTTAGTATTATACCTTACCCTAATCCTTGATTGTTTCTCACACTATCAAACAATATCATACATAATCCTTCATCCTTAGTCATAGGTCTACTTTCATTCAAGATGGAAATATCAAGAGCATATACACCTAGGTTGGTAGATTGGAAATTTACCTTCTCATTATTGACATTGTATTCCATTATCATGATCTTCATCCTCAAATATCTCTCAATTTATATATTATTAGGCACACCCCTCCAAGGTAACCACACGTGCAAGAAATCTATGGACATATATCCATTCAAGGATTTTATCTAGTTTCTACTCAATAACATCCCATATGCTTCTAAGATTTATATGACCTGAATGTTGATGAATTAATGAATCTAAGGTTCATGGTATGACTGCATATGAGCATTCAATGGTTCTCCTAACACCTTGAATTTTGAATTTTCTAAATATATAACAACTCTATCAAATTTGATTGGAGTCAGTCCCAATTTTTTGCATATACCTATGGTCATTATGTTAGAAAATGATATAGAATTGAGCAAAAAATTAAGCACATTTTCCCCAAATATTCTAATAGTAAACAAAAATGGAGGGACTTCATCCTTACTTTTATACATTACCACATTCACATTTGTAAATTTAGATTTACCTTTGTCTAATTTCTCAGTTAATGATTTCAGCAATAAATCATGTTGCTTAGTGATTTGAGCAAGCTCATGAAAAGTGATGTTGGCTGTAACCTTATTCATATCTTCAAAAATGTTGTATCCACATTTAGATCTAATTGTATCCAAATATACATCTGGTTGAGTATCATTTAACTTTGGGAGAGGAGGATTGTTATTAGTCCTATGATCTGGTAAAGTGTCAACTTTATTGGGTGGTATGGAAGTCATTGTAGATTCCTTTTGGGATTTATTCCTCAAGTCATAATTACTTTTTTGGTATTTTTAGAAAGAATGGATCTCATTTGTATCACTTCCATTCTCATTCTCTTCTTGGTCAAGAAACTCATAAGTTTCAACCATGAGGGCCATTTTGGTGGTATTGGACCCACTATCAGCTACTCTTGTATTTCTTGAATTACCAATATTATCTAGATTATTTGAGACAACATCATAACTTTATGGCTCATAGAACATCTCAAAATCATTTTAAAATTCTATTCATTCTAACTCTCCATGTTGGGTTGTGTTATGGACCCTACACCAATTAGGCAAGGACAATTCATAGATATTTAAGTCAGGCATCTTATTGGTTAGGGATTCATTATTATTATTATTATTATTATTATTATTATTATTATTATTATTATTATTATTATTATTATTATTATTATTATTATTATTACTATTATTATTATTATTATTATTATTATTAGATTGGTTGAAAGATATGTTGTACTTTTGAAAAATGTAATTTATGTTAGAACCTTCCCCCATGTTTCTCATTTGCCTTTACAAATTAAAAAAGTCACTACCTAGATTTTGAATCATTCTTTGAATCAATTCCAATTCTCCCTTTGAGGAGTTAGGCTTAGTGTCCTAGACTGGGTTTTGGACAATGCTTTGGGTGTTAAATTGATTAACAAGGACCATAGTCTAACTATTGTTTTGGGGATGAGCCCCAACATTAGTCTAATTCAATAATCCTAGTTGTTGACCAAGAATTTCATGGCTTAATGGTAATTAATTGAAGAATTTAAGGCCAACATATTTTGGGTTAAATTTGGGATTAAATTTAAAGCAAGTAAAGTTAGGTTGATGTTTGAGATAACAAAGGCAAGATTCCACTATAGGTGCATTTTCTCATCAATGTGTATGGCCTATACATATGTGTGAGGTAGTGTATTGATGTTCATGGTCCTATGTAGAAAAACAATAGTCATTAGGTCTAGGGCATTCTTATAAATTTCAAGTGCTAGGTCATTTGTATGCCAGTAGGGAAATGTGGTGAGGCTATACATATTTTTAATTTTTTCATTAAAATCTCTTATGAGCTCACTTGGGTCTCACTTCAAGACAGTGAAATGTTGGTAAATGATTTTAAGACTAATTACCCTTTCAAATTATGTGATGAAGGTATCATTAAATTAGTTCTATCCTATGATGGAATCCTCTAGTAAATTGAGGATCCAATCATAGGCTTCTTCTCTGAAGGTAAATAGGAAGAGTTTGTAGGCCTCATCTTTATGAATGACATTTCTAAGCCTTAGGGCTACCTTGAAATACTTGATATGTTCTTCAGTAGTTATATACCCGATTGGATTGAAGAGAGGGAGGTAATTTTTAGGGTTCTTAGGTAGATCATTCATAGTGCTAGGCACATTTATAGAAGATCCTCCTAACCATACCATGACTAGGTGGATGTAAAATTGAGGATGTAGATGTTGTCTTATTTGAGAGGTAGGGTAAGATTTAGATCTCTTACATATCCATTTATTGTTTCTAGATTTATGATGGGTTTCTACAGATCTGATGGGAACTCTAGTTTCAAAATGAGATTTGGTTTAGATCCTAGGCAAATCTACGATGCTGAGCAAAAAATCTATGTCATAAATTTTCAATACTATAAAGGTTCATCAAAAAATGCTAAAGAAGGAAAATATTGGTCAAATTAACATAAAAGAATGCCATAGAAGGGTTCATAATTAAGCCGAGTGGTCTTATTTTACCTTCACTGATTTGGATCCTTCAAAGCTTTGAAGCCTACACAAACTTTTTTAGAAACTAGGTTTAACCTGTAAAGATCAATTTTAGACAAGATATTTCAAGAAAACTTTAGTATATTAAGCTTACCAAAGTGCTTCAGAGCAAAATTTTGCAAAGAATTCCTTATTGATAGGTGGTCATACTTAATTTATATCTCTAAATTCTTAACTTGGTGCTCTTTCATGAAATAATCTACTTAGACATTGATATTTACTCTAATTTATCTTAGATAAAAAATTCTTAGTTTAAATCATGTAAAAACTTTCAAATATAAACAAAACAAAGCTTTATCTACTCAAATAATTTAATGACATGCTTATTTTTGATGTCTTTAGATGAAATTTAAATATATTGGAGGGACAATGCTATAATATCTTTAGACTTGAGCCAATATTTAAATAATCTTTTGGAATAAACACTTTTTGTAGAGATCTTTTAAAGCTTAAAAAGATCTTACAGAAAATGAGAATAAAATGTAGTGTTTATCCTAATATTTCTGTATTTAAATAAATTATGATATATTTCAAATTAAAGACACTATAATTTATACTCATAAAAATAAAGATTGCCTCCTTCTAGTGACAACTTTTCTCCTGTTGATGTCTATTTGTGTCAAGGATATATTAGAAAACCTTTAGGGCTTTATTTCGTTTTACTAGAATGTTAATGTGGCTACCTCTTTTATTTTGCAAGAAGACCCTACTGTAGAGACAACATGAACTCAATAGTGACACAATCTATTTGAAATCTCTTTGTATTATTATGATGTAAAATTGCTTTATATTTTTCCAATTTATTCCCAAATTTTAAACAAACAAGTGGATATTTATATTGAGCATTAATCTAAAGTTATTCATGTTAAAAAAGGTTCAAATAGGAAGTAGGGTAGAGAAAAAAATAAAATTTTCTTTGCAACAATAGAGACCAACAAATATTCTTTATTTCCTTTTGACAATAGTGCAAATAAAACTAACACCTATGAGATCCTAGTGTTAGACTTATAGTATCATAAATACAATGGGGATTCTAGGGTAAATATAATGCATATATTTGAAAAGTATACTTTGAAATGGATACTTATAACAAATTTATTTTATCATATTCATTTGTAGAATATAAGGAAACACAACATACATAGACAAACTTTATTAGCATAACAAAAAGCACAAACTAGAAAGATGTATTTGAATACACTACTATCAAATTTAACCATTGAAAAAATGAAATCAAATGTTATTATCAAAGCTTGAGAAACATGAACATATGAAAATAATGAAATCATGATCAAATTTCAAGAATTCTTCTTTCTCATTACATTAATTTAACAAAATTCTATTCTAATCTACAATTGAGGGGGAGGCCCCATATATATAGGCCTTTGAATGCCTAAAATGGTTTACAAGATAACTAGATATATGGCACAAGTCAATGGACAAGGTATTTAATGTCCTAAATTGGAGAATTTTCCCTATTTAAATAAGGAAATATTTTACAATTCATTAAAGGGAATTATGGAATGATTTTCATCAAGAGAAATCCCAATAGATGGCTATCTCATTCCTAAAGTGATAGGTTGAGATCCTGTTGGTGTGGTTGATGATGAAACTCCTAGTATAAAAGAGGATGAATGTGAACTTACAATAGCTGAAGGAATGCTACTACTAGTTTAATAAGAAGATATCCCAAGAGGGGCCTATGAGGTAGAGGTCACTATAGTGATAGTTTATGGCTTATTGGTTGCTTTTTTCTTATATTTTATTTACCCTCTTCATGATTCATATCATCTCTTGTGGTCATTGTCAATAAATTTTAGATCAATAATAGGTTATTTCATTAGTTTGATTGTAACCATTACATCATGCTTTCCTAGGAGAGGTCTTACAAATTCATTAATTTCCATAGACCTTTTTATCCTTTGGTCAGTAGATGCAGCCAAGTCTACCATTTCCTACCCAATGGTCACTACCCTAGCCATTGCCTATTTTTTGAATTTTACAATAAAATTTTGTAGATGGGCTTTGAAGGCATCCTTGCTAATAATGGAACCATGTTTGTTAGCAAGGTACATGATCTCAACATCCTTTAGCAAATTTATGACTATGTCACCCTAGTGGGTGAGAGACTATCCCAAGGATCTCATTTCATCAATCCACTACTTCAATTCTTTCCTTTTAGAAATTATATAGGATTAAAAAATGCTCAAGTCCTCTATGGGGATGAGATTCAAGTCCTCAAACATTTTAATTATAATCAACTTCACCAATTTGATTATCTTTCTATCATATTTCCCATATGTAGCTTCTAATTTTAGAAATCTGTTATAGATTTCATCCCTTTTTATCTTATACTAGGCCAAGGTGTTCAATGTATCAAACATTCCTTCTACATCCCATTCTACCTTAGTTATGGTGTCCTCTAGCAATTTGGATTTGTGTTTCTTCTCTAGGTTAGTTGCTCTTTGTCTCACTCTTTTTATCAATTCAACCACTACATCACCATACAACTTTAGACCTGAGAGGGGGTCTTTTTCATATTATTTTTGTTGGCTGAGCTGGGCTTTCTTCTTATTGGTCATCTCAAATAAGGTCTCTTTTGACTCATATATAATTATTTGGTCTAAATTGGTTATATTACTCTTGGTCAACCTCTTCATTACTCCATCTTTTTTATCAAATTATAATATGACCTATGGGGGGTCTACTATGACCAAATCTTCATTTTCTAATGTAGTAAACTACATCTTTTTTATCCATGATTTGTTTGAAAAACCACTTAGAACTTGCATAGATGGAGGTAATTATTGGGTTAGTGTTAATCCTTGTAAAAAAAATGTCTAGGAAGTAATTATGAATGACTAAGATAAATGTTGAGATGGGGGATTAAGTGCGAAGTGTCATTCATGAGGATGAAGAATAACTTGTGCTAGTTGAAGCACTAGTTGTGAACATAGGAACTTAGGGCATGACTATGGTGATCCTATTCTTAGGAAGTTATGGACTAGGCCTATGCATGGGTCCAAGCATAATTGGAGGAAAATTATCCATTATTGAGACCTTGGAAATGGATGACATGATAAAAGGGTTGGTAGTGGGTAATGTAATAGTTACAGGTCTAATTAAAGGTCTAGCAAGGGGATTATAGGGTAAAATTTGTAGTATTATATTACAAAGAGGATTAGTTCAAACATTAGTCATGTAAAACACAAAAGAATGAAAAAGAATTAACAATCTAGGACAACCTATTCAATGGGGTTTGAAAATGACAATAAGAAGCAATTGAAAGAAAACACATATACCTATTACCTTTCCAAGTGATTCCATCATCTAAAATTGGCTCCAAACGTGTTTTTACTGGTGATCTTGAGATAATGGAGGATCTTGGAATCCATTGTTGACAAAGATAAGAACACCAAATCATAATCTAGGCTCATGATATGAAATCACTAATATGCCTATAAAATGAAGTTATCCTATTGAAAATAAAGCATGATAATCAAAAATAAACAAATGACTTATGGAGATAATCTTGCATTATAAGTTTACATAATTTAAGCTTTAAAAAGACTTTTTATGCCCTTCTATTTATAGATTTTTCAAATGGGTTAGGATCAATGATGACCTTCCATCTCAATATTGAGATGTGTGTCCATGAATTAATCTAATATTACATAATAAATCTATAAATATCCTCATAAATATTTAGGAGGAAGAGGCATTAATTAGGCATGGGTTCCCATAAACTTGATATTTGTTATATTTATGGCTTATGGATGCCACCTCATTGATCATGTCATTAGGTGATGAAGATATTCATAATCAATTTGTAATAAATAGATTTTTAATTTACTCCATGAAATTCTTATATAAGCTCATAATTTGGTTTAATTTGTCTAAATAAGATTAATAAATTTTAGTGCAATTCTTTGGAAATTGGTGCACAATTAATCAAACTAGTAAAAAAATAATATTATTGGGTTATAACTTAACTCAAGAGGAATTAGAAGGTGATTTTAGATGCATACAAATCATTATCTCATTTAGGATGTTGTCAACACAAAATAAAAATGGCACATGACATGTGCTTACAAATTAGAAGAAAATAGTGATCCAAAGAACCAAAATGCAAAATCATCATTTTGACTTTAAATGATTTAAGAAAAGTTAGGAATCACATAAAATGCATTACCCAATTTAGGGATCCATTATCCTAAATCAACACTTGTATATGACAAGCTTGAATCATTTAGCATATTTAAGTGATTTTGGCATAATTTGGTCATTTTAGTGCAATTTGAGTAAGATTGACAATTTCAACACAAATGGTATTAGGAATTAGATGTCTACATTTTACCCATATTTAAAAAGGCATAGAAAAACATTCAAGTAAAGCAATGTCTTTTCAATGAAAAGAGTTGTCAAGAAGAAATTGAAAATGATGTATGATGCCCCCTTGAGAGGACATACTAGGATGAAAGAGAAGGATGGACTCTCGAAAAGAGAGAGAGAAAGTGAGATTAACCCATGGAATAGATTAAATCTAGATGAGCTAATATTTGTACACATTGATTCCATCAATGATAAAAATATAGTTAGAATATAAAGGGACCCAAATATAGTGGGAATAGGAAGGATACAATCCAAAAATATAAGTGACACACTTTGAACACACCCAAAGCTAGGGTGCAAGTTGTGCGCTTTAGAACTGATCAATCTCAAGACAAGTTGCAAACTAAAATATTACTAGAATGAGGGAAAAATTATGTATATCTTAGAATTAGAAGAAAAGGAGAACATTGTCTCCAAAGATATAATAAGTAATAATATTCTCCCATAGAGTAGATACAATAATGATAAATAAATTTTCCCCAATAATACAGATTTTGATCATTGATAAAGAATGGTTTTCCCCTATAGGGCTGATTTGATTCAATAGTAGGTTCAAATATTGTTCCCTAGTATGGGAAAATTGGCAACAAATATCTCAAAGATATAACCTAAAATATATATTAAGGATGAGTAAGTGTGAACATAGATATGATGGTGTAATGGATGCAAAATCCACAAAGAACCATGCATACAAGATTGCACATAGTGATGAAAGAAATGAAAAGAAAAATGAATGTGGTTGAGTTAACCTAGGATACATATAGTATCCAAGTACTACCTACATAGTCCAGATGGACCTCAAGCTAATGTAGTTCACACAAAAGTGGGAGAGAATAGAATGAGGGATAATGAAACTAACCAATTATTTGATAAGACTCGTGATGTATGCCAAGAGATGCACATTTAAGCATAGATTCAAACTGCTAAGCCTATTAAGTACAATTTATGCATGGTGATATTAAGAGGTGTTCATCAAAGCTGTATTAACATTTTAGAATTGAATCTAATGCACAAAGTGCTTTCTATAACAAAATGAATAAGGCATCACAAGTATGAAGAACTCATAATGACATTGCATTTCAGTTGCATAGAGTCAGTTCAAATGTGAATACCTATAACTAAGGATAATGGTAAAAATGACTAAAACTAGAGCTATAGATATTTACATTTAAAAAAAACAAATAAAAAGATAAAAAAACATAAATGAAACCAACTTAAAATCAAGATATGAATAATTAGGATTAAAATAGGTACAAGAATGTTTAAAAATAAAACAAGAACAACTTAATAACATGAGATCAAGATATAAATGATCAAAATCCATGTGGACTAATAATATGTACTTGGAAAAATAGTCAAATCAAGACCAAATAGTAATTCAAAAGACCAAACAAATAAACATACACACAAAACAAAATGTTTTTGGGTTCTGAATGTTTTTATAATTTTCTAAGTATCTCAACTTGATTAAGGATTAAGAGACATAGAACAGTCCAACATGCAAAATAATGAGGGTTTTGTAAAGAGTGCTCATGAAATGGCAAGAGTGCTCCAACTTAAAATGCTTGTAATATGGTGAGACCATATGAAAATGGGGGACTGAGTTGACCTCAATGTGAAATGAGCATAACTTACATAATCCTATTAGGACCTTAAGTCACAGTAATTATGCCCATACAAAGGTAGTGAAAATTTGACCAAGTCACAAAAATTTTGCAAATAAATGTAAATAACAATGAAAATGATAATAGTAATGACTAGATGATGTAACAATTCATGATAAAAAGGCATTATACCTAATTTTCCCATAGGTGGTTATAATTAGGAAATAACGTCATAATTTTGATTTTCCCAAAGGTAGTTATAATCAAGGGTATCAAAAAAAAAATTGATTTTTCCATAAGAATTTATAATCATTAGAACCTTATAAAATGATATATGAAAGATAACATTCCATATTAAATGTCACACTACTTCAATATACTATCATTCAACACAAAATTCTAAAACTATTAAAACTAGACTAGAATCCCCTCATAGAAAGTGCAAGAAAAACTAAAGGAACCAAGATTAAAATAGGGTAAGTAGGATAGCTAAAAATAAGCCTTAGTAAATAACAAAGTATTGGTATAAAAAATGATTAGAAGATAATTGGCTAAAGTGGTAAAAAATTTTCCCCAAAGCAATGATGGCTCTTGCTCGTAAAATGGTGAAAACATGGCTTAGGTGGCTCATAAAATGGAAAGAGCATTTAAACTTAACAATTTATTGAAAAATGGTGAGAGCATGGCTAAGGTTACTAAAAAAATTGAAATAACATTTAAACTTAATAATTTATCATAAAATGGTGAGCACTTAGCTAAAGTGATCAAGCTATCATCAATAAAAATTGAGCATTACCTACATATTCCTAAAGGACCTCAAGTTAATGTAGTTCAAACAACATGGTAAATGTAACATAATGCTACAATACTACTTATAATGAAATGGTTTATAGGGTTCCCCTAAGAGACAAGTCATGGTAATAGTAAATGATAAATGGAAAATGAAAAATGGTTCTACTATTCTTGCTTCTGTGGAGATGCTCATCCTAGTCAACATATGAGGCAACTAGAATAAATGATCATGAAAATTGGTACCCAACACCCTTTCATAAAATTTTCTCTATCAAGAACTTCTTGTCATTCTGAATTTCAATAATGTGTTCATGATCTTCATTTTTCATTGATTTTGTTTCCTTAAAATGTCAAGACAAGATATCCTTTTAGCCTTTACAAAGGAAAGTGCTACTAATAATGGTAAATAATGTTAGGCATAGGATAAATTATACAAGTGGTTAATGAATAGGTGGATGATAATGGAGTGTATAATGAATGGGTAACAAATGAATATCAAGATTTTCAAGAACACATAATTTTGTTGATTGAAGTTTCAACATAATTTTGGTTGTGGTAGAATCGAAGCCCTCTAAATATGCTCTTAGTAGGACCACCATATTTTTTTAAATTTAATCCTGAGTGTAGCTACCATCTAATTATGTTATAGATTAGAATCTATAATGATTTGATCTTTTATGATGTCTTCATCAAGAAATGAATAACTTTTATGCTCATCTATTGGTGCTTTGATGAGGTTTTCATTAATGAATTTGTCTCGATTATCCCATATTGCCTCTGAAAAGGTTTCACGAATAGATATTAACATTTGACTTTGATTATCTTCTAAAACATTTGAAAATTTTTCACTAAAAGATGTTGAGTTTGAATTTTTATCATCCCCTAGTGCCTCCAAAACGGTTTCACTAGAAGAGTGTTCTTCTTCTGAATGAATTTGGTCTTCATCCCCCTAATGTTCTACAAATGGTATGTCTTCATGGATGTAGTTCAACAAAGTATGACTTTATTGGGCCCAATTAATGCTTGTGGGAGGTGGAATGTCAATATAATGGCTATGTTGGTTGGTGGTAATGAAATGATGAAAGGTAGCACAATCTTCATAAAAGATAATAGGAGAACCTGTGTCAATACTAAAGTAATCATCCTCAAAAATGGTAGAAGGATCACAAATATACTCAAATTGATCTGTAAGACAAGTTTAACCAATGTTGTAACAACCATGGTTGTACTCTATTTCTAATGTTGAGCCAATTCAAGGGAATCTAAATTTGATATTGGTTCTGATAGTGATTATACTTCTAATGCTAAATCTGATGTTGATTTAGAAAGGGAACCTAACTGTAATTTCATTTCTTCATCTAATGTGATTGTTTCCTTAATATTTTATTGAATGCTTGGTATAAAATAAGTAATGGATTGTGATGGCATAATAAGCCCTATAAAAAGTGATTCATCTAGGAAAGGTTCAACATAGACTGGTTCATCTAAGTGAAGCCCCTCAAAGAGAGGGTACCACTTGAGGGATGACTCAATATAATCCTTTTTGTCAAAAGGAGACTCCTCAATAAGTGGGAAATGATCAATAGACAACTTTGTATATATTGGCTTGTCAAAGAGATAAAGCTCTTTAAAAATAGGTAAAATATGAATAGTTGATTCATCACAAGTTGACTCATCACAAATAGGTGTTTCAATAATAACATCATGATTTTAATACATAATTAGTTACAAAATATCAACTTTAAACAAATTTTGATCCTCATAAGAGGGATCTTGAAGAGGTAATGGTTCTTGTTGAGGCTCAAAGATCAACACAAAATTTTTAAAGTGGGGAATAATTGCTTTAGGGTGAATAATAATTTATGGTTCAATAATGGGATCTCCAAAATTTAGACTATTGAAGAAGGGATCAACAAAATCTGGTTCATCAAATAGAGGTTCTTCAATAATAAGTTCAATAGATTTAGGTAATGGGCCTAAAATGGTAACTATTAGATGTTTCATAGTTTATTTGTTCATGCAAACTAAAGGAGGAGGTCTTAAAATGTTAACCTTCACACACTACAGATCCTGATTGCTCACACAAGATGAATGAGAATAGCCTAAAATGGTAACCTTCATGTATTACAGATCTTGATCATTCACATAAGCCAAAGGGCAATAACTTAGAATGGTAACCTTTGAGCACAGTGTGAAAATTAGAGGATATCCTAAAATGGTAACCTTTGAGTGCATTATGAAAATTGAAGGGGGAGGACAAGGATGATGCACAAAAATTGTCATGGATTAGTATATTATTCAACAAATAGGCTTAAAAAGTGTGACATCCTCAAAAAAGATGGAGTGCTCATGTCCACCATAACAATGATCTACCTCACAACTAGGGCCATAAGAGACCCCATTATGATTATACCTTTGAGTCATGTCTAGAAGGTTTTTATATACAGTTGAATAGATTTGGAAATGTTTTTAAAACATTTTAAATAATGTATGTGTTTTGATCTTTTATAAACAAAGTGACTAGGTACCAAAGAGACTATAATAGGGAGGGTGGCATGGTACCACACACAATTATAAGAATGATTTTCATAAATTTACTCAACCTTGGGTAAAGTTGAAATCATATAAATTAGAAGAGGGTATGATAACTCAACAATATAAAGTGTAAACTAGTACACCAAAGCCAACACTATAAAAGCTAGTTCAACTTTGACAAGTTGATATTAGGAAATAAGATGAAATCTCTTCAAATTATGAAGGAGATAATATGAGCTAAGAAAATCAATATGTGTAAGCATGCAAGAATTCCTAAGTATAAAACTAGAACCAAATAGGTAGTACAACGCCACCACATGGTAATAGGAAGATAGTATAAAAATGTGTTCTAGAACTTGGAGTGTGAGTGATACACTTGATGACACAAGTTCACAATGACGAGATGATAATGATTCTATAAACATCCTTCAATCTAAATGGAAAATTTAAACCAAGTTCCCTCAGGTCAAGTGCAAATGGCAAACCCAATTAACATGTCAACCTTATGAATTTAAAAAGGTGAAATTTTGAATTTGAATTGTAAATGAAGGACTTAAAGATCTTGGGCAAGTGGTTTAGACTCAAATGGAAAACATAAATATGCCAATGTAGATATAACAAACATACTATTTAAGATGACAAATTTGAACAAGGAAAAGATAACCGATGGGAGGTAATGACATCCCCCTCACAAGCCAAATCACATGAAATAAAATAAGTAAAAAGGCTTTAGGGTTATTTTTAGATTAGCCAAACCATACAAGTTTTGGGGAGATCCTAACCAACTTCCTTTTTATGCCTTGGACAAAGGTACAATTACAATTATAAGGTGTTTTTGATCACCTGAATTCCCTATAGAGGATGGGGGATAGCATACACGTGCAATTATTCTTGCTCAAACAATCTAACAATAAAGTGATTGATAAATTACATAAAACAACTTTAAGAAATTTAAAATTCTAAGTGAAAGTTGAGTTTTATAACACCAAATTTAAATTTTAAGTGAAGTTCTTGACCCCCTTGTCCTTAGTTTCCAAAAACTCTGAAAAATATCCATAAAACATTTAAATAAACCATCCAATTATCCTTTTAAACACTAAAGGGAAGGTTCCTAATTATTTTTAAACACCAAATAAAATGTTAAAAAGACTTAATTATTCTCAAATAAACACTTTTCCTCATAGGTCCTATAATAACAATTAGATAATCATGTTTAACTTTGAATCATATTTACAAATGAAACAAACAACTTTGGATTTGTTGCTCTTAGGTCTATGTTTTTTCAAAAATAAAGAGACCAACATTGGTTACTATTAACTAATGTGGGTTGCTACAAGACTGATTGTAGTCGTATCTTAATTGTGGCTAATTGAAATTGACCAATAATGGTCACCTATGAAACTAAAGGCAAAAATGTTATGCTAAAAAATACTTGTTAGCTCAGTTGTTAGGATAAAATATCCAAAATAAAAACTTATGGATCAATAAATTTCTAGAATTGATCAAGCCTGAGGCAAGTTGCACACTAAAATATTTCTAGAATAAGGGTAAAAGTTCATAAATCTTGAAATTAAAAAAAAGGAGAACATTGTCTCCAAATAATGAATAAATAATAATGTGATCCCATAGAGAAGATATGATCATGACCAACAATTTTTCCCTAGTAGGGTATATTTTGATCACTGATAAAGAATGGTTTGCCCCTACAGGGTTGATTTTATTTGATGGTAGCTTCAAATTTTGTGCCCTTGCATGGGAAAATTGGAAAGAAATAGCTCAAGGATTTAACCTATGACATAGATTAAAGATGACTAGGCATAAACATAGATGTGATGGTATAATGGCTGAAAAATCCATAAAGAACCATACATACAAGATTGCACACAATGATGAAAGAAATGAAAAGAAAAATGAAGGTGGCTGAGCTGGATTGAGATACGTCTAATATCCAAGCACTACCTATATAGTCCAGATGGACCTCAAGACAATGTAGTTCACCCAAAATTGGGAGAGAATGGAATGAAGGATAATGAAAACTGACCAATTGTTTGATTAGACTAGTGATGTATGCCAAGAGATGCACGTCTAAGAATAGATTCAGAGTGATATTAAGAATTATTCATTAGAGCTATATTAAATTTATGGTGATATTAAGAAGTGTTCATCAGAGCTATATTGAATTTTTAGACTTGAATCCAAATCATATAGTGCTTACTATAGAAAAATATATTAGGCATCAAAAGTATGAAGAACTCATAATGACATTGCATTTTAGTTGCATGGTGATGGTTCAAATGTGAATTCCTATAACTAAGAATAATGGCAAAAATGACCAAAACTAGAGTTATAGCTATTTACATGCAAACAAAAAACAAAGATAAATATATAAACAAAATATAAATGAACCCAACTTAAAATCAAGATATAAATAATCGAGATTCAAGTAGGCACAAGAATGTTTAAAAATAAAATAAAAACAACCTAATAACATGATATCAAGATATAAATGATCAAAATCCATGTGGACCATCAAGATGTACTTGGAAAAGCAAACAAAACAAGACCAAATAATAAATTAAAATGCCAAATAAATAAAAAATAATAAAATAAACACATAAAAAACAAATTGTTTTTTGGGTTTTTAATGTTTTATGAATGTTGTTATAATTTTATAAGTATCTCAATTTGATTGAGGATTAAGAGACATAGAATGATCCAACTCATAAAATGATGAGGGTTTTTCAAAGAGTGCTCATGAAATGGAAAGAGCGCACCAACTTAAAATTCTCACAAGATGGTGAGAGTGTATGAAAATAGGGGACTGAGTTAGCCTCAACATGAATCGATCACGACATAGGTAATCCCACTAGGACCTTAAGTCACAATAATTTTACCTATACAAAAGGTAGTGAAAAACTTACTAGGTCATAACAAATTTGTAAATAAAGGCAAATGGTAAGGTAAATGATAATAGTAATGACCAGATGATGCAATAATGCATGATAAAAAGGTGTTGTACCTAATTTTTCCATAGGTGGTTATAATTAGGAAACAACATCATAATTTTGATTTACCCCAAGGTGGTTATAATTAGGGGTACCAAATATAATACTAATTTTTTCATAGGCAGTTATAATCAATGACACCAGATAAGATGATAGATGAAAGACAACTTTCTAGATTAAATGTCACACTACTTCCAAATACTATCATTCAACATGACATTCTAAAACTATTGAAACTACATAGGAATCCCCTTGTAGAAAGTGCAAGAAAAACCAAAGGAACCAAGATCAAAATAGGGTAAGAAGGATGGCTAAAAACAAGACTTGGTCAATAATAAACAAACGGTATAAGAAAAATTATCAAAATATAATTAGATATATTGGTAACAAAGTTTCCCCCAAGTAATGATGGATTTTGCTTTAAAAATGGTGAGAGTATGGCCTAGGTTTCTCACAAAATGGCAAGAGCATTTAAACATAACAATTGCTCACAAAATGATGAGAGCGTAGATAGGGTTACTCATAAAATGGTGAGAGTGTTTAAACTTAATAATTGATAGTAAAATGGCAAGGTCATGGCTAAGGTGACTAATTTTTCCTCAATAGAAATTAAGTGTTACCTACATATTCCCAAAGGACCTCAAGTCAATGTAGTTAAAATAGCATGGCAAATGAAACACAATGATACAATACTACATATAATGAAATGGTTTATAAGGTTTCCCCTAATAGACAAGGCATGATAATGGAAAATGAAAAATGGTTCTATTTATCTTGCCAATGTGGAGATGCTCATCCTATTCAACATATGAGGCAACTAGAATAAATGATCATGAAAATTGCTACCCAACACCCTTTTGGATAAGTTTCTCTATAAAGAACTTATTACTGATCTAGATCTGAATAATGTGTTTGTGATCTTCATTGTTCATTGATTATATTTCCTCCAACTATTGAGATAAGATATACTTATAGCCTCTAGAAAGGAAAGTGTTTCTAGTGATGGTAAGTAATGTTAGGCATAGGATAAATGATATAAGTGGGTAATTAATACTTGGATGATAATGGAGTGTCTAATGAATGGGTAATAAATGAATATTAAGATTTTTATGCAAACATGATGTTGATGATTTTGTATTGGACATAATTTTTATTATAATGGGGCTAAAGATATTTGAATATGCTCTCGATAGGACCACCAATTTTTTTTTGTTATTTAGTCTTGAGAGTAGCTACCATCTGATTATGCTATATATTGGAATCTATAATGATTGACCTTTGATGATGTATTCATCAAGTAGTGAATAATTTTTTTGCTCAATTTTTGGTGCCTTGATGAGGTTTATATCGATTAATTTGTCTTGATTATCCCATAGTGCCTCAGAGAAGGTTTCATGAAGAGATATTAACATTTGAATTTGATTATCTTCTAGTGCTTTCAAAAAGGTTTCACTAAAAGATATTGAGTTTTAATTTTGATCATCCCCTAGTGCCTCCAAAAAGGTTTCACTAGAAGAGTGTCTTCCTATGAGTGAGTGTCCCAATCAATGCTTTTGGGAGGTGTAATGTCAATATAATGGCTATGTTGGGTGGTCGTAATGAAATGATGAAAGGAAATACAATCCTCATAGAAGATAATAGGAGACCCTGTGTTGATGCTAAATTAATCATCCTAAAAAATGGTAGAAGGATCATAAATATATTTAAATTTATCTACAAGAAAAGTGTAACCAAGGTTGTAACAACCACAACTATAATCTATTTTTGTAGTTGAGTCCAAGTCAAGAGACTATAAATTTGATATCAATTCTGATAGTGATTCTTCTTTTGATGCTAAATCTAATGTCAGTTTGGAAAGGGAACCTAACTAAAATGTTTTTTATTAATATAATGTGGTTTTTCCTATAATGTTCTTTTAAATTCTTAGTATTGAACAAGTAATGGCCTGCAATGACATGATGGGCTCTATAAAAAGTGATTCATCTAGGAAGGGTTTAACATAGAATAGTTTATCTAAGTGAATCCCCTCAAATAGAGGGTACCACTCAAGGAACAACTTGATATAATCTTGTCTATCGAAAGGAGACTCTTTAATGACTGGGAATAGATCAAGAGACAACTATATAAATACTAGCTTGTCAAGGACATGAGGTTCTTTAAAAATAGGTAAAATATGAATAGGTGATTCATCATAGGTTGACTCACAAAAAATGGGTGTTTCAAAAACAACATAATGGTTTTTATTCACAATTGGTTGCTAAATATCAAATTTAAACACATTTTTATGCTCATAAGAGGGCTCTTGAAGAGGTAATGGTTCTTGTTGAGGATTAAAGATTGACACAAAATTTCTAAAGTGGGGAATAATTGGTTCAAGATGAATAATGGTTTATGGTTCAATAATGGGATCTCAAAAATTTAGAATATTGAACAAGGGATTGACAAAATATGGTTCATCAAATAGAGGTTCTTCGATAATAGGTTCAATAGATATAGGGGATGGGCCTAGAATGGTAATGACTAGATGTTGCATAGTTTGGTTAATCATGCAAACCAAAGGAAGAGGTCCTAAAATGGTAACCTTCACACACTTGAGATCCTAATTTATCATATAAGTTAGAGGATAATAACCTAAAATGGTAACCTTAATGTGTTTCAAATCTTGATTACTTGCACAAGCTAAAGGGGGATAACCTAGAATGGTAACCTTTGAGCATAGTGTAAAAATTGAAGGAGGCTAACCTAAAATGGTAAACTTTGAGTGTGGTGCATAACTAAAAGGGGGAGGATGATCATGCATAAAAAATGAAATAGATTGGTTTGGTATTAAAAAAATAGGCTAAAAAAGGGTGACTTTCTCAAATAATATCGAGTGCTCATATTCACCACAATAATGTTCTACCTCGTAACTAGGGCCACAATACACCCCATTATGAATATACCTTTGATTCATGTTTATAAGGTTTTTGTATACATTTTAATAGATTTGGAAAAAAAAATTCAAACATTTTAAACAAGGTATGTGTTTTGATATTTTATAAACAAATTGACTAGGTGCCAAAGAGATTATAATAAGGAGGGTGGTGTGGTACCACACATAATTAGCAAAATGATGTTTACAAATTTACTCAACCTTGGGTAAAGATAAAATTTTATGAATTAGAAGAGGGTATGATAGCTCAACAATCTAAAGTGTAAACTAGTACACCAAAGCTTAGATTTAAAGATACATCAATACCATAAAAGCTAGTTCAACTTCAATGAGTTGCTACTAGGAAACTAGAAGAAAGCTCTTCAAATTTTTAAGGAGTTAATATGAACCAAGAAACTCAAGATGTGTAAACAGGCAATAATTTCTAAGTATAAAACTAGAACCACATGGTCAATACAATTCCACCACATGGTAATAGGAAGGTAGTATAAAATATGTTATAAAATTTGGAGTGTGAGTTAAAAGCTTGATGACCTAAGTTCACAATGATGAGATGATAATGAGTCTATAAATAGACTTCAAACCAAATGAAAAATTGAACCTAATTTCCCTCAAATTAAGTGCAAATGGAGAACCTAATTAACACATTAACCTTATGAACTTAGAAAGGTGAAATTTTTAATTTGAACTATTAATTAAGAAATTAAAGATCTTGGGTAGGTGGTTTAGACTCAAATGGGCATCATAACTGTGCCAATGTAGATATGACAAACACAATGTTTAAGATGAAAAATTTAAACAAGGAAAAAATTATTTTTAGTTGGACAATGTAACACCTCCTTGTTCAATAAATGGTGGACAATGTGTTTGGTTGTGATGTGTGTTTACAAGAAAGTTTTGACTCCAATCAATACCAAGTAATCTAAAAACAAAAGATAAATGCTACTAAGTAATCATCCTAAGCTCTAAAATGATAAGGTTTACTTTGTATTGTTGAAATCCATCTATATATGTGCACTTGGAAGGAAATTAAGTGTTCATCTAAAATAAACATGCATTAATTGGTAGGTTATCTTACACTACCCCTATCTTCTAAGTGACAATACAACAACATGGAACTTTGGGTTCACCCTACATCAACAATACTCCATGACAAGTGGAGATTTATAGAACTTAAAATTTATGACTATCTAGATGGTCTGAAGTGTGGCTAACATAAGAGATGCAACATGTCAATTGAGTTTATACCAATCAACTTATCATGTAAGGGTCTATTCCTTTGCATGATGATTTCATCTGTGGACTACTTAGTGGAATCCCTTAGTCGACTAGACCTAACTCAGGCTTTTGTTACTAAAGGAGAGGTTAGCCACTCAACCCCCTAGCTCTAGTAGTATATGTATCCTAATTTGTATTCCCTACCATAGATCGAGGTTGAAACACTACTGAGAGATGAATCCCTAGGTCAATGCTTCCATAAATAACCTATGGGAGGTAATGACATCCCCCTCACAATCCAAATTGAAAGAAATGAAATCTAAGTAAAAAGGATCTAGGGTTATTTTTAGATCACCCAAACCATATGAGTTTTGGGGAAAGCCTAGATAACTTCATTTTTATGCCTTGGACAAAGGCATAGTTGTAATGAAAAGGTGCTTTGGATCACTCCAATTCTCTATAATGGATGGGGGGGAGAGCATACATGCATAATTCTTCTTTCTCAAATAATATAATAATCAAGTGATAGATGAATTACATAAAACAACTTTAAATTGTTTGAAATTCTAAGTGAAAGTTGAGTTTTATAACACCAAATTAAACTGTGAAGTGAATTTCTTGACCCCCTTGGCCCTTGCTTGTAAAAAATTTAAAAAACATCCACAAAACATTTAAATAAACCTTCCAATTTTCCTTTTAAACACCAAAGGGAGGGTTCTTAATTCTTTTTAGACACCAAATAAAATGTTAAAATGACTTAATTATTCTTAAATAAACACTTTTCCTTGCATGTCCTATAAGAAAAATTAGAGAGTCATTTTTAGATTTGAAGCATATTTGCAAATAAAGAAAGCAACTTTGGAATTTTTGCTCTTGGGTCTATGTTTTTTCAAAAACAAAGAGACCAATGTCAGTCACTGTTGATCAATGATAGTTGTTGCAAGACCAATGCTGATCATATCTTAACCATGGCTGATTAAAACTAATCGATAATGGTCACCTGTGAACCCAAAGGCAAAAACCTTATGCTCAAAAATACTTGTTAGCTTAATTGTTAGGATAAAATATCCAAAATAAAAACTTTTAAAATAAGAAATTTTTAGACCATAGACTTATAAAATTCAATTTGACCACTAAGAACTTGAATAAAGCTCTAAAAATTGAAATTTTTATCCATATTTTCCCCTACAGCCCAACTGATGTTGGTTAGCACTGATCAATATTAGTCACCCAAAACTGACATTGATCACTATGTAACCTGTGTATGCACAAAAAATATTAGAAACATAGGAAAATGAGCATAATTTTTAAAAAAAAGGATTTTTAATGACTTTAATTGAAATTTGAGATTGGTAATATGTCTTCCTTGATTGAATGGATGTTATGGTCCCACTGGGCGTGCCAAAATGTAGTGTTCGATTATAAAGAGGATTAGTTCAAAAATTAGTCATGAAAAACACAAAAGAATGCATTAGAACTACAAATCTAGGACAACCTATTCAATGGGTTTTAAAATGACAATAAGAAGCAATTGAAAGAAAACACATATACATATTACCTTCCTAAGTGATTCCACCATCCAAAAGTGGTTCCAAACATGTTCTTTTTGGTGATCTTGAGATGATGGAGGAGCTTGACATCCATTGTTGACAAAGACAAGAACACCAAATCATAATCTAGGATCATGATATGAAATCACTAATATGCCTATCAAATTAAGCTATTCTATTTCAAATAAACCATGATAATCAAAACCACACAAATGACTTGTAGATATAATCCTACATTATAAGTTTACACAATTTAAGCTTAAAAAAGATGTTTTATGCCCTTCTATTTATAAATTTTTCAAATGGGTTAGGATCAACCATGACCATCGATCTCAAGATTGAGATGTGTGAAAATTAATTAATCTAATATTTCATAATAAATCTATAAATATCCTCATAAAATTTTGGGAGGAAGAGACATTAATTAGGCATGGGTGCACATAAACCTTATATTTTTTGCATTTATGGCTTATAGATGCCAGCGCTTTAATCATGTCATTAGGTGATGTAGATATTCATAATAAATTTCTAATAAATAAATATTCAATTTTATCCATGTAATTCTTACTTAAGCTCATAATTTGGTTTAATTTGCCTAAATAAGATTAATTGATTTTAGTGTAATTATTTGGAAATTAGTGCACAATTAATCAAACTGGTTAGAAAGTCATATTACTAGGTTGTAATTTAACTCAAAATTAATTAGAAGGTGATGTTATATGCATATGAATGGTTATCCCATTTAGGATATTACCAACACAAAATAACAATGACACGTGATGTGTGCTTATGAATTAGAAGAAAATAATGATCTAGAGCACCAAAATGTGAAATCATCATTTTGACTCAAAATGATTTAAGAAAAGTTAGGAATCACATAAAATTCATTGCCCTATTTATGGATTCATTAGCCTAAATCATCACTTGTATATTACAATCTCAAATCATTTAGCATATTTAAGTGAATTTAGCCTAATTTGGTCAATTAAGTGTAATTTGAGTAAGATTGACAATTTCAACACAAATGGTTTTAGGAATTGGATGTATATATTTTGCCCCTATTTGAAAAGGTGTATGGAGACATTCATGCAAATAAACTTCTTTTCAAAGAAAATATTTATCAATAAGAAATTGGAAATGGCCTATGATTCCCCATTGAGAGGACATACTAGGATGAAAGAGAAGGATGGACTCTTGAAAAGAGAGAGAAAAAGTGAGATTAACCTATGGAATAGATTAAATCCAAATGAGCTAATTATTGTACACATTGATTCCATCAATGATCAAAATATAATTTGAATATAATGGGCCCCAAAGATGGGGGAATGGGAAGGATACAATCCAAAAATAGAAACAACACACTTTGAACACACCAAAAGCTAGGGTGTAAGATACACACATCAGAAATGATCAATCCCAAGGCAAGTTACACACTAAAATATTTCTAAAATGAAGAAAAAATTCTACAATACTTGGAATTAGAAGAAAAAAATAATGTTGTATCCAAATATAGAATAAATAATAATGTGCTCCCATAGAGGAGATATGATTGTGATAAATAATTTTGCCCTAGTAAGGAATATTTTTCCCACCCTAGCATGGGAAAATTGGAAAATAATAGCTTAAGGATATAAACTATAACATATATTATATATGAGTGGGCACAAACATAGATGTGATGGTATTTGGCTACAAAATCCACAAAAAACCATGCATACAAGATTTCACATAGTGATGAAAGAAATGAAAAGAAAAATGAAGGTGGTCAAGCTAACCCAAGATGCATCTAGTATCTAATGCTACATACATAGTCTAAATGGACCTCAATCCAATGTAGTCCACCCAATAGTGGGAGAGAATAGAATGAATGATGATGAAAATTGACCAATTGTTTGATTAAACTCATGATGTATGCCAAGAGATGCATATCTAAACATAGAGTCAGAGTGATAAACCTATTGAGCTTAGTTTATGCATGGTGATCTTAAAAGGTGTTCATTAGAGCTATATTGACATTTTAGACTTTAATCCAAAAGACAAAACTACTTGATATAAAAAAATAAATTAGGCATCACAAGTATGAAGAACTCATAATGACATTTCAATTTAGTTGCATGGAGCCAACTCAAATGTGAATACCTATAACTAAGGATAATGGTAAAAATGACCAAAACCAGAGTTACATCTATTTATATTTAAATAAAAAACAAAGACAAAGATAAAAATAAAACATAAATAAACCCAATTTAAAATTGAGATATGAATAATTAGTATCCATGTAGGTACAAGAATGTTTAAAAAAAAAACAAGAACAACTTAATAACTTGAGATCAAAATAGAAATGATCAAAATCCATGTGGACCATCAAGATGTAATTGGAAAAAAAAACAAAGTAAGACCAAACAATAACTCAAAAGACTAAATAAATAAACAATAATCAAATAAAACTTCACATAAAATAATTTTTTTGGTTTTGAATGTCTTTAGAATTTTCTAAGTATCTCAACTTGATTTAGGATTAAGAGACATAGAATAGTCCAACACACAAAATGATGAGGTTTTTGAAAAGAGTGCTCATGAAATGGTGAGATCACACCAAATTAAAATGCTTTTAATATGGTGAGAGCATATGAAAACAAGGGATTGAGTTGACCTCAACACGAATCAAGCACAACCTACGTAATCCCATTAGGAACTTAAATCATAGTAATTTCACCCATACAAAAGGTAGTGAAAAACTAACTAGGTCATAAAAAGTTTGAAAATAAAGGTAAATGGTAAGGCAAACGATAATAATAATGACCAGGTAATGTATTAATGTATGATAAAATGGAATTGTACCTAATTTACCCATAGGTGGTTATAATTAAGAAACAACATCATAATTTTGATTTGCTCAAAGGTGGTTATAATCAGGGGTACCAAATACAATACTGATTTGCCCATAGGTGGTTATAATTAGTAGTACTAGATAAGATGATAGATAAAAGATAACTTTCCAAATTAAATTTCACACTACTTCTATAGACTATCATTCAACACAACATTTTATAACTATTAAAACTAGATCGAAATCCCTTCACAAAAAGTTTAGGAAAACTAAAAGAACCAAGATCAAAATAGGGTAATTAGGATCGATAAAAACAAGCCTTGGTCAATAATAAAATAATGGTATAAGAAAAATTATTATAAGATAATTGGCTATAATGGTAAAAAATTTATCTCCAAGTGATGATGTCTTTTACTCACAAAATGGTGAGAGCGTGGCGTAGGTTGCTCATAAAATGGCAAGAATATTTAAACTTAATAAATTATCATAAAATGGTGAGAACATGGCTAAAGTTTCTCACAAAATGGTGAGATAATTTAAACTTAACAATTGATCACAAATGGTGAGAACATCGCTAAGGTGACCAAGCTATCCTTAATATATATTGAGTATTGCCTACATAGTCCTAAAGGATCTCAAGTCAATGTAGTTTAAACAACATGATAAATGGAGCATAATGGTAAAATATTGCCTATAAATAAATGGTTTATAATATTTCCAATAGGATACAGATCATGTCAATGGAAAATGATAAATGGAAAAATAAAAAAGGTTCTACTACTCTTGTTAATGTGAAGATGCTTATCCTAGTCAACATATGAGGCAACTAGAATAAATGATTATGAAAATTGCTACCCAACACCCTTTCAAAATATTTTCTCTATTAATATTTTTTTGGATCTATATCTCAATAATGTGTTCATGATAGTTATTGGTCATTGATTATATTTCCTTCAAACATCAAGACAAGAAATATTTATAGCCTCTACAAAGGAAAGTGGTGCCAGTGATGGTAAATAATGTTAGACACCAAATAAATGATATAAGTGGGTAATAAATAGGTGGTTGATAATGGAGTGTATAATGAATGGATAATAAATGAAGATCATGATATTTAGGCACACATAATGTTGTTAATTCCAAATTTGACATAATTTTGGTTGTGGCAGGGCCAAAGACCTCTGAATATACTCTTTGTAGGACCACTAAACTTTTTTGTTGTTTAGTCTTGAGAGTAATTACCATTTGATTATGCTATATATTGGAAGATATAATGATTTTATCTTTGATGATGTCTTCATCAAGCAGTGAATAGATTTTGTGCTTAGTTATTGCTGCCTTGATGAGGTGTTTATCAATGAATTTTTATTGATTATCTCATAGTGCCTCTAATAAGGTTTCACAAAGACATATTAACATTTGAATTTGATTATCTTCTATCTCCTTCAAAAAAATTTCACTAGAAGAGTATTATTTTAAATGAATTTGGTCTTTGATCCCCTAATGTTTTTAAAATGGTATGTCATCATGGATGTAGTTCAAAAAAGTGTGATTTTGTTGGTCCCAATAAAAACTTGTGGGAGGTGGAATGTCAATTTAATGTCTATGTCAAGTGGTAGTAATGAAATGATGAAAGGAAATACAATCCTTGTAGAAGATACTAAGAGAACATATATCGATGCTAAAGTAATCACCCTTAAAAATGGTAGAAGGATCATAAATATATTTAAAATGATTTCCAATACAAGTGTAACCAATGTTTTAACAACCATGGCTATACTCTATTTTTGAAGATGAGTACATGTCATGGGACTCTAAATGATCATGAAAATTGGAGACTCCTCAACAAGTGGGAAAAGATCAAGAGAAAACTTTGTAGATATTGGCTTGTCAAGGAGATGATGATCTTTAAAAATAGGTAAAATATGAATAAGTGATTCATCATTGGTTTAATCATCACAAATGTGTGTTTTAAAAACAACATCATGGTTTTGGTTCATATTTAGTTGCAAAGTATCAACTTTCAACACATTTTGATCCTCATAAGAGGGATTTTGAAGAGGTAATCATTCTTGTTGAGGCTCAAAGATCAACATATAATTTTTAAAGTGGGGAACAATTTTTTTAGAATAAATAATAGTTTATGTTTAAATAATGGGATATCCAAAATTTATACTATCAAAGAAGGGATCAACAGAATCTAGTTCATCAAATAGAGGTTCTTGAATAATAGGTTCAATAGATATAGGTGATGGGCCTAGAATGGTAATTATTAGATGTTGTATTGTTTGGTTGATCATGTAAACCAAAGGAGGAGGTCTTAAAATAGTAACCTTCACACACTATGGAGCTTGATAGCTCACATAAGATGAAGGATAAAATCCTAAAATGGTAACCTTCATGCGTTGTAGAGCATGATCACTTACACAAGCTAAAGGAGGATAATCTAGAATGGTAATCTTTGATCACAGTGTGAAAATCAAAGGAAGATATACTAAAATGGTCACCTTCAAGTTAGGTGCACAAATAGAAGGGGGAAGATGAGGATGGCAAATAAAAATCAGCATGGATTGGTTTGGTATTCAATAAATAGGCTAAACAATGATGACATCCTCAAACAAGATGGAGTTCTCATGTCCACCAATACAATGTTATACCTCATAACTAGGGACACAAGATACCCCATTATGATTATACCTTTGGCTCATGTCTACAAGCATTTTTTATACATTTGACTAGATTTGGAACTATTTTGTAAAAATTTTAAACAAGGTATGTTCTTTGATATTTTCTAAACAAGTTGATTAGGTACCAAAGAGACTATAATAGGGAGGGTGGCATAGTACCACACATAATTAAAATAATTATTTTCACAAATTTACTCAACCTTAGGTAAATTTGAAATCATTTGAACTAGAAGAGGGTATGATAACTCAATAATCTAAAGTGTAAACTAGTACACCAAAGCCTAGATTTAGAGATACGTCAATACCATAAAATCTAGTTCAAATTTGATGAGTTTCTACTAGGAAAATAGAGGAAATCCCTTCAAATTATGAAGGAGACAATATGAACCAAGAAACTCAAGATGTGTAAACATGAAATAATTTCTAAGTATAAAACTAGAACCAAATGGGCAGCACAATGCCACTACATGGTAATAGGAAGCTAGTATAAAATGTGTTCTATAACTTGGAGTGTGATAAATACACTTGATGACCCATGTTCATAATGATGAGATGATAATGAGTCTATAAATTGCCTTTAATCGAAATATAAAATTAAACCCAAGTTCCCTCAAGTGAAGTGCAAATGGTGAACCCAATTAACATGTCAACCTTATGAACTTAGAAAGGTGAAATTTCAAATTTGAAGTATCAATGAAGGACTTAAATATCTTGGGTAAGTGTTTTAGACTCAAATGGGAAGCATAATTATGGAAATGTAGATATGACAAACACAATGTTTAAGATGATAAATTTGAACAAAGAAAATATGATTTTCACTTGGGTAACGTAACACATCCTTATTCAAGAAATGGTAGACAATGTCTTTGATTATGATGTGTGTTTACATGAAAGTTTTGTCTCCAATCAAGACCAAGTAATCTAAGACCAAAATAAAAATGAAACTAAGTAATCATCCTAATCCCTAAAATGATAAGGTTTTTTTTATATTGTTGAAATATATACATATATATACATATACACACGCGCGCGCGCGCACGTGTGCCCGTGCGCGCGCGCACACACACACACACACACATATATAATATGCATGTACTTGGAAGAAAATTAAGTGTTCATATAAAATAAAAGTGAATTAATTGGTAGGGTATTTTACACCCTCCCCTTCTTCCAAATGACAATAGGGTGGCATGGACCTTTGGACACACCCTGCATCCACAATAATCCATGGCAAGTGGAGATTTCTAAAACTTACAATTTATGACCATCTAGATTATCCCAAGTGTGTTTAACACAAGATATGCAACATGTAAATTGAGTTCATACTAATTAACTTGTCATGCAAGGGTATATTCTTTTTCATGACAATTCCATCCATGGATTGTTTAGTAGAATCCCCTGGTTAACCAAACCTAACTTATGCTTTCATTACTAAATGAGATGTTAGACACTCAACTCCCTAGCTTTAATATTATTCATACCTTTATTTGTATACCTCATTGTGGATCAGGGTTGAAACAATACCAAGAGATGAAGTCCTGGTTCAATGCTTCCTAGAGAAACTATGGGAGGTTATGGCATCCCCCTCACAAGCCAAATTGCATGAAATAAAATCTAAGTTAAAAGGCTCTAGGGTTGTTTTTAGATCATCCAAACCACATGATTTTTGGGGAAATCCTATACAACTTCTTTTTTATGCCTTGGACAAAGGCAAAATTACAATTAAAAGGAACTTTTGATCACCTGAGTTCCCTATAGGGGATGGGTGGAGAGCATATATGCACAATTCTTCTTGCTCAAATAATATAACAATAAAGTGATAGATAAATTACATAAAATAATTTTAATAAATTTGAAATTCTAAGTGAAAATTGAGTTTTATAATACCAAATTGTAATGTGAAGTTCTTTACCCCCTTGGCCTTAGTTTGCAAAAACTTTGAAAAACATCCAAAAAACATTCAAATAAACCATCCATTTTTCTTTTTAAACACCAAAGGGAAGGTTCCTTATTATTTTTAAACACCAAAGAAAATGTTAAAAAGACTTAATTATTCTCAAATAAACACTTTTCTTCATAGGTCCTGCAAGAAAATTAGAGTCTTGTTTAGAATTGCAACATATTTATAAATGAAAATAGAAACTCTAGATTTTTTTCTCTCAAGTATATATTTTTTTTTAAACATAGAGACCAATGTTTGTCACTATTGAATGATGTCAATTTATACAAGACTGATGCTTATTATATCTTAACCATATCTAGTCAAAATCGATTCATAATAGTCACCTATGAACCCAAAGGCAAAAAAATTATGCTCAAAAATAAATGTTAGCTTAATTGTTAGGATAAAATCTCCAAAAGAAAAACTTTTGGATCAAAAAAATTTTAAACTAGAGACTTATAAAATTTAATTTGACCACTAAAAACTTGAATAAATCTCTAAAAATTGGAATTTTAAGCCATATTTCCCCTGTAATCCAACTGACGTTGGTTATCACTAACTGATATTGGTCACCTAGAATCAACATTGATCACTATGTGACCTATGTATGCACAAAAAATGTTAAAACATGGGGAAATGAGTATAAAATTTTTTTTTAAAGGAATTTTTAATGAATTTAATGGAAATCTAATATTTCTAATATGTCTTCCTTGCTTGAATGGACATTATGGTCCCTTTAGGCATGCCAAAATGTAGTGTTAGATTAAAAAGAGGATTAGTTCAAATATTAGTCATAAAAAATAGAAATGAATGCATAAGAACCAACAATATTGGACAACCTATTCAATGGGTTTTTCAAATGGAAATAAGAATTAATTGAAAGAAATAACATATACCTATTACCTTCCCATGTGATTTCACCATCCAAAATCGATTCCAAATATGTTTTGCCTAGTGATTTTGAGATAATGGAGGAGCTTGGCATCCATTGTTGACAAAGACAAGAACATCAAATCATAATCTAGGCTCATGATATTAAATCACTAATATGCCTATCAAATGAATCCATTCTATTTTAAATAAAGCATTATGATCAAAACTACACAAATGACTTGTGGAGATAATCTTGCATTATAAGTTTACATAATTTAAGCTTTTAAAAGATGTTTTATGCCCTTTTATTTATAGATTTTTCAAACGGGTTAGGATCAACCATCACTATCCATCCCAAGACTGAGATGTGTGGCCATGAATTAATCTAATATTTCATAATAAATCTATAAATATCCTTATAAATGTTTGGGATGAAGAATCATTAATTAGGTATGGGTGCCCATAAACCTGTTATTTGTTGCATTTATGGCTTAGGAATGTGACCCCATATATCATTTTATTAGGTGATGAAAATATTGATAATCAATTTATAATAAATAAATATTCAATTTTCTCCATGGAATTCATACTTAAGCTCATAATTTAGTTTAATTTTCATAAATAAGATTAATCAATTTTAGTGTAATTCTTTAGAAATTGGTGCACAATTAATTAAACTAGTCATAAAGTCATATTACTAGGTCATAATTTGGATCAAGAGGATTTAAAAGGTGATATTAGATGATTATGGAAAATTATCCCATTTAGGATGTTGCTAACACAAAATAACAATGACACATGATGTATGCTTATGAATTAGAAGAAAATAGTGATCTAGAACACCAAAATGTGAAATCATCATTTTGACTCAAAATGATTTAATAAAAGTTGGGAATCATGTAAAATGCATTGCCCCATTTAGGGATACATTAGCCTAAATCAAAAATTGTATACAACAAGATCAAACCATTTAGCATGTTTAAGTGATTTTGGCCTAATTTGGTTATTTGAGTGCAATTCGAGTAAGATCAAAAATTTTAACACAAATGGTTTTAGGAATTGGATATCTACAAAAGGTTAATATGGTCTAAAGTTGGGGGATCATAAAATATGCCCAAGGGTTGGCTATAAAATAATAGAGGTAAACAAAAATTATCCTGACCTATCATACTTGGTTCCTCTCTAGTAGGAAGCAAGGGAGGCAACCCTGATACTAAAGATAATGGTGTTGAAGTAGGTGTAATTACTACCTCCACTAGAGGCCTCACTTACACTAAATTAATGATTTTTTCCTGAGATGGGATGCTATATTTTGATCCTAATATAAAATCTTACTTATCTTACTTTCTTTTATAAGCTCCTCCCTTTTCCAAAGTAGGAGACAATGCCTATTGTATTCTTTGACTAAGTTGGGGG
Organism: Torreya grandis; assembly: GCA_037957365.1. Classification (NCBI taxonomy): domain Eukaryota; kingdom Viridiplantae; phylum Streptophyta; class Pinopsida; order Cupressales; family Taxaceae; genus Torreya; species Torreya grandis. The sequence continues at coordinate 3,794,813 of JARHVA010000632.1, read as the reverse complement.
TTGGTTGGCCTTTCTTCCTCAGTGCTGGGAGCATGGACTATAGATGTAGATGTTCCTAATTGATCACCTTCAAGTTTAAAAATTTCATTAAAACCTACATCATCTATCCTTCTTTTTACCTTTGGGATATTATCATCCTTCAGTCTCTACTTCACCTCTTTGTGATTGGTTGCATTTATGTAGAACCTGTCTTCATCTTCAAGCTCATGGTATCAGGTGATAATTAGAGCTTACCTATACTTGATGTAGTGTTTGGATGTTAAGTATTCAAGGTCCCATTCCTTATTAGTATCCTTTTACAAACCAAAAGTTGGTATTTGCTTGGTAACAACAATAACTAATTTCTTGTTTTCAATTTTAAACTAGCCAATGTTGGATAAATAAGGATTAACCAATCCTCTTTTCTTATTATTGCACAATCCATCTACCCCTATGAGTAATTGTAAGGCAAACTCTTATTCATCCAGCTTGTCTAGCATTGTGATAGGTAGCCTAAAGGGGGCTATCTTGATTTTGATTACCTTATCACTATGTAATTTGGATAATACTATTATGATTCCATGGTATTGTGTGTTTTTTTCTAATTTCTTTTGATAGCATGGACATGGGCCTCTCATAGATGGCCTTGTATACAATTGGGTATAAGTGTGTTGTAATTACCTTCATCTCCTTCTTGTATTTATTGATTCTTACTTTTGAGAAGACATGAGACATGGTCCACTTTATATTAGGATCCCAATTGGTGAATTAGGGGAACTTCTAAGTAGCAGAGATGGCATCCACCAGGTAGGAAATCATATATAAATGATCTCCTTGGTTGGCCATGACCTTCCTAGTATGGGTTGTGAAATTGTAAGAAATGATTTCTCCCATATGGGAGTTTTGGCATCATCTATGATCATGGATAAAAGTTGAACCCACTTCTCATCTATGTGTCTTATGTCTTCACCCACATGTATCCTATTCATCATATCCATCCCCATCCTTACCCCCTTCTTGCATTAGGTGATGATGATTTTGTTGATCTTGGATTTGCATACGAACTTCCCCTTGTTTTCTGCCTAGTCCCTCAAAACTTCTCTAATGTTATATGTTTTAAGCCATAGGATGATATTTTCCTAATTATAAATAGTCTCTAGTCTAGGAAAATCATAATAAGCTTAAAAGGCTAAGCTAGCTATGAAAGCAATGTCTTTATCCAAATTAAAAAACTTAATCATATTATCATCACACTTGGATTGGAGAAACATTTGGTAGACTAAGTCTACATAGGGGAGTACCTCTAGATTAGATGTAACCTTGTGTAATCTCAAAAATTTGAGTTCTAGGATGTCCAACCTATCTTTTACATCATTGAAGCTTTCATCATAATGATTGTCTCTATTTATAGTTCCTTCTACATGGTATAATAAATTATTATAATGCTTGTCTTCAATGGCTAATGCAATAAAATTAAAATTGGTGTCCTAGAATATGATGTTCATTTTGTATGAGTATAATAATGGAACTTTTTCTAGATTGGTGGCTCAAGATATTCCATCTTTAGCCATGGTTTCTAATATTTTTAATTAATGAGCTCATAGATTTCTCTGATGGCAAAAGAATGTTGATAATACTTTGGAGCTTTTTGGTAGATCACAACTGAAAGTGAATGGAATGCCTTGCGGCATCAAACTTTAAACTATGATTTTTTTAGAATTTTGAACTAAAAGATATGAGTCATAAATGACAAGTATCTTTAATTTACTTTGACTCAAAGCCTAGGTGTCTCTTTTGTTTTGTTTTAATAACTTCTAAAATCCACTTTGAGGACTTATTCAATCATTACTCTTGGTTTTTCCACATGGTCTTTCATTATAGGCTTGAATTTCATTGAAGTGACTTGGATTTATAACTACTTAAATGAGACCCATCAACATTTAATTCACACCAACAACCAACACTTTGTAGATAGTTATTCACCACCTAGGTGTCATACTTATCATGTGCTTAACACTAGGTGCCTTTTCATGTAGTTTAGCCTTTTATTTTTAATATTGGGCTATCTAGGTGGGTTATGTGATATTCTACCAAGTGTCACCTTATGATATGATTGCTCTTCCTTTCGATGTTGCATGGCTTGACCCATTTTGTTTTTGGTTAACATGGCCTTGGGACCTCTACTGACTTGCCAAGTGTCAATCACTCATTGGCTCACACTATTATGTGGCTTTGTTATATGAAAATTTTGATGGACTTGAATACTATTACACTTTACCCCATGTCATATTTTGATTGGGTCACTTAGCTAGTTTTTTCAATTTCCTTTGATCACATTATTACCATGAGGTAAGGGATCCATGGATTTGTTTCAAGACTTGTAAAAGCCATGAATGGGTATCACATGGCATGTCCTAATTGTATCACTCTTCTATGTAGGCTAAAATATAGTGATTGAATGACAAGTGTCACATTCCCATTAGGTCGTGACACTTGATAAAATAGTAGGATCCTTGGAAGATCATGACTAAGCATGAAGTGGCATGTTATAATTGGATCGTTGGGTCATAGAATTTTTGTAACTTCTCTTTGAACTTGAAACATTGTAATTAAGTGTCAAGTATTATGCTCTAATTAGGTCATTGGTTTGTGACTATTTTCAAAAGCTAAAATTTACATACCTAAGTCCCAAACTTTATATGACCGAGTGACCAATGCATGTGATACAGTTACATGTTAATTGAGGTTGAGTTGGCATCAGGTTTCTACATAAAAGAAATAAATGTGAAAGTTAAACTATGTGATAAATAAAAATGGGAAAGTCTAAATTTGTAAACCTTAAGTACAAAATATTACTTGGACACTTTTCTAAAACTTAAAATCAAGGTATGTCATAGTATTGAATATGATTTTTGACATATCCAAAGTAATACCATGATTCAAAAATCTTGATTAAGTGGTTTTTATTGCATCTTTGGGACCATACCTTGTCTTTTCAAATTTTATTCCCTTTAGAAATCACTTTTAAACAAATTAGATCATTAAAAAACCAATGAAGCAAACATTAATGAAACATTTTAAAAATAAAAGGTACCCATTAATATTTGTCATGGACCAATGTGAATTTTGAACTTTTAAAGTCAAATAAAGGATTTTTGTATCATGCAAAATCAATGGTAAGGTATTTCCTAGGGTAAATGACCCAAAATTTCATAGGGACCCCTTTTTTAGATAAGTGGGGCATGTTGATCACAACACCTTCCTTATTTTAGTAGAGAGGATGAGCCCACTTAACAATGGGATTAGTGGCCTGTACCATCTGATAACCTAAAATGATAATGTAGAACCCATATTTGACACCAAAATAATGTAGGATGTCTTCTTTATCATTGATGAAAACCTTTCTACATGACAAACACATAGAAATAATTTTGATTTGAGCTTTAACAATGGGAAGGTGATCCAAGTTTTCCATTGCCAACAAGAAAAACATCCCTAATCATTGGTTCTAGGTAATCCACCACTTTTATGCCCCATATATTAGTGATATAGGCATGGGCTTCATCTAATTGAAAGGACACAACCAGAGGTTTGTGTCCATTATAAGAGTCCAACTAGAAATTAACATTTCACCCACTATATACAATCCATGAAACATGATCCAAAATTATATGCTACATTTTAGAATAAAATTATAGATATGGGAACCTTTATGTGGATTGGTTGTGTTAACCATTCCCAAAGGAACTTATGATCCAAGGTATTTGTATCAAACTATCAAAGGGTATTAGGATAAGTAAGCATGTTCCATAAGAAATTAACCCCTAGAGAGATGTTATGTAGATGCAAATCCTTTACTCCATCCCCTCCTAACTTATAGGGTTTTCCACACTTTGCTACTTGAGGAGCAAAATTTTATTTTTCTCACTATTACCCTACCATGAAAATTTCTTCATGATTCTTTTCATCTATTTGAACACTTGACTAGGAGGCTATAAAATAGAAAAATAGTAAGTAGGTAAATCACTAAGAACAAATTTGATCAAAGTCAATCACCTAACAAGAGACAAACATTTCCATTGCCAAGAATCCATATGCATTTTAAAAGAGAGAGTCAGGATTTCCTATTGGCCATTTTAGCCCACATGCCAAGATTTTTCTTGAATGGATGAGCTAAACAAAGTTCTAGATGGAATGAGTGGTCCAAATATCACATGTAGCTTGAAAATCTTTTAAAACATTTTAAGTAAATTTAAAGTGTAGTTTGTCAAATTTTGAGGAATCAAGTTCTCATGGTGATCAATGTAGTTAGGATCATGGAACAAGTTTTCATAGGTCTTAGAGACTCATTTTGAGTATTGAAAGTTCTTGCACAAGCATTAAAGATCTAGACCATCATCAACACATCATGTAGAAACTAATGGATCAATTTAATTTTATATTTAATAAATTTACCTAGGGAGCGTCTCAAGCCAAAATATTACATGGACATGAAGTTTTTCATTCTTAATTCATCCTCTATGAATTTCATGTCTTGATGAGCTTGCTATCTCAAGATATAGGCCTTTAAAGTTAGACTTGTAGAGTGAAATGTGTGTGCAGACATAAAGTTTAAGCTTTGTAAAATAGCCATTTAAATTCAAAAGGTCCAAAGGATGAATGTAGAGATAACAAAGGTCTAAATAGTGGGAGATAAGATAAAATATAATATTGAGTGGTGATCTAATATATGTTAGTGGGTCCTAAAGATCTAATGGCACATATTTGATTATGCATCGAAGATCAATGGTGAGCATCAAATCAAAAGGTCAGCATGAACATGTCAATGATAAGTGTTAATATCTCAGGTAATTAGACATATATATATATATATATATATATATATATATATATATATATATATATATATATATAATATTTCATGATGACTAACAAGGTTAGTGGGTCTAGGAAGATCAATGGTGTACATGCAATCATGCAAAGAAGATCTAATGATGAATAATGGGTCAACAAGTCAGTGAATCTCAAAGATAAATGAGAAGCTTCTATGTGTCTCAACCATGGTAGACTAGTATAAGATCAATATCATACATTAATTCATATAAAAGAGAATATACAGTTCACATAAGGTTAAGGAGTTAAAGGATTGATAACATGATCCTGTAGAACAAATGAGAAGTTGATATTTGACACAATATAAAAAGATCAAATTGAGATTGATGGTTGATATCAAAAGTCAAAAGCTATAGGACTTCAATGTATAGAAAATTTGACTAAGGTCAAACTAGAGGGTGCCATGGAGGAAAAAACATTAGACAAAAGCTTTTTTCACCCCAAATAGGAAGAATATATAAATTTAAGATTAAATGTGATCTAGATAACTAGGGGTAGATGTTGTAAATCCATCTAATGCTAGTAAATTCTTGTAAATCTTTTCAAGAGCTTCTAGATGTAGGTTTTATGTCTTGAATCAAGAAGCATAGCCTATGGATATTCATTTATAATCATGACTATATGAAAACCAATGAGGTGACTGGTTTTCATCCATAATAGATCTATATTTAAGATTTAGAATCAATGGTAGAATGGTGACTGCATAAAAAATGTCAAAAGGAACGTTAACAAGTGAGCTCAAGTAACTTCATGATAATTTAATGAACATCAATCATGATTGAAGAAGATAGTGAATAGAATTAATGTTGAGGAGCTCAAGAAGGACTCATGTATTGGTGGGGATTGCTTCCTATAAATAATCTTGATCTTCACATTATCTATCATGTCAAGGAAATATATAATGACATTAATATAGGATAGAAGGATTGAGAAGGATTATGATGGTGGTCATTTTGAGTAGAATTAAGCTCATTAATGACCCTTTAAGTGCCAAATTTTCTCTCTCTTACCTTATTTCTTCCTATAAATACTAGCTTTGAGCTCTTGATTTGTATGCCTTGGTTGGGTATAAAAACCTCTACTAAAATCACTCTATAAACTCTTTGAAGCAATATAAGACAATTTTAGATTCTAGTTTAATGTTATGTGTACTTTATTGAAGTTTGATTTATATAATTTATGTTGTCTATTCATCATCTATAGGTCTTTCATGTACTATTATTTAATATTATTAATTTTTTGTAGGTTGTGTGAAGTGTTAGCTAGTGAGGTTTCTCTTGAAGTGTCATAAGTCCCTAGTGTATTACATAGACCTATCCCTTTGTATTCTTCAAGTTGCAAGTCTCTTTCTAGCCTTCATAAAAAATACTCATTTTTATAAATATATCATAGAATTTAATCAATCCTTATCCCCATTAAGTTCATTATTAGTCATTAAAGTGTGTAAACTAAGAGTGGATCATTGAACATTTGGGGAATCACCACATTTAATGTAGGTTTTCATTCATGTATTTTCTTTCCTTTTCATCCCAATAGATTAAGTTTCAAGAAGAGATATTTAAATTGTCATATCTGAGGAGCTAGCCTCATTAAAAAATCCTATAGTTCTGACCCAAAATTAGGTAACCCATAGTCTAGGGTCATTCCCATGTTGGATTAAGTTTGGGTAGAGAGCCTGAACAATCCTTTACTCAACTAAGGTGCAACCTAGAACCTTCAAAAGTTGTTAGCATGCCCAATGGGACCCATTTTCTTTAGCATGACAAAAATTTGGAGTTGAGAAGAAGTATTTGTAGCAGAGGGAGACATCCACCATCATTAGAAGCTAAAACTTATCTAAATTGTAGAGTTCATACCATCATCTAGACAAAGATCTAATGCCAAAGGTTACTAGAAAGTTATATAAAAAAGGTATTCATTTTGAATTCATTGAGCTACCCTCTAATTCATATAAAAGAGAAATATTCAATAGGATAGGTCCTTATCCTTAAAATAAATATTCATCTCTTGGTCATCCTATTATTTTAAATAGTCCAACCCCCACTATGAAAATGGCAAGGCCTAAAATGCAAGATTTTGTATCCTTCAATCGTCATATCCCTCTTAAACTTCAACAAAATGATGATATCCACACTACTTCATTGAAGAGTCTACCATAATTTATAGGAGAAAAATCCACCACCCCTATAAAGCACATTGATGACATTTCCAACCTTTATTCATTACATAAGAGAATATAGCCATGAGACTACTAGCCACATCCTTGAAAGGTAAATCCCTACAATGGTATAGAGGTAAAGATCCTACCTTAATCAATACTTAAGATTAGTTTGTTGAATGCCTATGTAAACATTTTGAGCATGAAAGTGACCATGTATCACTTGTTAAACAACTTACCTCAATCAAGAGGGCACTCCAAGAATATATGGTTGATTTAAAATATAAATTCCAAAAGACTTGGGATAGGATCCCTATCATCATTAAAACCACACCTAATTATGCTTTTATTTAATATTTGAGAGCATTGAATTCATAAATTGTAGTTATGATACAATCTATGGGTGGGTCAAATCTTCATGGGGATTATGAGATAGCTATAAGGGTATAAAACTATTTGATACAGGTAAGGAAACTCATGCCAAGAACTCTCATGCCTCTTTTTCTTGAGCTTCAGCCAACCCCACCTACCATTGCTCCATTTCCCACTCCAAATAGTCAAAATCAACCTAATGATAATCAAGTGGATAAATTTTTAAGTATTGATAACTTGTTGAAGGCACAAAACAACAAGCTAGTGGTTTTAGAGAGACAACAATAGACTTTATATAGGCCATACCAAGGTCCCTTCCAAGCCCAATACCCTGCTCAATCATAAAATAAACCCCCTTATCCATTAAATCAGTAAGCCTAAGGCCAAATTACTTAAGGTAGATCTTAAAATAGTTACAAACCCACACCGTCAAGTTACTTGGGAGCCTTGGTCCCCACATAAAACAACCTTACATAAGAGGGTCAATGACAATTAGGAGTGTAGTCTAATGAGATGGTAATGGATGAAAGTGGATAAATATATCAAGATCATAGTTAGAAGTATTCTTATTCATTCCAAGGCCATGACATAGTGCCTCCACCACAAGACCCCCAAATTAATCAAGATAATATGCCTACCTTGACACTATTTGAAGCACATATTCAACCATAAGGGAACATGGGTAAGGCACCAGCTAACACCACTTGCATAAAATTTCAATAAGGGGAGCATATGTTTGAGCATGTAGTAGTAAACATGGGGTAGACTACATAAACTTTAGTTAAACCAGTTGAAGCCAATATAAGGGCTAAGAGGAGGATGTTAGATGACAATTTAGGGTAGCTTAAGGCTTTTTCAACATATCCACAAGCAAGTGAGTATACTACCCCTTCAAATGTAACTAATAAAGCTCCTATAACCTATTAAATACCTCAATATTATGGATAACAACATAATTATCCTTTTGTTCCTCATATCACTCAAGTGTCAAGTGATACTTCTACTTCCAAGGTGCAGTTCAAAGGTACTAGTCTTCATTTCAATATTGTGGATCATATGAAAAAGGCTAATGTTACTATGTCTATGTATAATTCTTTGCCTATTCTAGGATAGAAATAAATTATTTAGTAAGAGATATCCAAGCCTTATCATGTGAATGAGATAGCTGATAATGTGAACACTATTTTTACAAATAGTAGTCAACCTAGTCAAATTCAAGTTCCTAGTCAAACTTCTAGTTAATATACATTTCATAATATTATTCATCCCCCCTAAGGTTATCAAACCCCTTCAATTTTATTTGTAATTCATTATAGGGGACTATTTAGTCCATAATTATATGATAGATTTAGGAAATTCAGCCTCAGTTATGCCTAAAGCCATACCAGATAAGCTTGAGCTTAAGTATATGCCTAATGAAAAAGGTGTTCTCTAGTTAGATGGTTTCCCCACTAAAACAATAGGTATATTTAAAGATCGTAAGATCACATTGGAAACCTACCCAAATTATATCATCACTTAGGATGTAATGGTTGTGGAGTTACCCCCATATTTTTCTCTATGTCTATCTATGGATTTTACTACAAATATTTGGGGCTATTTATCCTCTAACTAGTCATATATGGTTTTTAAGTCTAGATATGGGACTAGGATCACTATTAAGTTAGAACCTATCTATAGGTTCTACATAGAGACTTATATGCCTAACCTTGTAAATGTTAATTATACCATATTTGAAGAGGATTAAAAATTTAGTGAACAAAATCCTCGTGATCATCTTCAAAAAAAATTATACCTATACATAGATGAATGGGTAGTTGACAGTCATGGATTTTATCCCTACACTAATATTAAAGAATCATGCTTAGGGTGTATTGCATGTATGAGGAGGGTGTTGCTATACATTGCCTAAATAACACCACTTAAGAGGAAGATGGTCTATGGACTTCATTATTTGATGGATCAAGGTCAAAAAATAGTATTGGATCTAGATCCCTATTAGTTTCACCCTTAGATCAGAGGTATTATTCATCTACAATATTTTAATTTAGTTGTACTTCAAACACAGTTGAATATGAGGCTCTTTTACATGGTTTATAAGAGGCAAGAAGAAGAGGTGTCAAACTTATTCAAGTCAAGGGTGATATTTAGATTTCTGTATAATAAGTGAGAATCATAAGTGCAATCAAGAACCATCATTTGAAATCCTACAATAATTGTGTATGGGATCTCATAGAGGACTCCTTGACATTCAATATACAATCCATACCAAAAGAGGAAAATCAACATGTAGATAGGATTATAGCCATTGAAGCTTAGTATGAATTTGTAGAAGGAGTCAAAGGCAAACAGAGTCAAGACAAGATCAAGTTCATATGCAAGCCAACTGTACCTGATAATTAGGTGATTTGGTAGGTGTTTGATAGTGATGACAAAATTATATGTTTTCTATTATAAGAGGTAGAATTTTTCCATAAGAATCAAAATAAAATCCAATATTAGTATGATGATCAGATAGTGAAACTAAGATCTAAAAATCTACATAAGTGGCTTGTGACATTGGAAAGCATCTTCAATTAATATGACCAAGTGATAAGAGGCAAGGCATGCATTTCAACCAAGGAGGAACATTATGAAAATATAGAGATCTTCAAGGATGAATTGTTGAAGTTAAGAAATATTAACACAATAGAGGAGAGAACTATATTTTTTGCTATATACCAATATTTATATTATTTATTTTCATGGTAATATAAGTATTTGAATGGTTTTGATCCCAAATTTGCACAACATAACATTTAACTAGAAAACAATGTAAAACTAATTAGGCAAAAACAAAGGCTTGTCAACCCAAAAGTGGAGGAGTTGATGAGAATGGATTTATTTAAGTTGATTGAATCAAAGATAATATCCCCTAATAAACATTACTCATGGGTGGAAAACCTTGTACTAGTGAGGAAAAATAATGGGGAAATACATTTATGTGTTATCTTTAGGGACCTCAATAAAGTGTCCCTAAAAGACCATTACCCATTGCCCTTAATGATCAGATTATTCAAAAGGTGGTAGGTTCTAATAGTTTATCATTTCTTAATGGATACTCTAGTTATAATTATATTAAGTTCAAGGAATAAGATAGGCATAAGAATGCCTTCACCATAAAGTAGGGCACTTAAGTATATAAGAAAATTCCCTTTAGATTATCTAATGCTAGATCAACTTTCCAAAGGGGATGGATGTTGCCTTTGAAGTTTTGATGAATGATATGGTGATCATCTACCTAGATGAGATAAATAATTTCTTAAACGACCTAGTTGATCACATTACTCAATTGAGGTCAGTATTTGAAATATTTAGAGAATTTGGTGTGTCATTGAATCCTAAAAAATGTATATTTAGTATTCTTGAGGGTAGATTATTAGGTCATGTGGTGTCCAAGGATGGTATTTCCATATATTATGAAAGATTTGAATGCATATTATCCTTACCCTTTCCCAACCATAAAAATTGTTTAAAAATTTTCTTAGGAAAGATTAATTTTATAAGAAGGTTTATCCTAGGCTTTGCATAGTTGGTCAGCCTCTTACTCACATGTTAATAAAATGCAAGGAGTTTAAAATGACCAAAGAAGGTAAGAGGAGTTTTGAGACCATCAAGGAGGCCATATATCATTCCCTCATGCTTCTTAATCTTGATTTTAACAAATAATTATACTTGTATGCCTTCTCTATGTTGGATGCAATCTCTGCCATGTTGATGCAATAGAATTAACAAGATTTGGAATAGCCTATTTATTTATTCAGTCAGGCCTTGGAGGGTTATGAGGAGAGGCATATATTTATATAAAAACATGTACTTGTATTGCTGATAGCTTTTAATAAATTTAGGCACATGGTCTCCAATAGTAATATCATACTCATGGTAGTATACCCAATTATTAAAGATTTTATACCCAACAGAGATCTCAATGAGAAAAGAGATGTATGGGTGACAAAATGTATGGAGTATGACCTTGAGGTTAGATTTGTAAATATTTTTATGTGAATATGGTTATGTGAGCACCTTGAAGTATATTTAAAACAAGGTAAAGACCAAGTTTTGGTAGTCTATGATAGCCAATAGGTAGATACAGACAATACACCTTTCAGTTATACACATGATATACTTAGATTTTTTGATTCAAGCCTATGCCATATGGGAATAGATAAATCCAAGAGAAGACACTTAAGGTTGAAAATTATAAATTATGTCCTAATAAATGGATTAATTTTTAAGAGAGACATAGGAGGCATGCTTTTTAGGTGTGTGAAATCATGCCAAATATATAAGTTGCTTGAGCAGTTCCATGATGGTCCAGCTAGTGGGCACTTTACTACTAAGACCATAGACTCTAAGATCATTATATATATGTAATTCTAGCCCAAAATGTTTAGATATGAACACTCATGGGTAAGGAAATTCCCAAAATGTGCAAGTTTGTTGGTAAGAAGAAATCGACTACCCTTCCATTATAACCCATACCAATAGAACAACCTTCCATGTAATGGGGCTTAGATTTCATAGGGATGATATAACCACCTTCAAGTAAAGGACATAAATGTATGATTATATCTATAGACTACTTTATAAGGTGGGATGAAGCAACTTCCCTCAAGGAAGCTAATGAATATTTTGTCTTGGACTTTTATGATAGCCTTGTGACTAAATTTGGTGTCCCTTCCACAATTATTTTTGACAATGCATTGGCCTTCAGTAGTAATAAGGTATGTGAGTAGGATATTTCATATGGAATTTATGTCAAGGCATCCTCTGACTATTACCCTTAGGGAAATAGAATATCAGAGTCAACAAATAAGAAATTGTTGAGGATTATCAAGAGAACTATGGAAGATGGTAAGAGGAAGTGGCATACTAGACTAAGGACTACCATATGGGTAGATAGAGTGACACCTATGAAATATACTAGAAAATTCCCATACCTTCTTGTCTATGGGAAAGAGGATAAAATTCTTATATGTCTTAAAATTCCTGCATTAGAACTTGCACATCAACTTGAACTCCTAGAGGATGATGCTATGCAAGTAAGGTTGAATGAGCTGAGACAGGTAGAGGAGATAAGGGACATTGCTATGCACATTATGTGGTCCAATCAAAACTAATTGAAGAGGTCATTTAAAAAAATATCTTCCTAAAATACATTCAAAAAAGGTGATATAATCCTTAAATGGGATGAGGACTATGGAAAACTAGGAAAGTACTCCAAGTTTGATAATATTTAGAGTGGGCCTTATGTTATTAGGTTGCAAGGAGAGTAATTCCTTTAAGATTTCTAGGTTGAATGGATAGAGCCTTCCCATCCCTGTTAATTAGAGGTATCTTAAATTATGCTGCTAGTGTTATCTCATGATCTTTGTATATAGGTATATAGGTCTATCTTTGCCTCCAAGTGCTCTTGCACATTTCTTTCTTTATGGTTTTTTCTATTATTTAGTGTGTTCTATTGATTTCTTATAGTTTGTGTATGCCACTTTGCTTCAAAGTAATTAAAAATATTAGGTAGAATCTTTTTTAAATAATGCTTTATTTATCTATTCATCATGAGCAAGCTTGATCAAATTTTATATTCCATGACTAGTAGGCTAGTCAAGCCAGCTGAGTCACCAAAAATATTGGCCATTTTGGCCCATATGCCAATCTTCTACCTAAATGGATGATACAAAGTTTTAGATGGAATCAGTGGTCCATAGATCACATGTACATTGCAAATATTTTTAAACACTTTAAGTAAACTTAAAGTGTAGTTTGTCAAATTTTGAGGAATCAGGTTCTCATAATGATCAATGTAGTTAGGATCATAGAACAAGTTTTCATAGGTCTCAAAGACTCATTTTGAGCCTTGAAAGTTCTTTCATAAGCATGTAAGATCCACATCATCATTAACACATCATGAAAAAATAAATAGGTCAATCTAATTACATATTAAATAAATTCACCTGGGGAGCCTCTTAGGCTAAAATATTATGTGGACATGATGTTTTTCATGCCTAGATCATCATTTTCAAATTTCATGTCTTGATGAGCTTGATATCTCAAGATATAAGCCTTTAAAATTAGACTTGTAAAGTGAAACATGCATGCATATGTCAAGTTTAAGCTTTGTGAAATAGTCATTTAAATTTGACAGTTCCTAAGGATGAATGTGAAGCTGATAAGTGTCTAAATCTTAGGAGCTAAGATCAAATCTAATGGTGAGTAGTGACATGATAGATGTTAGTGGGTCCCAAATATCCAATGGCACATATTTGATCATGAATCAAAGATCAATGGTGAGCATCAAGTCAAAAGTTTAGCATGAATGAATCAATGATAAGTGTTAAAAATCAAGTTCTTAGATAGAGGTTTAATAGTACATGGTGACTGATAAGGTTAGTGGGTCTAGTATATCAATGACATGCATACAATCATATAAATAAGATGTAATGGTGAGTAATGGGTAAAAAATTTAGTGAATCTCAAAGACAAATGAGAAGCTACCAAGTGTCTCAACTATATTAGACTGGTAGAAGATCAATGGACCATGTTTATTTTTACAAAATTAGATCTACTATGTGCATGAAGTCAAGGAGTCAAAGGACTAATATCAAGTTCTTATGGAAAAAATGAGAAGTTTACTATTGGCATAATATAAGAAGCTTTGATTGAGATCAATGATTGATATTAAAAGTCAAAATCTAAGGGGCTTCAATGGAGAGAAAATTTGACTAAGGTTAACATAGAGGGTGACATGAAGGTAGACATGTTGGACAAAGGATTTCACCACCCTAAGCAAGTAGAATACATAAATAAAATATCAAAATTGATTAGGATAACCAAGGATAGACCTTGTAAATCCATCTAACACCATTAAAGCCCTATAAATATTTTGGATAGCTTATAGATGTAGGTTTTATGTCTCAACTCAAGAATCCTAGCCTATATATCTTCATTTACAATCATTACTATATGAAAACCATTGGGGTGATTGGTTATCATCCATAATAGATCTATATTTAGGGTTTAGAAGCAATGGAAGAATGGTGACTACACAAGAAATGTCAGAAGGAACATTAATAAGTGAGCTCAAGTAACTACCTAATAATTTGAATAACATCAAGTATGATTGAAGAAGATAGTGAATGACATTAATGCTAGGGATCTCAAGAAGGATTTACATGATGTTGGGAATTACATCCTATAATTGATCTTGATCTTCACATTTTCCATCATGTCATGGAAAGATATAGTGACATTAATGAAAGATATAAGTCTTTATAAGGATTGTGGTGTTTATCATTCTGAGTGCAATTGGGCTCACTAATTATAACTTCAATTCCAACTTCTCTCTCTCTTACCTTCTTTCTTCCTATTAATATGAGCTTTGAACTCTTGATTTGTATCCCTCAGTTGGGTATAAAAAACCTCTTCTAAAATCAATTTGTAAACTCTTTGAAGCAATATAAGACAATTCCATATTCTAGTTTAATGTTAAGTGTGATTTAATGAAGTTTTATTTATATAATTTATGTTGTCTATTCATCATCTATAGGTCATTCATGTACCTTTCTTTAAGATTGTTAGTTTCTTGCAGGTTATGTGAAGTGTTAGCTAGTGAGGTTTCTCTTGAAGTGTCATAAATCCATAGTGTCTTGCATAGACCTACCTCTTTCTATCCTTCAAGTTCTAGGTCTCTTTCTAGCCTTCATAAAAAATACTCATGTTTGGAACTCTATCATAGGATCTAATCAATCCTTGTCCCCATTGGATTCATTAGTAGTCATTAAAATGTCTAAACTAAGAGTGGATCATTGAATATTTAGTGCATCACCACATTTAAAGTAGGCTTTAATTCATATATTCTCTCCCCTTCTCATACCAATAGATTAATTTTCAAGAAGAGATATTTAAATTTTCATATCTGAGGAGCTAAACTCATTAAAAAATCCTAAAGGTCTGAACCAAAATTAGGTAAGCCATAAGCTAGGGTCATTCTCATGTTGGACTAGGTTTGGGTAGAAGGTTTGAACAATTTTTTTCTCAAATAGGGTGAAACCTAGAAATTATAACACCTACCACAAGGAAAACTTCCCTACACCAATAAATAGGGGCATAATGAGATATTTGTTAGGGAGCTTTCTAGTTTTGTAAACCAAAGTTTGTGATATGGCTTGTTGATGATGATCAAAATAGTTGATGAAGTGGATTTTAGATTTTATACCATTAACCAATTGAGTTGAATATTTATCATAGTAAGATATAATGTATTTAAATTCAAGGTCTTCACCAACCATTGATTGACCAAAAATGAAATAATTAGTCAAAAATTTGTGATGAGTTAAACTTTCCATTTACTTCACCACTTTAATCACTCTAATCCTCCCTACCAATTTAGCCTACCACACCACTCTTTCCAAATATTCTTTCATCAAAATAAAGAGGAAGGGAAAAAAAAGATCACCTTATTTAAGGCCCCTAGTTACCCCCAAAAACCCTAAAGGACTTCCATTGACAAGAACAAAGAACTAGGGACCAACAATACAACTAAAAACCCATTCACACCACTCTTTTCCAAACCAAAATTTCTCAAGGAATTTTATTAGGAAGTGATAATTGATTTGGTTGTAAGATTTAAAGTTTATTGATATCTAATTTAATCAACATAAATTTATGATGATTATGCATGAGAGAATGGATGATATCATGGTCAAAAATTATTCCTTCCTAAATGTTCTGACTAGGAACAAACCCATCTTTCTTATGGGAGACCATTTTGTCCATCAAAGGTTTGAGCCGCACAACCATTAACTTAAAAATTATCTTATACACTATGTTTAAAATATAAATAAGGTGATAATCACTAAAACATTACAAGGAATCACCCTTTGGAATCAAATAGATGAAGGTGACATTAAGATCCAAACTCACCTTATTCCTTACACATGACTCTTCAACCATGTTGAGAACATCAGTGCTCATAAAATCCCAAATAGATTAAAATAAAGCCATTAGAAAACCATCTAGACTAGGGTATTTACCTTTGGCCATAGAAAAAACCATTGACCTTACTTCCTCCAAAGAGAAAGGTGACATCAATTTATCATTTTTATCAACTAAAACCAGTTTGGGGATATGATAAAGTTCAAGAGATCTTCCCCAAAAAGTTCAAGAGATCTTCCCCAAAAATAAAATTCTCAAATAAATGCACAACCTCTTTATGGATAATGTTTTGAGATTCTATCAACTCTCCCACCTGAGACTAAATGCTAGAAATCCTAGAAACACTCCTCTTAGATTTAGTTCTATTGTGAAAAAAATTAAGTTTTTGTCCCCTAATTTTATCCAATAAACTTTAGATTTCTATTTACAATAGATCTCTTTTCTGAATAAAAATTATTCATACTCTTTCATCAATCTTTTTTTCTCATCATAAGCATTTATATCCATGCCCACACTTAAAATCACCTTTTTTAACTACCCTAGTTCATTTCACACATAAAACTTTTCTTGAAAAACATTTTTAAAATGATAATAATTCAAATTTTTAAGACATCATTTAATAAATTAAATCTTCTTGGTCAATTTGTACATAATTGAGCTAGCTAGGGAGGAACAAAAATTCCACTAGGACTTGATAAATTGATGAAGAGAGGGATCCTATAACCAAATCAACTCAAATTTAAAGGGGTATTCATCATGAGGGAAATCCATAGAAATACGAAATTCAATAAATAAATTATCTAAGATTGAAATTAGAATAATAACACTTTATAATATATAATTTTATTCCAACCACTGAGGTAATATTAGAAACATATCCAACAACTCAAATATGTTACAAAAACTAGCCTGTCTATGAGTCCAAGTATAAACTCCTATTTTTGGAATCATGTATAAAAGAGAATTAGATGAAACAAACCCATTAAAATCAATTTGAGATTAAGATGGATGATCTAAACACCCCATCTTATCTGATGGAAGTATAATGGCATTAAAATCACCATCGAGGACCACCTTCTCACCTAAGAAGTGAAGAAAAATATCAAACAAATCTTGCCATAGGAGGGCCTTGAGAGTATGCATGTTTGGACTATAAACACTAAAAAGAAGAAAATTTATGTCTGAGGAAAATATATAACAATGGAATAATTTCTAATTAGATCTAGATGCAAGTGGGACCACATTAACTAAAAATAGGGATCAAATAATTACCACACCATTTGAGGTCCCAACAGTTGCAACAAAAGAACTATACCACCTAGTCCAACTTTTCTACAGTAAATTTTTTGCTTCCTCTAGAATTAACTTGGTTTCTTGGATACATACTACAATAGGGGTTTCTACCAATAAGAAATGCTTCACCAAGCATAATTCTTTTAGGGGCATTAAGTTCCCTAACATTCTAGGATATAAGTTTCATTTCCCTAGAGAGGGGACTTCCACCCCTCACATTACAAAATCAACAAATACTTGAAGTGTACATTGTATTATATACAAAACTTCCTTAACTACTTTATGTTTAGTTTATTTACACCTTATCCTCTTAGAAGGACCTCAATTTGGATGGGAAAGAACATACTAGAATTGGGAGATAGTCAACACCTCCTACAAATTCAACTCATCTTATGAATCACCCTCTTCCTCCAACTTAGAGGATCTTTCCAGTAACACAGAGCCATTTATCTTCTCTAAAGTTTATTCATTAGACTTAAGGTCCTACCCTATAATTTCCACTTATTTATTGGGAGGCACTAAAATATTCACAACTATCCCCATAGGATTTAGGGAGGAGTGGGATGATTATAAAATGGACTTAATATACTATGTTTCAACAACAATAAGATCATATCCTTTCAACATTATAGTAGGAGATAACCTTACCTATTTATCTAGCTTTTCCAAAGTTCTTCTATTTAAGTAATGTTGATTGTATGAGGATGTGCCATAGGATGTAGACATTGGGTAGGGATTATATTCTATAAAATCCTAAAAATGGTTCCTCTTGACTCAATTTTACTTTCCAAATAGGTTTAACCACCACATGGTTCTTCAAAGTGCCAAAACATAGGAACTTATAAAATTTATAAATGTATCCCATATGGAAACACCTGAATCATCAAAAGGGGATTTAATCAATGTCAAAACACTCCTTTCATTCTCTACCAAGGGATTTGGTAATAATACTTTCTAAGATTTCATTATCAAGATTCATCATGATTCTCATCTATTCATAGGTAGCCAACACCTCAACTTCTAAAATTGGATCAACCTCAATAAAATGCCCTAAAATATTATCTATTTCTTGAAGACAATCCTCACCCCAATATTTCATTTGAATACCAAAAATGAATCCATACTATAAACGTACCACTCTAAGTAGAGAGTGGATCAAAATTAGGGCTCCAACATTGCAACCAAAGGCCCACTCCACCCATCAACCAAAATGGTGATTTCAAAATGTTTTCCCTAGCTTTGTCATTCAAACAAATGGCCCTAAAATTACCTTGGGTAAAAAACTTACCTTTGTATCATTCCCCCAATGTTTATTGACCCAAGCTTTAATCTCACTAATGGCCAGCCATTTACCAACACATTTTCCAATTAGGCTCATTCTTGTAGAATCTGAACATTCTTAAAAGAACTTCTATTTTACAAACCAACTCCTTATAATTCTTGATTGTTATCCATTATTAAGAGTATATTATAAAGTGTCAATCTCAGGTAACTTGGATTCTTTCATTTAGACTAAGAGCCATCTTATATGGGGGTGTGATTTGCTCTTATTTTCACCCCTTCATCTAAGCCCACATATTGAAGTGGACCTCAAAATTCTAGATCTTTCCAAACCTTAGATGCCTCCCTCAAGCTTGTGCCTCTCAAAATAGATATAACTTCAAACCCCAACCATTTATTATCATCATTGATCTCATTTTCTAGATGATGTTATTGGTTTTTGGATCGTGTAACACTCTAGCCCTAAAGTGAAATCATTTTCTCCATTAGACTATTCACTTGGGATCACATCATTATATTGTTCCACTACAAGTATTTGATTATAACCATTATTAAAATCATGAAGTGGGGTCTAATGTAATATTAAATATTAAATATTTCACTATTTTTTCCTTAAACATTATAGGCTATAAACTATAAGGTTGATCTTTGTGGCCATCCAAATTTCACATCTACACATTTCCTATTATAATCACCTAAAAGTGGTATTTGAGTGATAAGGGGATACCTAAAAAATCATAATCCTAGATTATTCTTAGACCTATTCTAAATCCTTTTATCACACTTTTATAACCTTTGTGTAGACCACAGGCATTTCTAGTTTTCAAGACTTCATTCTTAGATCTTGGCCCTTCATGCTTAGTAGCCTATCATATGGACATTTTTACCACATTAAGGACACTAAATCTACATGTTGATAGTGTACCCAACATTGTTCTAATGTCCCTTAAACTAGATTTAATAAACACACACACACACACACACACACACACACACACACACACACACACATTTCAAAAGTTAAACCCTCCTAAGGTTAGCTTAAGCATATTTTATTATCTTCACAAGCTAAAAACACTATAAATACATGAATTTTATACTATTATCCACTAGATGGAAAACAAATTAAAAATACTGATTCAAACATGAAACAAGTTGTGAAAAATCAAGGTTATTAATTTGTATTCTACCCTACTTCTACATACTACCATATATAATCATCCTGAGCCCTAATTTTTTAGAGTTCCAATCTCGAGCACACTCAAGGCATTCAAGACCACTATCATTATAGCATCACTTAAACTTGTGAAAACACTTATGTGAGGAGAAATACATCAAAATTTATCCCTCCTTAGATTATTAGTATGCAAGCAACTCTCTTCATAGTGGGGTGTTGAGGATGTCCACATATATTTATTTCATGCCTTAATTACAAGGAGGATTAGGGTTTGCATCATAAATTAGTTATTATAAGAACTATTGTCATAAAATATTATACCATATAAAAGGTTATTCAAGCCTCCTCTAGATTTTGGCAACATGATAATACTTCCAAGTATGTGGGTTTACTTATAGTGGAAGTAGACCTCTAGGTTTAAGGGCTAGCTCCTTGAATATGCCTTAAAGTGCTTATCACCTAAATAATTAATTGTTTGTTGGAAAAGGGATAGAATTTTACATGAAATTAAAATAATCTAAGAGGGTGATACACCATAATTTCTTCCAAAAGACTATTATACTTGTTTCACAAAGATACAAGCCCTACAACACTAGTTTAAGAGTCCTAGAATACACTAACATTAATGTTTCAATATGAAGGTGACATGTGTGAATACTATCCGAGGTAAGTCAAACCATACATTAGTTGTAGATACTAAGTTTCATTTTACACTTAATAAAATATCCATACACTTAACAACACTTCATATGACTTGCTAGACTAGAATCATTGCATCAAACATGGAAGGATTGAGAGAAAGCAATGATAGATAGATATCTCTTAACTATTCACCATACATCTCTTCACACACCTTGACAAGATGATATATGAACTCAAAATATATTATATTTATTTTTATAAGGTAAACTAAAATGTCAAAATGAGTAGGGCCTCAACATACATAGTGTGGTATTATATTACAAGAGCTAAAATGGTTGTTACCTATAGATTTGGAGAGAGAAGAAAAGAGAATGAAGTTAAAGAGTCACTAGGACATATATCATGCTGAGAAAAGGATTTATACATGAAGGATAATGAAGTTTGAGATATAAAATGCAAGTTATCATAGTAAAAATGTCCCTCAAAGTCATAAAACTCATGAAATGGGGCATAGAAATATTTTTTCTTGCTTAGAAAATTGCCTTCATTATTTAACCCTTTTGGAATGTCCCAAAACTAACTAGGGATAAATTTGATGACTAAAATAAAGGTAATGGGTTTTATACATGATCCACCATGAATTATTTTCATCCCTAATCACTAATATTCTTCTATAGATGAGTCATCACTACCTATAGTCCAAATAACTCCTCTTTCACTCGCCTTTCCCACTTGGTACCAAAGTTGCCTTTAGTTTTCAAATAGTATCTATAAAATGGAGTGAATGAAACTTTTAAAAACCCTTATTGGCCTTATATTCCTTAGGTAATCCTTAAAATTCCTCCCTTTTAAAGTTTTCTCTCTCCCACTATCTTGTTCACTATGCTAGATTTGACTGGTTAAAATGAAGGCATTAGCAAAAGCACTTAGAAAATTAGTTGAGGAAATAAATTGATATGATGAGTTATTTTAAGTAAAAATCACTCTCTCAAAGTTTATTACATCTATTTAAATTCTTCCATACCTACACACACATAATTCTATCATAAAAACCAATTCTATACCCTATCCATATAGGTAGGGTATAACTCAACTTAGTGAGGAGGAGATTTAGAGAGTTATTTATAAGGTCCAACTAGTTTCATTCTCATTCCATTCCTCCTAGATGCATAGTTTGCTTCATATTCCTAATTAGGTCTTTGGTAATGGTTTGAGAGGGTTTAGTGTGAGTTTTATCTCTAAAGATTATTCGTATAGGTTTGAGGTCCAATTAGGAAACAAATTTCACAAAAAACTTCTTAGAGACCCTCTCTAACATATCTCAAACTCTTATACTCCCATGAAAAGTCTCCCAGTAGTTGTAAGCTTTCAAACTTGTATACTCAAGTTCTTTTCTTTGTTTTGTGTCGGCCTAAATTAGATTTGAGACAAAATAACCATTTTATGAGGTTGATTTTCAAACCAAATGTTTTTTCCCACTTGATAACTCTTAATGAACATGTTTCAATTCATTTTTATGCTCATATAATGCTAGATATGGAGTTGACTCCCTTTTAGGCATTAAGCCTAGTGTAGATGCTAGAATTTAGCACCCTTTCCCTATTCTACCATCTTTTAGGCTATCAATTTAATAATAAAATGTATATTCTATAAATATGTCAAGTCTAAAATCCTAAGTTCCTAAAAGAGGCTAAGTCTAAAATGTGGTAGAAACCTCCAAAACTCTATATTTTGTATCTTAACTCCTAGAGGTCTAAAACCACTCTCAAACACCCTAAAAGTATATACATAAAACTTATACTTAATTTTTATGTATATACTTTCAGGGTGTTTGAGAGTGGTTTCAAACTTCTAGGAGTTAAGATTCAAAATATATATTTTTGGAGGTTTCTACCACATTTCAGACTTATACTTAGATTTTTATTTTATGTATATACCCCCTATTTACCCATGGTAATTAATCCTATAATTACTATTTACCATCACCAACCAAAACTCCTCAAAACAAAAAAAAAATCTTATTCCTATCCATAACAACCCTTCAAATAACTTAGCCTCATCAAAAACCCATGCAAACAACTTAGTGTTACATTTAATTAGTTTGGCACGTGGTTTGAAATAGCTTAAGCTATCTTTTGACCAAATTGGGTTGATTAACATCAATCCTCCATGATCGATGTCCATCCTCCATGATCAACATCGGTCCTCTATGATTAACATTGATTTTCCTAGATTGACATCAACCTATATATACATAACGAGACTCCATGGCTTGAGACTATAATTTTAGACCCTAAAATGTTGATAGAATTTTCTAAGAGACATATAGGTGATTATTAGGCCCCTTGCTGATGAATTTCTACCCAAATACAGATAAAATAATGCACAATATCAACCTCATGCCATGATTGTTTTTAAGGTAAATATTACACTTCAATTCATTCATATTCGAAATCTACAGTCTTCTATGTCTATCTGTCACTATTTTACATTCAACTTTAATTATTTTATTAATAATACAAGTCATTATTATAGTCTATTTTTAAAGTTTAACATTTTACATAGAATCAACATCGATTTATCTAAATTGATGTTGATCCATATGAATTGACATTGATCCTATAGAATCATCATCAATCCCTACTAAATTTTATAACATTTTTGCAATCTATTTTCATAACATTCTCAGTCCCTAAAGCCTACATAATCTGCATTTTATTTTTTAAATATCTCTCCTAATCTATTTATATCCATTAATAAAACTTAACAAAGTATTTATGCATCTTTTCCTTAAATAATCCATTTATCTTATATTTTAATCATAGATATTCTATATTTATGTAATCTTTATTAAGTTGTATTTTGGTGTTGTTTATACCTACATCTATTATCTTGTATATTTTATTTGTTATCTTAAAAAATCTATAATCATTTATCTTTATCCAATTATCTTTTACATCATTTATATCTTTTAATCTTTATATTTTTATTTTTCTTAATTGAAAATAGTGGGGTGACATCCATCTGAGAAAGTGTGCCACTTCTCAAGACTAGTTTGTAACCAGGAAACCCACTCATTTTCCTTATAATCCATTTTTTTGAGTTAGTGTGATTTACAGGTCATTCCTCCCTAGTCAAAGAGGAGTTCCCACAAATATTGGTCAATGGTGTGCAACCAACCATCCATATCTCTAGGTAATCTTAAAACCCTGCTTATACTTTATTTTTGGTAGCTAATTAGATCACATCAAATAAGAAAAAAAATACTAAAACACATAGACTAAGCCTAGTAGGAGTTGACTATGCCTTTGTGAGTCTAGACCATTATTCTCAATTTCCAACACTTATGGGGATTTTTTTAGGTTTATCTATATCTAACCCAACTTATTACAAGCTTCTTCAAGGCTTACACCACCTTCAAATCATCTTCTTGTCATTTACTTCATAACCCTATAGTTTCCCCCTTTCCTATAGTTTCCCCATATCCTTGATCTTCTTATGCCAAATGAAAGTATGGGTAGACCAACGGGGTCAGTAAGATATTCCATATCAAATTTTAGGTTTATTTTATGCTCTTATCACCCTCAAATGCCTTAGAACCCAAAACAAACTCTTGAGAAGGTTGACTGTGTAGGGTTGACTATGACTGTGGTATCCTTTAAAGATTGAACCATTAAATGTTATGTCCTATTATTTATAATTTCATGTGATGGAAAACAACCTAAATAATATTTATATCATTCCAACACTCTTTTTTCTTTTCCAACCTCCTATTTCATACCTTGTGCTTGAGTGTTCTAGACTACTGACTATGTTTTCTTTCTTCTTACCTAGAAGGTCACCCCTCTAGGTGGCCACTACATGATTGGATCCTAAAAACAATGTATTAATATAATATTAGAATATATAATTCCTTATAACATCATTTTTACCTATTCTCATCATCTAGATGTTAGGACAATCACCTATAATACTATCTTTTAGGTCACTATTAACTATAGTTGACTATAGCTATCCATTGATGGAATGAGAGGGGTCCTATAGGTGAGTATCCACCTTGAAAATTTGTTATTAACCCATAGGATTAATATAATATATTTAAACCAACATCAAGCATCCAATGTTAATTTTTGTAGGTCTAGTGTCATTAAAGCTTACTTTATGATTTAGTGAGTCACCTACAGTTAGATTATAGGTGTGTTTTCCTTGGGAAAGGTATACTTGAAGTGGTAGTATATGGCCATCACCTTGAAATTTAGGACTTTTCAAAGTAATTAGTGTACTATTTCACTCTTTATAATACAATTAAAATATGTACATATGCATTTCATTGCCACCTTGGGAAGTGAAATCCTTTGAGGTTCAAAACTTGTAGATAATACTGACAAACTTCAGTGAACAAATGTCAATATTGGAGGCTCTTAAGCACCTATTTCCCTTAGTTACACAACCTCTTACTTTTGGAAAGGTTATACCCCCATGTTAAGGATACAATGTAGGTGTACTTGGGTTCATCAAAACTCTCTGCAACATTTTTATATAGCCTTTCCAAAAGTGCTTAGCCCTTTATTTGAGGGTTTTAGGGAAATAAGTCCTTGACCATAGTCCACTTGATTTGAAGGTTATCCTCAACCATTCTTGACACTCCAATGCTTTAATAAATGATTCATGTTATCATATAACTACACAAACGTCATGAAGCTTTCAAATCATGCCAAAATCCTCTATGAAACACCTTTAGGTCTCTATGTAAGCCTGTAAATGCACACAATAATTTATAGGGTAGTGAAGTAAAAATGTATACTGTGCTTGTAGATGATCATATAGTATAACTTAAAGGCATCCCTATATTCCTCTACTATGTTGAAGGCATCAAAACATTTGAACATCCCTCATACAATAATCTAGATTTTTATGGAGCCACTTGTAGGTGTACATCCCTGTGTACAAGAAATGACTATAAATATGGGAAGTGTGCATAGTTAAAACTTATAAAAATAGTCCCAAACCTTATTAAAGACCTAAAATTTACTCTATTAATCTTTTAGATCTTGAAACATGTTTCCATACTCTCACTCCAATGTGTTCATTCTTTATTGAGATAATTATAAGTGCACTTTCATGTTGCAGACCTGACAGTGAAGGTAAGACATATATAACAACATGATGTGTCTGCATTCAACAATACTTAACCCTCTTAAGGTTATCCAATTAATCCTTATAACCATGAAATAGTTCAAATCATTTCAAATGTCCTTTACAATATCTATGTCCTTCCATAAGAACCTGTAGATGCACATGTATGGGTTGACTGTGAATGTATATAACATTAACTATCACAATCCTTTTTGTGATATTTTGGATGATATAAATTGTTTTTTAATGATTATAATAAGGTAAAAAAATTCCTTTAACTCTTTATATACCTCCCATGATGTTTCCAAACCTCAAGACACCATGACTGTAGTGAAAGCTTTCAAAGAGCCGACTGTGTGACCCATATGACTATGTGTTTGATAAATGCATGAAATTTTAAGGCTAAGTATGGAAATAAGGTGATTAATATGACATTATAAACATGAAATAAATATATCATATTCATATGAGACCCTTGCAATGAACCAAACCTTTTACAAGCAATGAAACCTGATTACAACCTCTATTTGTGACATCTTCCTATAATTTGAACTAATTAGCCCATGAAATCATATTTAAACATTTAAAAATACATTATAAACATGATAGTATTTAATAAACATCCTTTGGAAACAATATCAATAATTGGATTGTACAAACATGTCCAAATAGAGGTAAAACCTGTAGGGTATGGGAAACAAGTAGAAAAGTATAGTCAACTTGTTAAGGATGGTTCATAAAGTATAATCCACCATTACTTAACATATAAACATGAAATTTAATCTAACTACGTTTAATATCATCCACTAAATTAATTTTACCTATAACTTCTTCTACTAGCCATATTAAGGAGAAACTTGCTGATTCGTTCTACATGTCTAGAAGGGTGATGAAGGAGCATAATAGTTTTAGACCATTTTTATCACTTATAAAGAATTTAAAGCATGTAATTAGTTTAATAAATTTTAAGAGCCATCCCAAAATATTATCATAAATGTCACTCTCTCTCATAGGTTGTATAACCTTTGAAACTCCTTTTCCACTTATTTTCTTAATTTTTAGTTATCACTTGCAAGTTTTTAGTTAGCAACTGACATGTCTAATAGGTACTAAAATATTAGACATTAATAAGGATTTTATAAGAATTTTATTATTTGGAAAACTATACCACTTTGATTTAATGCTCATTTATGACCCCTAAATGACAAAAAATAACATAATGACTAAAAGGACCAAGGATAGTAGGACATTAAATGAACTATGAAACACCCTATGACATTATACTATACCCTTATATCAAATTTTGAACTATAGGGGTTTGACCCACTTTAACTTGTGGTCAAAATGGTGAATAGGCACAATATAAATTTTAAAACTTCATACATATAGGAACAAAACCCAAAAACATAAGTTATAGGTACACCCAAAATTTAGGAACAATCCTATATAGGGGACACTAGTGCCATTTTTAAGACACTAGATCCATATGGTGTTATTATCCAAGTGTGGATCTATTTTCTAGGAGGGTATCTAAATAGGGATCCTATTGATGACACTTAGACTTATTTGTATCCTAGTTTTCAACACAGATCTTTCACGTCAAGTGTTTTCCAGATAAGTCTTTATTTATAAATATTTGTTACTATTTTTTATAATTTAAAGTAATTTAAAATCTATAAAAAACCATTGATTATTTATTTCATATTATTTCACTAATTTAGACTAGTCATCCCTTTAATCAAATGTAGGATTTACATTTAGTAAAACCCTAAAAGGTTAAAACATTTGGTGACCATGACTTACTTTGAATATTGCTTAAAACCCTAGTTTATATTCTCTAATTTTTTGTGTACTAAGGTTAAAAACTTCTATTATTCTAATTTTTAGCATAAACTAGCTCATTAAATAAACCTCACATTAGGGTTTCATTTATTAAATATAACATAAATTTTTGTAAAGTATCCCTAATTTCAAAAAACATAACCCTAAACACTCTTAGGGTTTGTATCATTTTTTTGTTTATGCTCAAATTTTAGTTCCAAAATATTAGATTTGATTTCATATGTATTTTTTGTAATTCTTAGATAAAAATTCTTCAAAGGTTCAAAATATATGAGAACTTATTTTACTACCTTAAAAACTACAATGGTAGAATTCACCAATAGATTTGATAAGATCGATAAGTAATAATTACAAGATTTTGTCTCCAAACATACAGAGATACTAGATGACTTCATCACTATTATTTAGGAATAACTCTAAAAATAAATAATGGTAAATATTCATTTCCCCCAACTAATAATGTTGTTACACCTATAGTGGGGCCAACTCAGCTAACATAATAAAAAATTGTAATTCAACCTTTAGTGATAGCTACACCTCTTGTGCCTAGTTCCTCCACCCCATATGTACAATCCCTTATGCATAAGACTCATACTTTGTGGATAAGGTGTTATATCTCAAGAAGGGAACCATTAGGACATAACATGCCTTAGATCTAATATTCTCTTACATACACCTTTCACACATCACATATCAAAAACTCCCTTACCATCTAGTTTTATGTCACCTAAACTTACATTATATGATGGTAAAGGTGACTCAAAACATCATATCAGAGCTTTTCATGCTACATATTTGGACTATATGTCCAACAATTGGCTTCTCACAAATTTGTTTCCACACGATTTAAAAATTATGCCTATTGGGATTAGTTTTCACATTGTGTGAAAATAGGTATTTATGAAGAGAGGTAAATAGTAAGTTTGATATTTACTGAAAGGTAAATAGTAATTAGTTGTTAGTAGTTGTATGGTTAATATGATAAGATTTTTTTAGTTAGAATATTACACATTTGAGATATATTGTTAATGGTTTATAATAATATATCTAAATAGTAATTTTCTTAATTACAGGGATTTAGCATAAATTATAATAATTATATTCCTATATATTTTTTTAAAGTTTCAAATTATTTAATGAAGGAGAAATAGAACATAATATTATTGTTTGTGAAATTGAAATTTTATGTGCACATTTTTTTTCTAAATTTGGCTCTTTGAATTTGTAATAGTGGTATTAGAGTAGAAGGATCCTATAATGGATTGATGATGAAGTCTAAAGGGGAAAATTCATTTCTTTTATAATTGCCCCGTTCATGAGAAAAATAAATTGCTGAATTTTATTTACAAGCTTTAGTTTTGTAGAATAGAATAGATTTATGGATTGTTCTGAGAGTGTGTTTACATAAATGAGGATAACTATCACCATAAATCTCAAGTAATATAAGAAATAATTGACTCAACATGATAAAAAAATCATTCAAATATACCTTCAAATCCTTGCATGTATAAAAAATTCAAAACCAGTTCATTTTAAGTTATATTTATTATTCATTGGCCTATAATTTTGAGTGAGTCTTGGATCTAACTCAAGGAATTATTGCATTGAGTTACCTTCATTCTACTTCTTTTCACTACCTAATCATTCAACATCATAATAAGGAGAATGATGTCTATGTGAAGAGCTAGATATATTCATGAATATTAACAACATATCAATCTACCTAATAGTTGTCACTTATTGGAGAGCATTCGATTTGCCTAATGCCATTCAAGTAATTTGATTTGGAATCAAACTCAATTTTGATCCACTCAAAATTTAGATCAACATTTATTCGGTGGTGGATGAGAACATGATATAACATGACACTATAATTTGCAAAAACCATAAAAATCATATTCTTGTTCAATATTTGGAGGAAGAAATACAATCAAATATTGAAGAAGCAATACACAGTAGTGTAGCTATAGCACTGATCAAATCAGATCCATTTTTTAGCTAAGACAATGTCATGCTTGATGTAGCTTTAGTCTTGTTTTTGGACCCATATGTGCATTTTGATCTCTTGGTTCATGTTTGATCATAGTCTATCTTAGGTGATATTGGTTAATAAGATTTAGGTTTTGTTCATTTTATGTTAATGATATTTAAAATTGGTCATATATAGCCATTGATTTTATATGTCTCAAGTTTTATGTTAGTGTTATTTTTATATATCTTTAGATTAAGTCATTTAAGTTTTAGAAGTGTCATGTCAAGTTAATGTTTAGTATTTATTCTCTTTGATCAAGATTTTGATTTTATTTGGTTTAGGTTATTGTTTTATGTCTAAAAACGTTATAGTCTTTATTTGTAAGTCATTTGAGTCTTTAATATTTGTATATGGTCAAATCCATATTTAAGAGTCTTTTTGTGTTATATCCCTTTATGTTAAAGTTGTCTTTTGTAAATAATAAATGAGTCACTATATGTGTCATGTTTAGAGTATTTAAAAATTAATTTTCATTTATTAATTTTTAAATGTTGTGTTTGTTCAAAAATATAAAGTTTTAGTTTAAGATAAGTTATTTTATTAATTATTATTAAAAGTCATCATCTAGAGTTCGTTAAAATATAAAAATGTTCATAAAAGTCATTATCATTATAATGAGTCAAATGTCATTAGTTGATAGAGTTAAATTAAAGTTGTTTAGGTTTAGAGTCACAAATGCATTATCACTTGTATGTGATATCCACATTGTGGGGGGAATTTCCCTTGGAAAATTCATATACCTAAGCTACATAGACATACTAGCTAAGTAACAACCTACTAGAGATTGGAGGATACATGGAGGAAAGAGCTCTTTCAATGACCTCTCATCAGTCACCAATGATAGGGCCTAAAATTATTTGGTGGCATTTTGTGTGATGTGTATATGTTTTCCATTGTGTGGTAGTTACATTTATTTTTCATCATGTGTGAAAAATAAGAATAGTTATACTTGTTCACTTGTGAATGATATTCCCATGTAACCCTTTTGTATATTTACATTGGAGAATATTTATCTAAAAAGTATTTTATTAATCATGATGAAAGGTTAGTGGTAGACCTATGAAACAATGTTTAAAGGTTAGTGGTAAACCTATAAAAACCATTCTATAAGGTTAGTGGTAAACATGAGAAAACCATTCTCTAAGGTGAGTGGTGAACCTAAGAAAACCATTTTGTAAGGTTATTGGTGAAACTAGAAAACCAATTGCAAAAGAGTGTGAAGGAAGAGATGTGTGATGGCACATGTATATAGAGAAGATCATGAGCACACGGAGGTGGAGAAAGCTACAATAAGAAAATAAGATATATTATACCATGCAAAAACTATGGGGGGGGGGGGGGGGAATGTTGGGCTTTGTTTTCACATTGTGTAAAAATAGGTATTTACGAAGAGAGGTAAATAATAATTTTGATATTTACTGAAAGGTAAATAGTAATTAGTTGTTAGTAATCATATGGCTAATATAGTAATATTTTATTAGTTAGAATATTATATATTTGAGATATATTATTAATGGGTTATAACAATATATCTAAATAGTAGTTTACTTAATTAGAGGGATTCAAGTGAGAGAAATTAGGGGATAAATTATAGGAATTATATTATTATATATTTCTATAAAGTCTAAAATGATTTAATTAAGGAGAAACAAAACATAATATAATTATTTATGAAATTAAAATTCTTTGTGCACTACTTATTTCTAAATTTGGCTCTTTGAATTCATAAAAATTCCATACAATGGTTTTATGACTTACCAAATCAATTTATCATATTATTAACTTCTTTGGATAACATTTTTAATCGCATTTATCCATGAATATTAGTGATAATATATCATACACTCAAGTGACATGGTTGAAACAAAAGTCAAATGAGCTTATCACAAATTATGTCTTATAATACAAGACTATATTATCCAAATTGAATATCCCCATGGAAAAGAAAGATATTTAGGATATATTTAAACAAATTCTTTTACCAACATTACACAAAGCTATCTTGTTTAATAAGTTTCCTACATTCATAGATTTGTGCCACACAATAAAAGAAAGAGAGGTCAAGATTCTATTAATGGGTAAACTCAAATATACCAATGGATTATAATCAAATATTAATCCATATAAGGTAAGGGCCACTAAGAACAAGAGTGATCAAAATGCCATAGTCAATGTAGCTTTTGATCCATCTCTTAGATTGGTTTTGTCTACTCCTCAATGCTAAATCTTCACCAACCTTTCAAAATTACTATCATGGGTTTTATATTAGCTCTTAGAATGCAATGTCATGTCTCTCCCTCCCATTAAATAGTTTGATATGACATGGATTATTATAAATAAAATTAATTCCAAAGCATTTTATGAGTATCACAAGGCACTAGACCATACAACAAATAGATGCATAAGCCTAAAGGATAAAATACAAGATTTGATTGAGGCTAACATTATTTATGTGGGCACACCCACAAAGGCAATGAAATAACAAAACATAGAATCTAAGGTATAAATATATTCTCAGATCCATTTTCAAATCACATAATGAATGGGGTAGGGAGCACATTAGGTGTTCAATACACATATTAGGCACATCCACCAACAACTTCATATCATACCACTATAAATGAGGCACACCCATTGCACAACATTATTGATATGTACCATACTATTGTTCCACCTAGACCACTCATCACGTTCTTAGATTAGGATATTGTTGATGATGATATAGATTTAAATGCACTCTTTATATGAGCATACATAGATCATCATCCTATTTAGAATGTTATGGTTGATAATAGGTCAAACATTAGCATGTGCACTATGTAACTTTTGAAAAATTTAGGGTACATAAAATAGGATATATTTATCATAAATATTGTCATTAGTGGTTTCATTGGTCACATTCAGAAATCCATTAGGGAGATTTTTCTTCCATTATAGGTTGGACTAGCACATAAAACCACTTGGTTCCTAGTAGTACCTAGTGCAGGCATATTTGATATGTTATTGGGTATGTCATGGTTATAATAACTCTGATCCATCCCATATAAAGTACATAGATATATAAAATACATACAAACAAATCAAGTGGTCAAATTTAAGGGTCTCTGATATGAATATCCTCTAACTATCTCATAGGCAATTACAATACAATCACCAGTTACAATTTTAGCACTATTATCAGATATTGCAAGGTTCTTAGTTACATATTAGAGTATATTCCTATTTATTCATCATAGAGTTTATTAGATCCACCAATGTAGGTGAGGTCTACTCCTACAATATCGACATATATGCACACTCTCCCATAAAAATGATTATTAGAGAAACCCCTATGTCAGAGATATGTCAAATATTCTATAGGACCTTCCTCCACTAAATTTATGCCATGATCATTATTATTGGGTTCTCAAGGTTCTCAACATAGGACACATATGTCACCTACAACGTTTTCTACTATATGGGTTCATAAAACCCATATAGTTCATAGGGTATGATAATCAGTGCCATAAATTCATAATTCCACTTTAGATATAAATACAGATACATATTTCTCACTACAAAAAATTATGGGTTTATAGTTTCCCTTTTACATATCACGCATAATCACAATTCCCTTGTTTGATATATGTCATAGTAATAGTGAGTCTCTTATGAGATTCATCGATTAGTATGGTTCCTACCTCCTTGTACAAATTTTATTCTCTCTTTCTCCTTATACATAGTTTATTTTCATTTTTTTTTTACACAACTTATATCTAGAAAATACAAAAATAATATAACATGCCAAAACATAGAAACATTCAAACAGTACTTAGAAAACAAAACATTTATAGATTATATGCAATTATATGTTTACATTTCTTATATTTACTAGACACTAAATATGTTAAGTATCTTAGTATATTTAGTTTTATCATACATACATGCTTCACTTGTTCTTGTCGAGTGTTTGGAGATTGCTTATAGGACTTAGGTCCACTACACTTATCTAGACTTTCTATCATCTACCCACTCGAGGCATATACAAAGATTTAGGATTATTAATTTGATACCTCAACCCACTTAGGGGAATCTTAAACATAATTTATATTACCAATGTATATCCTTACATTCTATTTTTTGCACTGTTATATATTGATATTGATCATTGCTACTCATACTCAGATTTTTACCTACTATTACTAGTCTAGACTCAACAAATGTACATCCTAACTCTTACATAGATTTTTACTACATTCATGCATGATTTCATTTATAGATTTACTATTTTAGACTTGATTATACTCTCTATGCTTCTTATATTAGAGGGCATTTGAATATGTCATTATTCTTTGGCTCTACGCCACTTCTATTCACATATGCCTTGGACATGTGCCCATGTCCCTTGTGTGTGATTTCATGATTAGGTATGTGAAAATTTAACATGTCCTTATATGTATCTATAATATAAATTACTTTTTACATGTGTATGTGGACATTTGAACATGTCCTTGTAGGTCTTCTATTCTAATATTTAGTTATTGTTGGCCAATTTTGGCCCACATACCAAGCTTCTACTTAGATAGAGAAGCTATGCAAAGTTTTTGACCCATAAATGATCAAAAGATACCAAAAGAAAGATTTGAAGAACCAAACCATCATCAAACATCACGTAAAAATAATGAATTAGTCTAGTTTGATGTTTAATAAATGCACTTGGGAGGTCATCTAGAGCCAAAGGAATGTAGAGACATGATTATTTTGGTCCCTTAAACATTTTTCTATAAATTTGATGACTTGATGAGTTATCTACTCAAGTTATAGGCATTCAAAGTTGAAAAATTAGAAGGAGACATTCATGCAAATGTCAAGTTTAATCCTCAACAAGTAACCATTTGGATTCAAAAGTTCCCAAGGGTGAATGTAAAGCTAACAGATTGAATATAATGAGAGCTATGATAGGATCTAATGGTGAGTGTTTAACTAACAAGGTCAGTGGGTCCCAAAGATATAATTAAGTTAATTTAATTATGCATCAAAGATCAATGACGAGATCAAATTCAACAAGTTAGTAAATCTTGAAGACAAATGAGAAGCTACCAAGTGTCATGATTGCATTAAATTAATAGAAGATCTATGGCTCATGTTAATTTATACAAAGGGAGATCGATGGTGCATATAGGGTTAAAGGGTAAATTAACTTAGATTAATCATGAGGTCACCATGTATAGACTAATAATAGGATATTGAGAATGGACATGTCATTTCCAAGTCTCCTCTTAATATTGAAGGCCCAAATCAAGTTTAATAGCCAATATTAAAATTTAAAGACATGAGATTTTGAGTAGAGGTTGAACATGTGACCTAGGTAAAAAACTAAAAAAGTACTACAAGGATCACCCCATCACCATAATAACTCCATCAAATATCACAAGCATAAGCAGTCATACATTTAGGGGTTATTAATGATAAAGTTTTGACACCATTGAATCTCAATATGAACCTCTAGTTTAAATAGTTGTAGCATATGGGGTCCATCTTCTAGGATTGCAATATTATTATATGATTGTGTTTGTCATTTATTTAAATAAGATCTGTGCATATAATGAGTTCTTGATTCCATTAAGGTTTAAAGGCAAAATAGGTCTATTTAGACCTAATAGAGATCAAGAACAAAGCTACGTGGCCTGTTGGTTTTTATTCAATAGGATAAATATAAGAAAACCAATAAATGAGATTAGTTTTCATCTATATTAGACTTATGTTCAAATATTGAAATGGGGTAGATATATGGTTATGGAAAAATGTATTATTTATCGACATGGTTATATCCTCAATAAAGCAGGTACTTACCACCACTCAAAGTAGATATGGCATGTCTTTATCAGATTCAAGGTATGATGATTTTATCCTCATAATGAAATTAAGTGGGAGATGGTGTAGAAGATAAAAGAAAAGGGATTTGGTGGTTAGAGAAAGCATTTGGAGCATTCATTTCTATTTTAGAGCCTTTAAATATTTTCTCCAATATAAAAATCATGACTCGTCATCTACAAAATAGATTATTGTCTTCTAGTACATGTTTCTCAACCAATGAGAATGGATTGAAGAATATTAGAGAAAATAAAGGCTAATTTTTTTGATGAAGGATAAATACTAATTGGATTAAAATGTAGCAAATATTTCAAAAAAGGTGGTGACATCTTATTGATTGATTTATTGATGCATGCTCTCCATCTCTTCTCTCTTCCTCTTTTTTATATATCACCCATTCTTTCCCATTAGTAATCATGCCTATTTTTGGGAGTATTAGGGGACTCTCTAAGATATTTCAAGATATTTTAATTTTTATAATGCTAAACCCTATTAAAAAAAATTAAGAACTACCTATTGAAGCAATAAAGGTATTTATTTACCTATCTCTTGCCTTGGATCAATGTTTAGAGAGTTATGTATGATGGCCTTATGAAGGAGATTATTACATATCCATTATCTTCCTTACATGCCCATTATAAGGTTTTTTAATTTTTTTTTAGGTTTGGATTAGTTTTATACCTAAACTTAGTTCATGAAACACTTATGCATTAAGCTAGTCTATGAGGTTTTATGAGCTAGCATTATCTTGTGTTGACCTAGTGTGGGTTCAAGATTATGGGAGTCTTCCATTTTTATTTGGTGAATCACCTATTTAAATTTATTAGGATACATTTCCCCCTTTATAACCCTTTTTATATTCAAAAATTAGTTTAGGTGATTCATCATAAGGAAGCAACTTTCTCTGGAGGTCCAACCTCGCCATTGGTGACCCAAAACTTGGGGTTATTCCCATAATGTATCTTAATTGGAGAGAGCCTAAATAAACCTATCCAATGGTGAAAAATGATTCTAAAATAGTTTATAACATGCCTATTTTGAATTTACTACATTCTGCATGTCACTTAAAGGTTGTTGGTATTACTTTTTAGTGAAATTAGCCTTTAGAGGCACATTTGCAAATACCAATGGTGACTTCACTATGAAAAAAAATTGGTATAAGTAGCCTAGGTATCTAATCAAAATTATTTTGTATGTATCATCACCCATTTAATAAAAATACATGTTATTTCATTCTTTATCCTTCATATCAAGTTAGCAATGTTCATGGCTTCACCCCAAGTGGCCCTCAAAATTCAATGTATTAGCCTTCTCAGAATTTGCCTCCCTCTAGTCAACTAGAAAAGAGACTTAGGGAGATATGGCTTGATATTGGAAAATAATTAAGAGAGTTTGATAGGGAAGAAGATTACTATAGGCAATGACAAAATCTTGAACACCAAGCTTATGTTCAGGAGCAATAGTTGAGGTTTCAGAAAGAATGTTTGGTTAGGCAAGACTAAGTCAAAAAAGAGAATAACTATAAGTTGTTCTTGAGATAGAGATAAGATAACCCTAGACCCAAACTACCCTCTCCTACTCATGTTCATGCTCAAACCTAATCCCCTAGTCAACCTTGTCAAGTGTCATCCTCATCAAGAGCCAATCAAGTCACTAAAAAGCATTTAGATAAAGAATATCAAGCCATCCAATCTTGGATATATTATGACAATGACCCTAAATTTGTCATACCCTCTCTTATGAAACCACTCTCTCCCATACCAATTTAGGAAAATGATAATGTTACCAATCCTTATGCTTTCCCCTCATGGAAATCAATCAAGGAGGCTACAAAGAAGAGAGAGTAAGTGTTAGTTGAGGTAGTCCAGGAACTAGTTCAATAAAAAGAGGTGTTATCTAAACTCAATGAGATTACCATAAAAAATTTCCATGAATACATCTCCATCCCCCAAGATCCACCAAATATATCCTTTAAATTCCTTAGCTAGAAGGATACTATCCTAAGATACAAGAAAGGTGAACTTCTTCACCCTCCCACCATCTCCATCTTGAATAAAGAGCCTATTTTACAAATAATATAGGAGGATATTGTAAGTATAGATGAACTTGAAGAAGAAAACACAATTTTATATGATGAGGATATCATGATAGGTAATTCACTCCATTTAGAGGAGGAGAAATCAGGTTTGGACTAGTTATTGTGGCATGGCTTTGACACTATTGAATTAGAGCCTGAAGGCAATAATGATGCCTTCATATTTGAAGAAATGGGTATTAAGGTTGTAGTTGAGATCAAAGGATATTTTTATTTGTTATAATGTATTCCTTTCAGTGGGGTTGATATGAGGATGAGTAGGGTGCAAATATTAATGTGGTTTTACAAGTTAACCAGTCAGTTGATTAGGTTAAAGATGTCATAAATGAGTAAGATAAAGAAGTGGAGGAGAAAGAGGATAAAAATGAAGTATGAAAATAGTTGTAACATGACTTCATGGACCAAATAGAGGTTATAAACTAACCTATGCCTCTTCTAGAGCATGAAAATGAGCTTACAAATCAAGTTGAAAAATTTGACCAGTCTCAAGATGAATTATATATTAAAGGTAGTAATGATGTCTTCAAGAATGAAGAAGAATAATTAGATCTAGAGCCACAAGAACATGAAATTTTGAACCTTGGATGGGTTTATGAGCTACCATATGGCTCTTTTTAGAGTGATCAAAGTAAGTATGGTGTTGGAGTTGGCATTGCCCCAAATAACCAAAAGGAATCTACCTTTTGGGATGACTTAGAGATCTTTTGCCTAAATTTAGATGATCAGCCAACACAATGTTGTGCTTAATTTAGATCACAAAATCAAGCCATTATATGAGGAGGTTTTAAGTGATCCTATAGTCCATTTTAGAGAAAGCCTTAGAAAATGGACCAATATGTCTACATTGGAGACATGTTTGTCCCATTTCATCCTCTTGAGAGCATGCCAAAAGAGTTAGCAATCAAACATCTTAGATCACCTATCATGAGCTTTCAAAATCAAGGTTTTTCCCATCCTAGTTCACCACAAGTGAGTGATTCTAAATATTTTCCATTTGATCCAAGAGGAAGATACTTGTAAGTTACAATCCTATACATATTAGAATAGTTTTCTTATTTCCCTCTAAGTGCCTTATGCACATTCTTTTCTTGTTGTGTGTTTCCTTTTTTAAAGCGCCTTGGGCACTTTATTTATTTTATTTATTATTGTTCCTATTACTTCAAGAAGAAGTTATCTAGATGAGTAGACTTACTCAATTTATATCAAATTATGAATTCATGCCTAATGGATAAGATAAGACAACTAGTCTAGGTTCTCATGCATAACATGCATGCTTCCATGTGAGTCACCAAAGATGTTAGCCAATTTTGGCCCACATACTAATATTATACCTAGATAGAGAATCTAGTAGAGTTACTAACCTATAAATGATCAAAATATGATAAAATCAATCTTTGAATAACCAAACCATCATCAAACATCATGTAGAAATGAATAGATCAATTTGGTTACACATTAATAAATACACTTGGGAGGTAGACCAAAGCCAAAGGAATGTATAAACATGATGATTTTGGTCCATTAAACATATTTTAAAAAATTTCTTGACTTTATAAATTGTCTATCTCAATTTATAAGAATTCAAAGTTGAATAAGTGGAAAGAGACATTCACACAGACATCAAGTTTAAGCCTTGATAAGTAGCCATTTGGATTCAAAAGTTCCCCAAGATGAAGATGAAGCTGATAGATGTCAATATCATGAGAGATAAGATAGGATTTAATGGAAATAATTTTATTGACAAGTGTAGTGGGTCCCAAATATCTAATAGAGAACATTTAATCATGCATCAAAAATCAATGATGAGTTAAAAGTCAATAATTTAGTGAATCTTAAAGACAAGTGAGAATCTACCAAGTGTTACGATCACATTAAACTGGTAGAAAATATATGGGTTGCATTCATTCATATAAAGGGAGATCAATGATGTGTATAGGGTCAAAGTTTTAATGAACTCAGATTAAATGGGAGGCCAACATGTGGCACAAACATGAAAGTAGATATACTGATAGCAGGATCCTAAGAAGGGATGAATCATTTCCAAGTATCTTAATCTTAAAGGCTCAAATCAAGATTAGTGGTCGATATCAAAGTCAAAGACATGAGACTTTGAGAAGAGGCTGAACATGTAACCTAGGTTGAAATAGAATCAAGTCCTGTAAGGATCATCCCATCATCAATAGAGCTAGGTCAAATGTCACAAGCATAAGCAGTCATACAGTCATGGGTTATCAATGATAAATTTTTGATGCCATTGAAGCTTAGTATGAACCTCTGGTTTGAATATTTTTAACATATAAAGTCCATCTTCTAGGGTTTTAGTATTATTCTATGACTGTGTTTACTATTTATTCAAATAAGATCTATAAATATAATGAGTTCTCAATTTCATCAAGGTTTAAAGGCATAATAGGTTTATTTAGACCTAATAGAGATAAATAAAAAAGCTACATGGCCTATAGGCTTTTTTAGATAGGATAACTATAGGAAAAATAATAAATGATATTAGTTTTTACCTATAGTAAACCTATGTTCATAAATTGAAATGGGGTAGATATATGGTTATGGAGAAATGTCTCATCTATCAACATGGTTATGTCCTTAACAACACAGGTAGTTACCATTGCTCAAAGTGGACATGGCATGGCTTTGTCAGATTCAAGGTATGAGGACTTTGTCCTCATAATGAAATAAAGTGGGAGATGGTGTAGAATATCAAATCAAAGGAATCTAGTGGCTGGAGAAAGTAGTTGGGGCATTCATTTCTATTTTAGAGCCTTTAAATATTTTTTCCAATAGCAAGATCATGATTCA
This sequence comes from Torreya grandis, assembly GCA_037957365.1. Classification (NCBI taxonomy): domain Eukaryota; kingdom Viridiplantae; phylum Streptophyta; class Pinopsida; order Cupressales; family Taxaceae; genus Torreya; species Torreya grandis. Next base: position 3,754,273 of record JARHVA010000632.1, on the reverse strand, counting down.
TCATCTAAAAAATAGATTCTTGTCTTCTAGTGCATGTTTCTCATCTAATGAGAAGGGTTTGAAGACTATTAGAGAAAATGAAGGCTAATTTATCAATAAAGGATTAGTCTTGATTGGATTAAAATGTAGTAAAGATTTTAAGAAAGGTGGTGATAGCTCATTGATTGATTTCTTGATGCATTCTCTCCCTCTCTTCTCCTTTTATTTATATCACCAATTATTTCTCATTAATAATCATGCTCATTTTTTTTAGTATTAGGAGACTCTCTAAGACATTTCAAGATATTTTCATTTTGATAAGGCTAAACCCTATCAAAAATTTGTAAGAACTACCTCTTAAAGCAATAAAGGACTTTCTTTACCTATCTCTTTATTTAGATCAGTGTTTAGTGAGTTATGCATGATGTACTTGTGAAGGAGATTCTTCCATATCCATTGTCCTCCTTCCCTACATATTCTAAGGTATTTTCAAGCTATTTACAGGTTTAGATTAGTGTTTTGCCTAAACATAGTCCATGAAACACTTATGCATTGAGCTAGTATATGAGGTTGTGTGAGCTAGCATTATTTTGTGTTGATATAGTGTGGATTCAAGCTAATGGGAGTTTTCCATTTTTATTTGGTACATCACTTGGTTAACTTTTTTAGGATCCCTTGCCCCACTTCTAACCATTTTTTCTATGCAAACATTAGTTTAGGTGTTTCATCAGAAGGAAGTTGAATTTCTCTAGAGGTACAATCCCACCATAGGTGACCCATAGCTAGGGGTTGTTCCCATAGTGTAGCTCAATTAGAGATATCCTAAATAAACCTCTCCAAGTGTGTAAATTCATGATATAATAGTTACATGTGCCCATGTCCCTTATATTATGGCCCCTTGGCCTCTTTTTATGCGGCTCATGTGTTTTCTATTTATGCTTAATTATATATGTCAAGTCCATGACATTTGTATTTGTTGTTACACACTAATTTTATATGCTATGAGGGACCTCATGTATCTACCCTTCCTACTTGGGTGTTGTGATAGACATCATGCACCATGCCCCTAGGTAGCTATTATCACATAAGATTGCACATGTCTTGATCTTATAGATTATTGTGTAATTACCTAATGATACAATTGAAAAAAATCCAAATATATGGGACCATGGAAATTTTAAGTTAGTCTCTGAATAAGGTAGAATTCCTTTCACTAAATCTAATGTAAACTGATAAAATACCAATTTTGTGAAAATCTCACTCTTTAGTGCTTTTGAATCCTAAACTAGGATTTTGATGGGGAAAAAGTTGAAGAATTAAAATTTATATAAAACTAAAAATATGGTGATTACACCAAATATTTTATAGTGGATTTTAATGCTTTCTTGATAAACACAATAGAGTAGAAATTTATATTGAATTTGTTTAAGCACAGACATCTACAAATGAGAAATCAAAGGTAATATTTAGCTATTTTTCATAAAAGGGAAAATGTTTCTTTATTTTATCAAATAATATTTCTAAAAGGGTAAAAATACCATAAATTTTTTTATTGTGATTAAAAATAAAAGACAAGGATTCCAAAAATACTTAAACAATTTTATGACATAGAAATCTCTCAAAAAACAAAAAAGGCAAATCTTCAATTGATTTCACTCTGTAGGTTATATCTTGTAGTAAATACATTTCAAAATGTAGAAACATATAACTAAAAACAAAACTATAATTTTTTACATAGGTTCTACTCATTTTTATACAAAATATCTCCAATATGAGATGTAGTTGACAAAACTTGAATGCCTAATTGAAGGAGATCATGAAAATCTGAAATCCTCATGCAAAAATGGTGAGTTATTTTATTTTTAGCATCCTAGAGTGGTAGAATGGTTGGAAATGTGTCATGCATGAGATAGGCATGACCTTTAATATATCATGGCATGGTAAGGTATGGTTGGAAATAATACATCTATATGTAAGTATTCTTCATCTAGAAGTGATTTAAAATAACTTCTTCATGCAAAAAGAGGTGCCCAAAATAGAACTGGTCCTTTAAAATAAAATATAACCTTGAAAATAATTCCAAGTTACTTTTCCATGTAAAAACCCCAACTTTAAAAAATCCTAATTTGAAAAAACATAAGTGAGACTTTTACAACTTTTTAAGTCTTTATCACTTTTGCCAAAATGAACCATGCAATTCTCACTTCATGATTTTGTACTTTTCAACAATTCATATTTGTCAAAATGGAAAGTACAATTTGCAATTGTGCTTCTTCTTCAACTTTTTGGTCATTCTTGGCCTATAGTTTCTTAGTATATGCATCAATGGATTTGGACATTTCTTGTATCTATGTTGCATCTGACCTATAAGAGTAGACATTAGAAGTTACACAATCTGCTTGAAAAATTTTCTCCTTCATTTTTATTGATCTATTCCTTCAAGATTTTCCTTCTATTTATGATTATTTCATAGTGATCCATTTATACTGAAATAACCTTATTGTCCTTGGATTTTAACTTTATTTCCTTAAGAGACATGGAGACTTAAGTTATTACTTGTGTGAAAAAACCTGTGAAAGTTGACATAATTTGTAGGTGTTTGGAACACTTATACTCTTTGGCAAAAATTGGAGGTGTCTCTAGTAGGTGAAAGTTCCCATGGAAGTGGAAGGTGTTGAAAACACATGAAATTTTCCATGAAAGTGGAAGGTGTTGGAATCACATGAAATTTCCCATGGAAGTGGAAGGTGTTGGAAGCACATTAAAGTTCCCATAGAAGTGGAAGGTGTTAAAATCATGTGAAAGTTCCTGTGGAAGTGGAAGGTTCTAGAAGCACATGAAATTTCCCATGGAAGTGAAAGGTGATGGAAGCACATGAAAGTTCCCATAGAAGTGGAATGCGATGGAAGGATGTGAATGTTCCCATGGAAGTGGAAGGTGTTGGAAGCACGTGAAATTTCTCATGGAAGTGGAAGGTGATGGAATCATGTGAAACTTCTCATGAAAGTGGAAGGTGATGGAATCATTTTAAATTTCTTACAGAAGTGGAAGGTGTTGGAAACATTTGAAATTTCCAAGAAAAGTGGAAGGTGATGGAAGCATGTGAAAGTTCCCATGGAAGTGGAAGGTGTTGGAAGCACATGAAAGTTCTTGTGGGAGTGGAAGGTGTTGGAAGCACATAAAAGTTCTCATGGAAGTAGAAGGTACTAGATTAATGTGAAAGTTATCATAAAAGTGAAAGGTTTACTTTGTAGGATTTAGATCTTGTCATGTACTTTGCATAGTTACAAAAGTGCAAAGTGCACATTGAGTTCTAGATTCCACCAGCTTGGGTGCATGGTGGGATCCAAGGCCCACCATGCATTTTACACATTTAAAAAAATGTAAATTACATGATAGGTTCCAAATTTTGCTAATCTTGGGAAAGATGGATTTTTGGTGTTTTAGGGGATTTTATAAAAAATAAAGGGGGTCTCCCTTAGGATATTATATGTAATGATATTTTTGTGACAAAAATATCAACATTTTTAGTGACCTCTATGAGATGATTTCTTGATAATCATTTTCAATCTATTAGCCTTCTAGAACATCCATTGGGCATAAGAGTCATATAGATCTATTTTGAAAATACACACCTGCTATAACTTCCTGATGACAACTTAAAATCTGAAAATGCCTTCCCAAAACTAAAAGATGTACTAAGTACTTATTAGAAGTAGCTAAGGCTGTAATGTCTTATTGAAAGCATGAAACTACTATATACAACTTAACAAGGGTCACTATTCAAACCTCCAGGATTGAATACTTTGTAACCTTCATAACTCTAGTTAACAATAACACCATAGTTTTGTTCAAGCTTGGTAAAAATAAATTTTCTTAGAATGAAGAATACATCATCATATTTGTAGCTTCCTTGTATTATGAAGACATAAAGACAATCCACCCTTTTGGTTGCATGGTAATTTTTTTCATTATTTCTTTGGATTCCATGATTCAAAATGTTCCCCAATGGATGAGTTTCTTATTTGTCCTAGAATCTAATAGGACAACCTATTATTAAGGAAAAAATTTGGATCATATTCTAGTACTTGTAGCATGAGACTTGTACCTTTTAGCATTTTGCTACTTGGTTTCCCTTATTTTTAGAATACACATTGAGGATATCTTGCGATATTTAATTTTCATAAGGGATTAAATATTCATCTTCTACTTCATCCTCAAGTGTAGTTATAAAACTATGATCATCTTTAACCAGTTACCCCAAACTTTTTGTTTCTTGCTTTACTTCAAAATCTGCCAAGAATTCTTGAATGATATCATCATATTGTGCCAAGAGTTCCTAATCATTAATCTTGGGATATTCCCTTTCATCAAAATCTTTAAAGTAGGCATCAAACATGGAATGAAAATAATAATCTTCTGTCCTAGATATGCAAGGCTCATGTGAAAGGCTATCAACCTCCTCATTTTCTTACTAGAATGAAAGAGATAAAAAATGCTTAACCAATGAAGTGTGAAGCACATGTTCAAGAATTAACCTTGGGATTGAAGTAACACTCTCAAAACTTGGAAAACTTGGTTTAGATTCTATAATTTCTTTGTCTTCTTGAGGAGTGACCTTAACAAAGTCTGACATTTTGAAATCTGGGTATTTGGTCCAAGAAGACTCCCATGGTTGTGGGATAGGTGGTTCTCTTTTCAATTCTATAGATTTATGTTTTCTTGATCCCCATATCATGCAAGCCATTACTTGTTTTATAAATAAACAAGTCTATTGATTATGGGGTTTCCCACATGGGAAACACCAATGAGCCTTTCGGAGGTGATTGGGAGTAAGTTGAACATTATGAGGATGGTGATATCCAACTTTAATAGGGATATATGGTATAATGGAAGTAGTATCTTCAATCTGATATGGGTAGTAGGAGGGAACAAAATATGTAGTTTGAAGGTTTAGCTACATATAAATTACATTTAAAAGCTCAAGGTAAGGTAACAAGCTTGAAAAAGGCCATAATAAATCAAACATCTATAGATAAATCATGAAGGTACATGTTTAATTTAATAGATAGGGTTATTAAACCAACAGAGTCACTAGGTTATTACAATAAAATGTGAAATAAAAAACTTACCAATTTTCCTAATTTTTGAGAATATGAAGGACTAGTGCTACTAAAACCAGTTGATTCTTATTCTTGTATTCACCATGGTATTTGAAAAAAAACTACCTTTTAAAGATAAAATCACCAAATAAAACACCAATTCCTTAGTGTATGATGAATCTAATCCCACTGGGCATGCCAAAAATTTCTATTACATAGGATTTCACCTGTCTTGATCTTATAGCTTCTTGTGAAATTACCTAATGATATAATGTAAAACATCCAAATCTATGGGACCTTGGAAATTTGAGGTTATTTTTCAAACAAGGTTGACTTCCTTTCACTAAATATTATGCAAATTTATAAAATACCAATTTTGTGGAAATCTCAATCTTTAGTGCTTTTGAATCCTAAACTAGGGTTTTTATGGGGAAAAGGGTTGAAGAATTGAAATTTATAGAAAAATAAAAATATGGTGATTGTAAAAAATATTTTATAGTGTATTTTAATGCTTACTTGATAAACACAATAGAGAAAAAAATTATATTGAATTTATTTAAGCACAAATTTATACAAATGAGAAATCATAAGTAATATTTAGCTAATTTTCACAAAAGGGAAAAGGTTTATTTATTTTATCAAACAATATTTCTATAAGGGTAAAAACATCACAAACTAATTTATTTTTACTTAAAATAAAAGACAAGGATTCCATAAATACTTAAATAACTTTTTCACATAGAAATCTCTCTCAAAAAAAAGAAAGGCAACTCTTTAATTTATTTCACTCCAAAGGTTACAACTTGTAGTAAATGCATTCCAAAATGTATAAAAATATAACTAACATCAAAAATATAATTTGGACCATTGGGTTTTCCCATTTTTATACAAAATATCTCCAAGATGATATGTAGTTGACAAAACTTGAATGCCCAGTTGAAGAAGATCATGCAAATCTAAAACCCTCGTGCAAAATAGGTGAGTTCATATATTTTGGCATCCTAGAGTAGTGAAATAGATAGAAATGTGTCATGCATGAGTTGGGAATGACATTTAGTTTAGCATGTCATGGTAAGGCACGGATATAACTATTGGATCTCCATGCAAGGCTTGTTCATCTGGAAGTGGCTAAAAATAATTTCTTCATGCAAAAAGAGGCACCCAAAATAGTACTGGTCCTTTAAAATAAAAGATAACTTTGAAAATATTTATAAATTAATTTTCCATGGAAAACCCCAAATTTAAAAAACATAAGTGAGAATTTTAAAACTTTTTAAGTCTTTATCACTTTTGCCAAAATGAATCATGCAATTCACACTTCATGATTTTGCACTTTTCAACAATTCATATTTTTCAAAATGGAAAGTGAAATTTGCACTTGTGCTTATTTATTTTTTTGGTCATTTTTGGCATATATTTTCTCAGTATATGCATCAAATGATTTGGACATCTCTTGTATCCATTCTACATCCAACCCATAAGAGTGGACATTAGAAGTTACACAATCTACTTGAATAATTCTCTCCATTTTTAATGATTTGTTCCTTCAAGATTTTCCTTCTATCTTCAAATATTTCATAGTGATCCATTTATTTATGAAATAACCTTATTTCCATTAGATTTGAACTTCATTTCCTTAGGAGGCATAGAGAATTAAGTTATTACTTGTGAGAAACCAATTGTGAAAGTTGGCAAAATTTGTAGGTGTTTGGAACACTTATACTCTCTGACAAAACTTGGAGGTGTCTTTGGTAGGTGTTTTGGTGGAACTTGGAGGTGATAGAAGCACTTGAAATTTCCCATGGAAGTGGAAGGTGTTGGAATCACGTGAAATTTATCATGGAAGTGGAAGGTGTTGGAATCACGTGAAATTTATCATGGAAGTGGAAGTTGATGGAAGCACATGAAAGTTTATATGGAAGTAGAAGGTGCTGGAAGCATGCAAAATTTCCTATAAAAGTGGAAGGTGCTAGAATCACATGAAATTTCCCATGGTATTGGAAGGTTCTAGAAGTGTGTGAAAGTTCCCATGGAAATGGAAGGTGATGGAAGCACATGAAAGTTCTCACAAAAGTGGAAGGTAATAGAATCATGTGAAATTTTTATGAAAGTGGAAGGTGCTAAAAGCACGTGAAATTTCTCATGGAAGTGGAAGATGATAGAAGCATGTGAAAGTTCTCATAGAAGTGGAAGGTGATATAATCACATGAAATTTCCCATGAAAGTGAAAGGTGTTGCTACTCAAATTTGTTATTATACACATTAATTAAACCTATCTTGACACCCTTTTGAAATTCTAGACACAACATAAATCTTACATTACATACTTATGCTCAAATGCTCTTACATTTTGATGTTATGTTTGCACATTATATTTGATTATGATATAATTATCATATATGTTCCAGATAATATATTTTATAGAGATATCTATTTTAAGGATAGTTCTTACACAAGTTAAACAACTACCCATAAAATAAGGGGCATTGATAGGGGTTTTTCATAGAGATTAGTCTCCTACATTGCATTCACAAAACATTTTTTAGAACACAAGCTTAGTTTTAGATAATTAGACATAGGTAAAACATAGGAAAAAATAGGGACTCAAAAAGCAGTTCAGTGACTTAGATTTCAAACTAGATAGATATTAACACCTATATTAGGACACTAACACCACATGGCTCTACTATCCAAGACATGGTAATACTATCTAATAGCCCTAGTTTAAAGGTAGTTTAGATTAGCCAAAATAGTAAACTAGGTATAGTATAGGTTTATATAGATATAGATACAAGTTTGATAGTTATGGTCAGATTTTACTCATATTCACACTAATTCATCTCAATTTCTTAGATTGGGTCATCATGCATGGCATGATCATTTCCATATTTACTTTAGATAATCAAGTATAATTATTATGATAGTCCATAATTAGTATACTTAGATATTAGATTGGGGCATGTGTGTGACACATTATTTACATATGCTTAGTTAGACATACGTTGATCAGATGGAATAGAATACTCCATGTCATTCTCTACACTTTATGCACTTGACATCATATTCTAGGTTGTCACTAATTTCATGCCTTACTCCATCTATAATATTTGGCATTTTCGAGTGGTTGAGAGCTACATAATGTAATCAAGTGGTTGTGGAGCTAACATACACAATTAAATATACCTAGTTTGATATTTATATAACTTTGTGTAGTTTAGTTTTAGATGTATCTACTAAAAATGGGTGGGAATGATGTATTCATATCCTACTTGAGTTCTTGATCTACCCATATGAGAATATTAAACATAATTTCAATCTAATCCAAGTTATTCATAGGTAATGATCCACTAAATAGGGGTGGGCAATGAAAAAATTCAAAACCAAATTGAGTTATTGAGCCACCCACACATGAGGATTGAGCAAGCTATTAGCTCAATACAATTTATTTAATTATTTAATAATTATGAACATATAACCACATATGTTATCACTAGGTTCATACATTGGTTTGCGTACCCAATGAAGTGTATTCATTCCTTTCCTCTTTCCCATCTCTTTACTTATTTTTACTTGGTTGATTCTTTTTTCATCATAGTCTCTTGCTTTTGGTATCTCTTAAGTAAGGAATAATTTATACACATTTCATTTTAGGTCATGCTTTAAACCACGTTTGACATACAAAAACCCAACTTCAAATACTCAAACTCATCTACATGACCTTCACTTCCTCGTTAAGTCTAGGTATGCTTATTTTTACTTTATACTAGTCATTTTTATTTGCTAAATTTATAGCATAAAAGGAGGGAAAATTTAATCACTTAAAAGTGGTATTTGAGTGCTAAGAGTGATACTTGAGATAAACTATTCCTAGCTTATACATAGACCTATCTTAGATCCTTTTATCACACTTTTTTAACCTTTATGTAGACCATAAGCATCCATAATTAGCTAAAACATAGTCTTAGACCTTCATTCCTAGTATCTTTCCAACTGGATATTAGCACCACATTAAGGGCACTAAAGCCACATGACACTAGTGTCCCCAACATGGTGCTAATGTCCCTTGCCCTAACTTTCCAAAATGGATATATTTTTAAAATTTAAACCCTCCTAAGGTCAGCCTAAGCATATTTTATTATCCACACAAGCTACATAACACTATAAATACATGACTTTTATACCTCTATCTACTATATGGAAAATAGATGCAAAAGACCTATTTAAACACAAAACAAGTTGAGAAAAATCAAGGTTATTAATCCCTATTTTTTCCTACTTATGTATACTACCTTATACATCTACCCTAAGCCCATATTTTATATATTTCCAATATCAATCACACTCAAAGCATTCAATACCACTATCATTATAGCATAAATTACACTTGCACAAAAACTTAGTTGGGGATAATTACATTGATCTTGATCCCTCAGTATGTAGGCAAATCTCTTCAAATTGGGGTATTGAGGATGTCCAACCTATCCTACTAATGAACACACAATTTTAGCTCATGCCTTACTTATAAAGAGTATTAAGGCTTGTAACTTAAATCAAATATTATAGGCACAATAAAGAGTTTTAGACTTCATGCATGTAGGAACAAAACCCAAAAATATAGGCATAGACACACCCAAAATTTATAAACAATATTATGTAGGGACACTAACACCATTTTGAGGAAACTAGAGCCACATGGTGCTACTATCTAAGTGTGGAGATACTTTCCAAGATAAGATCTGACAAATGGATCCTATTGATGACACTCAGACTTGTTCATATCCTAGTTTTTGGCACTCATATATTCTACAAGTATTTTATAGATAATTTTTTATTTGCACATATTTATCACTATTCTTAGAAAGTCAAATGAAGTCAACATATGTAATAAATAAATGGTTATTTATTGTATATTATTTCACTGATTTACAGTACTCATCCCTTTAATCAAATATAGGATTTACATTTAGTAAAACCCTAATAGGTTAAAACACCTCTTTCCCTCTGATCTTATAAATTTAAATTTGCTACTCTTCCACATAAGAAAAGGATTTTTATCTACTCATAAAATTAAAGGTTTTATAAATAAAGCCAATATTTTTGAAGAAATACATAAAGATTTATAATAAAAATAAATTTTCCATGGGTTTGAGTATTTGATTTCAACTCTGTAGACATCCCAATTTCTTTTCAAAAACCTCAAATAACTTATAATTCATAATGTTAAGAAGATGATATGTGATGATTTTTTCATTAATATTGATTCAAGAGAAAAAGTTGAGATTTTCTAGTCTCAATTTGAATAAATTTACAAATGTAATTGACAAAAGTGAAGCCCAATTTCATAGATTTTTCTTCATCTTCCCATCCTATCCCATGTGGGGATTTGGAGAAAATGGTCCTTTACTTAAAATATTTCTTTGAATCATTTTTCCAAACAATTTTACTTTTGTAATCAAAATTATTGAAGAAGTTGTGAAATTTTTTTAAGTAAATGGATTTGATAGTTGTAAATTTAGGATTCATGATATTTTCAAACATCCTCCTTTCCTACACCAAAATGTGAGCATATAATATAACCTGAGGAGCATCAATAAAAGGACATACTAGGATCAAAATTTATTCAAATAGTTTGTGTGCCTTCTACTAGAAGATCTTAATGGAATTATTTAGGTCCTCTAATAGGGAAAGTATTATGTAGTAAGTCTACTTCCATATTTCAAAGTGTAAAATTCATCTAAGTCAACACCTCATTCCCTCAAGGCTTGTCCATTTAATATGTGAAATTGAGATATTAACCATTTATCCATTTTTTCATTAAAGGGATGAATTTAATTACTATAATGGTGAGAAATAATTAATTTATAAACATATTTTGTATTACTTTCACATCCTCACGAGGTGAATAGAATCATATAATTGACACAAAATAGTAAATTTTTTTATGTAGTCCTAAGCACTTGAATTTCATCGTGGCATTTTTCAAGTAGTTAGCATGCAATCCAAATAGCATATATTTTCATTTAAGAATTTTTTCAATAGATTTTATGATGAACACCTTTTTTATGTCTATTCAAAAACTAGAGATGTGAACTATGCTAATCAAGACTTGTGAAGATGATAAATGCAAATATGAATTTCATGGAGCTCTCAGATTATTTATTTTGGGTTTTTTATTTCAAAATTAAACTTTGCAGTATTTCATCAATGAGATCAAATTTGGTACCTAATTATAGATTGATAAATCAAAGTGTAATGCTATGCCATATTATGATTTTGATTGGGCATATAATTATGGATATGGACATGAATGAAAACATGTGCTACATTTTCATTTTTAGAGAGTTTTAATGAATATGATTTTGATTGGCAATTCTTGTTCATTCCCATACAATTAGGTTAGGAACATTGGTTACTATTTGGCCAAATCAAGATATGTAAGTGTGATTTATATTCACTTTTAGTGTAGGTATTTATTTTCATAGATATATTTAATTTATAAAATTATATTTTCTCACATGGATTTTTAATACATTTGGGGATATGCTTGACTAGGATGTAACACCTTTTATCACATTTTGTGGAAGAGTTACACTTTTATTCTAGGGGGTCTTTGAATACCATTTATGGAGGAGTTACACTTCTATTCTAGGGTGTCTTTGACCACCATTTGTGGAGGATTTACTCATAACTCCTATATATATGCTTCACTTGAAGAGCTTTCTCATAATGAATATTTGGCTTTTTACATTTTTTTTGTCTTGTGTAAAACTTATTTTTTGATTTCATTCTTGTTTTAGCTCATTTTTGGTGTGCACTCATGTTTGTATTTTGTGACCATTGGACCTTTGCACTTGATTTAACAAAACCTAGATCAAACCTGTTATGGTGTAAGAGCTAATTTGATAAACATTTGTCTGGTCTTATTAGTTGTTAGCTTTCATTATAAGTCTATAAATTATTTTATTGTATTATAAGATAATTTTTTATAGGATTTGAAAAAAAAATTGGGAGCTTTAAAAATCTAAAAAAATGTTTTTTAACTAAAATTTGATGTATTGGCAATATAAGGAAATTTATTGAAGATCTAATATCTCAGCAAGCTGTTGAAGTCTACTTGTATTTTTTGGTATCTTTAAGCCTATAAAATCATGCTCTTACTTTTGGTACACCCCTAAATGGTACAAATCTATGGTTTGATAAAAAATTATTGATAATAAAACCTTTTATGGCACACAATCCATTCTTATGAGCTTAAAATGGTTTTCATACCAATTTGACAACCATCTATCCTACTCATCCTACTTACTAAGGTATACGCCATAGGTGAAAAAATGTAGGTGCACAGTGAAATCTAGTTTTTACATTATCTCAACTTGAACACCCATTGTCTTTGCCTATTTTATCTACCACTCAGTCAGCAAATGCCTTCTCTCTATGTGGACATTCTACTCAAGTTGATGGTATTCTCAAAACCTCCCACCACTATACAACCAAAATGGTAATATTATTATCTTTCTAAAATAGCTTGAAACCCTTTCTCTTTGGAAACTCATGGTTTTTACATACCACCTTAAAAAAAATTGTGGTCTTTGCATGCTTACCAATTTTTCCAAGTTTGAATTCTTTGCTTCAAAAAAGTCAAAAGCTTAATCTATTTTCATTCAAAATGATGTGAGGATTTCATGTTAAAAAGTGGGTAGATTTTATTATAACTCATTTTAAATATAAGGGGAAATTATATTATTTATTTTTAAGGCTCTTTCTTTAAATAAAATAATATAATACATTATAGAGGGTAGTGTATTTTGAAAGAGGGTGGTGTTATTAAGGAATTTATTTTCTATTTCTTTTCTTATAAAAATAATACATTGTATTGTGAGAATTTAAAGATGGGAAATAGGTTTTTATAAAACTCTTCATATCATTGCTAGATGAAGACCAGATAGTGAGGCTTGGTTTGGTAGGTGGCTAAATCCACTCATATTAAAAACCTTCATTTTATCTCTATTGTTCATTATTTGTACTTTCCTTCTTTAGATTTATTATCAATAGAGCCCAACATCCTCACCATTTTTTTTGCAAACTATCCTTTTTAACTTGCATAAATTGTTTGAGCCACACTTTTGGCTGAGTTCAATGTATTTTGATCATGCATATATAAAATATGGGGGTTGGTATTTCATATTGATAGTTTAGGGGGTGTACTTTCTGTGTCACTCTTTCATTTCTACTTTCACTTTTAATTCTAGAACTAAAAATTACACTACTACAACAACTCAACTTAGCACTAAAATGGATTCAAGTTTAATCAACCCACTAACTCCATTTAACTATCATGAATGGAAAATAAATTATACAATCATTCTAAGGAGTAAGTTTGTGTATAGGTTAACCATGGGGTATGAAATTGAACCTAGCATCAATGTAGAGAAAGTTAAATGATATAACTATAGTGATGAAGCCTATGGGCTATTCTATCTTTATGTAGCTCTTGATCTCCTATTTCACTTAGAGCCTGCCAAATCACCTAATAAAGTATGGAAAATTTTGGGAAATCTATTTAGGGAGCAAAATCTGATGAGAGGTCATGAAATTTAGAATGAACTCATTATACTAAGTCTTAGTAAATTTGACACCCTTTAGGATTTCTTCACTAAATTCAAGTCCTTGAGATTGTAGTTACAAAAATGTGGGATAAATAAAAAATAAGAATAACTTATTCTTTCTATACTCTCTAAACTAGATCTTGGCTATTCCATATTTGTCTATACTTTCCATGCCACTAAAAGTGATTTGGGCACTACATGAATAATTCCCTCTTTAGAGGCTTTCATTGTTGACTTAACTAGAGAGAAAGACACCTCAATCTAGATAGGCACATTAAAGTACACAAAACCTCAACCCCTAATTGCTAGAATGGGAAAGTAAATACTTCAAAAAAAGATGATGATGATGATGATGATAATAATAATAATAATAATAATAATAATAATAATAATAATAATAATAATAATAATAATAATAATAATAATAATAATAATAATAATAATAATAATAATAATAATAATAATAATAAAGAATTAACCTCTACCAAAACCAACACTGGATCCTCTTCTTCCAATGGAAAAATTAAAAAAGATAAGGCTAAGTGTGAATACTATAAGAAAAATGGGAATGATGAAAATAAGTGCATGGAGAATCAAAAAGATCACCTAACACATCTCCTAGAGAAGAACAACATAGGTGTTCCTAAATACATCAAGCATAATTCATCTACCCAAGATTATACTAATGTAAAGGTCAAGGCTCTTTTAGTAGTTATAGTTTCAACATCTTAATGGTTTATTGACTCATGTGCTTATCACCACATGGGCTCTTCATTATATGAGTTTTATTTCTTATAGCCTTGTAGCATGTCTTCCATTAGTTTGGGTGATGAAATTTATGTACTAGTTATAGCTAGTGGGTGTGTTAAAATGGAAGGATAAACATTCAATAATTTTCTAAGTGATCATTATCTTTCAACCAATCTCCTATCAGTGTATCAAATCACTCATATTAGCAGAGGTATGAGGGCTGAGTTTTTACTAGATTCAATATCATCAAAGAGTTGTATAGGGATTTTATAGTGGTAGTGGGTGGGGCAGATCACCAAGCTAGGTTATACACCTCACATTTTATACTTTATTCTTATCTAATTATATTTTTAACTCATTTAGATGGAGTTAAAAAAATATGGCATGAGTGATTTGGCCACCTTAACTACCATTACCTTGAATAAATTAGCAAAAATGACATGGTCTTAGGCTTGCCTTGAGTCCAATTATATAAGTGACTTTTTGAGATTTTCTCTCTTGAAAAGCATCCTAAAGAAAAATTAGACAAAGGCAAAGCTTAAAAGGCTTCACAAGCATTGGAGTTAGTACATAGTGATGTACATGGGCCTTTTTCTAGTCTATATTTTATAAGGGCTAAGTATATTCTCACTTTCATTGATGATTTATTGAGATATACATGGGTCTAATTTCTTCAAACAAAGTTTGAAGTGTTTGAATATTTTTGACATTTCAAGGCACTTGTTGAGAAATAATATGATAAATCCATCAAGGTTATTTGAATTAACAAAGGAGGTGAATAGGTCAGCAATAGATTTGAGCATTTTTGCACAATATATGGGATTGATTTAAAATGGAAAGTTACTTATAATCCTTCACAAAATGGATTTATAGAATACAATAAAAAATACTTGAAATGTATGGATAGTTATATGATTCACTTTATGTCCTTGACACCTTAGTATTGGGTCAAAGCCATTAATTATGATTGTTATATTTAGAATAGGGTTCCTCACAAACCTTTGAAAGGTATAACACCTTTTAAATCTTGGAAAGGAAAGAAACCTAAATTTGATCACTTTAATGTTTTTAGATCTCCATCTATGGCATAAATATCAAAGAAGATACATAAATTTATGGAACGTAAATCTAAACCTTGCATCTTTGTAGGTTATCTAGATGGTATCAATGGGTACTAGCTTATACATCTGATCACAGATGAGTTTTTCATAGAGATAAGTGTTCACTTTCAGGAGAGTCATAAAGACTCAACACTTGATACTTCTTCTCCTTCATTGGATTCACTTAGACTTGATGATTCTTCTTATGAATTGGATCATCAAGAATAGTTTCCTAAGTTAGGGTTTTCTTCTTCTTCTTCTTCTTCTTCTTCTTCTTCTTCTTCTTCTTCTTCTTCTTCTTCTTTTAGTTTTGATAACAATGGAAGTGATATGGAGTCATCTACATCCACCTATAATATTTTTTTATAGGATGAGGATTTATCACCTGACTCACCAACATCTAAGGCCCTTTAGGCTGTGTAGACACTTTAGAGTATAGGTATTTGGGTAGGGGATCTAGCAGATGATCGATATACTTGGGTAGATTATCAGAGTGATCCATGTGCTTTATTTTCTTTAGTTTTAGATGCATAGACAATCTAAGAGGATTTAGGCATACCAAATTGGGATAGATTTATGCAAGAATAATATTATTCTTTGATAAAAAATCACACTTTGGATTTGACTTCACTTCCTAAGGGAAGGAATATGGTTTGATGTAGGTGGATATATTAGACCAAGTTTACAGTAGATAGATCAGTTGATAAGTATAAAGTGTGATTGGTCACCTAGGTTTTTTCATAGGTAGTCAACATTGACTAATTAGATACCTTTACACCTATTGTAAAGATGACTTCAATATGACTCACATTATCTATAACCATAACACACAATTGGGATGTATACCAAATAGATTTGAAGAGTGTCTTTATTTATGGAGACTTTGAGGAGGAAATATATATGGAGTAACCACCTAGGTTTATTCATGATTATCCTTAATTTTTAAACTTAGTAAATCCACTTATGGCCTCAAATAGTCCCCTTAGGCTTGGTATGATAAGATGAATTCCTTCCACCTTGCTTCAAGTTTCACTAGATGTCATTTAGATCCTAATGTATACTTCTTGTGATAGGATGATTATTTACTAATATTGATCAGGATATTTGGGAGTGCCTCATCATCTATTATAGTGGTGAAGATAGCTCTATAAAATATATATTTGACATGATAAACTTATGTATTTTTCATTACTTCCTTAGCATCATAATTTAATAGTCTGATTCAAGGATTTAAGTTACACAGCCTAAGTATACTCTTGATATTTTGGCTTGATTTCACATGGTTGATTATAATCCAACTCTGACTCCCTTTATATTAGGATTCAATCTTGAGGCTGACTATCTACACCTTTGATTGATTCCACTCGGTATCAACAAATTATTGATAACATCATTTATCTAACTCATACCAAGGCTGATATCTCATATGCAGTAGGCATTGATTCATGATTTATGTAGGATCCCCATCATCTACACTGGGAAGTAGCCAAGTGGATATTCCACTACATTTAGGTCTCTTATAGATTTAGGATTCAGTGCATATTTAACATAGAGGTTGATTTGGTTGGTTTTACAGATTAAGATTGGGATACTCAAAATTGCAAGTCTACTTCAAGTTATAATTTTTATTGGTTTTTGGTCCTATTAGTTGGTCTAAGAAAAATTAAAATTCTATTACTATATCATCCACATAGGTAGAGTACATGGGAGTTATTAATGCATTTATTAAGGATATTTGGCTTCATGGGATTCTATCTTAGTTTGGCATTTATTTTAGGTAGCCCAATTTCATCTATTATGATAATTAGAGTACTATATAGATATGAAAGAATATATTTTGACACCAGTAGACCAAACACATTGAGATTCACATGCATTTTATCTAGAAACTTATTTATGGTCAAGTCATCAACTTGAAATTTTAATAATATTTAGAGTATGTTTAAAATATATTTACCAAACCCTTCATTAAGAGAAAGTTCATTCATCTCCAAGCTCTTCTTGGGTTTTGGTCTACATCAATGACATCATAATCTTCAGGGAGGCCTTCTAGCCTATTCACTTCTTTTATGTATCTCTTTTTGGGGGAAGTTATTTCTTACAAGTTTTGTCCTTTTCTCTGCTTTATGAGAGATTGTTTTGTACATGGGTACTTGATCAAGACTAGTTTTGGGTACCCTTTTTTATTTTACACTACCTACCTAAGTTGTGTTATGGGAGGGTGTTAGTGTAGGTATTCATTTTCCCATATTTATTTGATTGGGAATATTATATTTCCTCACATTGAGTTTTCATACATTTAGGGATATGTTTGCTTAGGTGGTGTTAGTGTGTCATAAGTGTCATATATGTAATTGAAATATTAGGATGCAACTCCTTTTACCACCTTTTGTGGAGCAATTGTACCTATATTATGGGCTATTTTAACCACCTTTTTTTGGATGGGTTACACTTCTATTATATGGGATCTTTGACCACCATTCATGGAGGAGTTACTCAACACTCCTATATGTAAACTTCATTTGTGGAGCTTTCTCACTTAATAAATATTTGGCTTTATTTATTTTGTTTGTCTTGTATAATACTTATTTTTTGATTTCATTCTTGCTTCAACTCATTGTTGGTGTGCACTTGCATTTTTATCATATCACCATTGGACCTTTGCACTCACTTTAAATGGACCTAGACCAAACTCTAATATTCATAAATTAGATGAGGCACATTACACAAGTGATTCTTGGATTTATCCTACATTCCATTAGGGAATGTGGTCCCACGGTCAAATCCAACTATTGTACTAGAATTTATCCTACATTCCATTAGGGAATGTGGTCCCACAGTCAAATCCAACTATTGTACTAAAATTTGTCCACCCAAATTTTCACTACAGATTATGTTTTCACTATTCTAATTTTTGGGATGATATATAGAAATCCATATCCCAATGGACAAGGCAATGCCACTAACTGATCCACATGGAATAACTTACAAATTTGACCTTCATAGGGTCAAAATATAAATTTATTGACTTAATCAAATTAATAATTATTTATAAAATTAATTAATTGTAATTAAAGTCATAATGTAACATAAAAAGGGATGAGAACTAAGGGAGAGATTCAAAATATGGCTATGTAGTTTTAGTCATCTAATAAATTAATTCTATTAGAATTAATAACATATTGTAAATATAAAATCAAAAGTGTATTTAATAATTTAATTTTCCCAAATAAGAAAATCAAAATATGGTAAAATGGGTGGATTTCTAACCTCCTTGGTGGAGTGAAATAATTCATAAAATATAAAAAATAGGTCATTATTGAGGGTTTTTTTTTATTTCAAGCTCTTAGGGAAGATCTAGTTACAACGTGGTGTGTGGGCTATGTAATTTATGGATTTGAGTAATGGACAAAAAGATAGTGTGATCATTCTCTAGATTTATGAGTTTTTATGTTATTTTTTTATGAATTACACATTTCTATTCATATATAGAGAATCCAAAAATTATGCATTTTCTTAGTTGTGTGTAACTCACGGTGTTTTTAAACTCTACATTGAAAACCTTGTGTATTGGTTTGGTACCAAGTGTACCTAATTAATGTTTTGAGGATATTTTTGGTTCCAATAAATAATTTTTTTCTAATTACATTTTTTTATGCAATCTCCTTTTTTTGTGTGAGAGGAATCATTTCTATCCTTTCCATTTTTTGAGGTTTTTTCAACAATTCTATGTATTCATTTTGACATGGCTTTCTCACCTTCACCTCAATTATCCTCCATTATTATTCCATTTTAAACTTTCCACCATTTCCCATTCCCTACCCCTTTTTTTATTTTTTTGGTTAAAATTACACAAAAAAACAAAAAACGCCCACATCTTAAAAAGGAGGTGCCCCATTACAATGTAGAGGAAAATCACCATCTCATCAATAATTTATCTCATTGTTAGTAAATTTGTGTCATTTCTTGTTAGGAAAGTCATAAAAATAAAGCAACCAATATTTATATTGACATACATCTTATACTTAAATATTATAATTATAATATATTATAATAAATTTAATAAATCATACAATGTAATTTATTATAATTAAATTAATTAACTTTGAATATTATAATCATCATCTGATATATCTTTAAGTTATTAAATGAAGCATAGTAACATTACGTAAAGAATCATCATGTATATATAAAATAGAAACTTAAATAAATTCAAAAGGTTATTATAATGAAAACTCAAATGTTTACTTCAAAAAAAAAGTAGACATTACAGTAACTTTCGATACAAAAGTAATGTGAAACAAAAAATTAAAAAAATTGATAAAAAATAATTTATATAGAGAGAATAATAATAATAATAACTTTAACATTTTTTCAAAACCAATTATAAATCATAGCTTTTTTAGCAAGCAAATGTAATTTTGACCTTTTATATAAAAACTATTAAAAAATTAAATAAATAGGAAAAACCATCTTTAGTAGTTTTTATAGAATTAAATGACTATTAAGCCCCTTATTTACTTTTTATGTTAAATGATTTATCTCTTATTTTTACTATTTGTACTTATAAATAAAACATGTTAGCTAAAAAAATACATAAACTAAATGGAATGCATTAATGGATCACTTCATTCAACTAACAAGGGCACAAATGAGCCAAAACAAATAAAAGGAATTTCATAGCATAAATAGAGAATAATCCACAAATTCATTTGTAACAAGCTATATTATATTCACCATAATATATAAAATACATCATAATAAAAATATTATACAATCATGACCACACTTAAACAATGTTAACTTACTCTTAATAAGATACTATTTATAATAAAATGCAACAACTAACAAGTAAATTATTATTATACATTTCATAACAACCCATCAAAAACTAATGAAATATTACAAGATGCAGGACAATATTCTATAGAACATGATACATTCAAAATCACATACAACTAAAAAGTCTCTAATAATATCTTGTGTTTTATGCTAAAAAATCCATAACCATCACCAATTATAATTTATATTTCATACTTTATGCTTTGTGTATTTGAACTCCCTATTATAACTCATCCATGCTTTGCACTAACTATCTTTCCTATTTGGGCACTATTGTGTCTATATGTATCTTATCATTCCAATTTTTGAGACTTCTAAATTTACTTTAATTATCTCTCCACTTTTTTCAATTCTATAATATCTTCATTTCATGCTCTTTATTTATCTTTTCATAATTCCTTGCTTTCCTACACTAAAATATTTTTCCAAAAACCTCATTCTAGACCTTTTGCCATACCTCAAAGTGTATGTTCATATATTTTCACATCTAAAATTTTTTTGGCAAAAATTTATTATATATGCTTATAACTTTGCACACTATTATACTTATAATGAGATTCCTTCACTTATCTTTCATTACTATAGCCTTGAATGCATGGATATATACTTAACCACAATTAGGTGTCAAAATATTCCCACACTATATATATTATCCATATTTATAAAATTATACCCTAATGTGTTTAATATCTAAATACTTCAACCCACTTTGTTGAACTTATGCTTCAAAATTAACACATGTGATTTTGGCTAGAATCTCACCCAACAAGTCACTAATCGCCATCAATTCTTTGCCACACTTGATTTATTTCTATTATCATTTCTAGACCTAAAAAACATAATATTTTAAAAAATATTTCATGATATCTTATTAATCACTTTCCTTTAACTTAAGGATATTGAAAGTAGTTTTAATTCCCTTCACTACTCATCATTGTTTTCTTTGTCCATTATAGATTCATTGAGTAGGTGTTGCCTCTTTTATTTATCATTAATTGTGAAGACCTTTGAATCAAAATATTCTTATTTTATCTCATATATTTAAAGGCATGCATGGTATGTGACTTTTCTTATAAAAATGATCTCAAATTCAAATTTTTCATTCATTTTTCAAACCATTATCCCAAAGGCCTCAATTTTTTTATTTAATTTAGCATACTTCTATTTGATTTCTTCCTTATCCATATCTTGTAATAAGGTTATTTATTCTACACTCTTTATGTGTAAAAAATTAATAACAAATATATCAAGGAAATCAATTGGTTCCATGTTTCTAGTGACTATATTTTAAAGGAAGCTAGGATTATCTTTCTGAATCTTATCTAGTACTAAGAAATATATTTTTACCAACAAAATGTTTTTTCCCTTTTATTTCATTTACTTCTTGGTGGCTTATGTATTCATGTTATTTAGATTTTTCTTTAATACCACTTAATTATATAATATTAGGATGGAAAATCCTTATTGTTCTTTTATTAATAGGTGTGGGTTTTCAACCACTATGTTACTTTCCCCTTATTATGCAATGGGTTACTTAGGATTACAATATTCTGAATACAAATCAAAAGTTATATCTTCTTTATGCACTTTAGACATCAAAAAAATATACTTTAAAGATACTTCTGAGTCACTATCCTTCCTAAACACATTCAACATATAATACTTTACTTAAAACTATGCATCCTACATCCATTAATCCCCTCTTTGAAAATTTTCCTCCTCTATCTTTTATTTTCTCTTTGATAAGGGTTAATATTTATCATATTATATCTCTTTGCAATATAATTTGATTAGTGACTAAGGATTCTTACTCTCCATCCTATTTTCATTATTTATTTTATTTTCCTCAAGAGCACTTTTATTTTCTATTTCTTGAGTTGGTGGTCTATCATTGCATGTAGTCTGTTATATAAATAGTTCACTAGAAAAGAAAAATTTCCTTCTGGATATGGCTCTTTGTGTACCATTTATACACATTCCTATTTATAATTTTAGGGAACTTCTCACATCAATCTCCCATATATTGGACCTACCATCCCAATTTTGAGACTTACATATGTTCTCTCATTTTAAGTTATAGTATCTTCTAGTGGTGTTTCTTCAATCTCTAGTTTTTATTTTGTAGTCAGTGAAGGGGGTGGAGAGTGACACATAAGAGGATCTTATATTGAATTAATTCTCACCTCTTATTCCTTTTAATCCTTATTGTCCTCTATGTTTGGTGAAGGCATTGGTATAATATTCATGATCTCTAGGTAAGTTAGTGTTTATCCCTCTTTACTGATGATCTCATTTACTTGTTCACTTGAGATAACTCCACTTTTAACCTAAGGTTTTATTTAACTCTCTCTTATTCCATAGTAATTTATTCTTCTTATCTCATTTTATTCCTTTTTGTTATTAAGGGTTTCTTATAATATTTTGGTTCATCATCCTCATCTACATATATCCCTCTTTGTCTTTTCTATTAGAACATTGCCTTTATCTTCTTTAGTTTATTATTTTCATTAAGACCATCCAATGTGTGGGATAGAGACTTATATGTCACCTTTTATTTTCTATTTTCAATATTGAGGGAATAATTTAAAGTGCACATTTTTCTTTTTAACTTTTTCAATCAGTGCATGGTTTATTACAACAATTTCATATTTTGGGTCCTCATCATATGATGAAATTTCATTAGTTTAATTTTTTTGAATTAAGAATAAAAAATAAAGACACCTTCATCATGTTTATCATTATCCACCTTGACACATGGGATCCCTTATATTTTATAGAATCCCCACTCAACATACTTATTTGTTACTCTATATGTAGGTTTTATCCATATTCTCATTACATTTTCATCCTTTGATTTCATTTTGATTAAATAATGATAAATAATGAAAAAAAAATCTATAAACCCTTGTGATATTTTTTAATCCCATTTGTTATTCTCCAAATGACATTCATATTGTAAAAAAGTGGGTCATAGCAATTTTTCATATAGATTTTGTAGATTTTTGTTATCCACATAATGGAAGTATGCACATTGTATCTCTATGTGAGGGATTACTTAAACTTTATATAGGATAATTAAACCTATTTAGTTCTATATGGAACACTTATATTGTCACATAGGATTAAAATTAAAATTTCCCCACCTAAATTATCCACCCTTATATTTAGAATATAACATTGTATTGAAAATTATTAGTTGATATTTTTCACATGATATATAAAAACTCCTTGATGGATAAAGTGTAGTACATTTAAATAAATATATTCCAATTGATCAAATGGGAAGATGTTAAAATTTCATGGCCATAAATATTTTGAATTGTCAAAATATATCCTCCCTTGTGGTACTTGATCTCCTTTTCCACTTCAATTATTTTCCTGTCATTTACAACCTTAGGTTTCCCCCATGGTTTTTAGTATTGTAGTCTTGTAAACATCCTCAAGTTTTACAATAATAATCATTTTATTGATATATAATTCTCAAGTTTCCCACATAAAGTTAGTTCTCACAATTGAAAAACATAATTATTATCAAGGTTTCTCTTGATGGTCACATATTTTAGTGGTAGAATATATCTTCCCATATTTAATATTGTGACATAGTAATCCTTATTAAAAAAAAATCATATTGAAGTTATCGATGGTTGAAGTCCTCTATTATGATATACTTTATACATGAAGTTAAACTTATTTGCACAAGACTATATTTGGGAATATCATCATGGGTAAAAGATATGGAGGTGGATTTGAGAAACACTTATTTATACTAAATAATTTTTTTTATGTAATTTATTACTAAATTAAAATCATATTTAATCCATTCAATTTCTTTCCCTCTACTATTTCTTTCACTTATAAAACTTTATAATTGATTCCATGGCTAAAATTCATTCAACACTTGACTAGATTAAATATTTGTGTAATTCCCTTCTTCAACATTATATATTTAAACCTAAAATAATGGTGACCAAAAAAATTTAGTGATATATAATATTACCTTATGTACACATGAAAATGTGAGATTAACTAACTTCTCCAGTTTCCCACGTAAAGTTAGTTCTCATAATTGAAAAACATAATTATTATCAAGGTTTCTCTTTATGGTCACATATTTTAGTGGTATAACATCTCTTCCCACCTTTAATATTGTGACATAGTAATCCTTAGTCAAAAAAATTCATACTAAAGTTATTAATGGTTCAAGTCTTCTACTATGATATATTTTATACATGAAGTTAAACTCATCTGTAGTAGACTATATTTGGGAATATCATCATGGGTAAAATATATGGAGGTGAATTTGAGAACACTTTTTTATCCTAGATCCACTTGTTTATGTAATTTATTCCTCAATGAAAATCATATTTACTCCATTTAATTTCTTTCCCTCTACTAGTGATTGCACTTATATAATTTTATTTTTGATTCCATGGCTAAAATTAATTTAACACTTGACTAGATTAACTATTTATGTACTCCCTTTCTTCAACATTAGATATTAAAACCTAAAATAATGGTGACCCGAAAATTTTGTTCTAAAAATATTCCTTTTCCAAATCAAAAATTTACTCCCTTAGATCTAATTTCATGGGACAAAATTCAAATTTTCTTTAATCTTACTTGTTCTAGTTTGAATATCCTTCTTATATCCCTCTAATGTTCTCTACACTTAGATATTTAAATGTGAAATTTGATAAATGAATTTTTATAACCCAAAAGTGTCATACATATAACTTCCAATGTTGTTAGTCTCCTTAATGACATTACCTTTTCTATATTTTTTTCAAGTTTTTTTTATTTCAAATTTTGCATTTCTTTGTGTCATGTCAAACTTTGAATTTATTTCTATCATGGTGGAATCATCATCTGTGTTGATTCATTTTAGTGTAATCTTTTCCATCCCATTTCCTATGTTCCTATTTTTCCATGATGGACCATATACCTCTCATATTCAAATACTTGACTTATGTGCAAATGTCCACCCATTACATGGCTTATCCCTTAAAAAATGTATATGATCCTTAATTTTAAATTTATATTAAATAATTGTGTACATGGTCATATATCACATACATTAATGTGTATCTTAAATGCTAGTGCAATAATGCATGAAAATATTTTTATAAATATTATTCATTTTATGGGCATGCTCAGTTATTACCATATTTTCCTCTTTATGTGTTGCACACTAAGTGAAAATTATTTGATTTCCATTTTAAAATTTATATATTTTAACCAAAAATTCTTGATGAGTATCATGTGTTGCTTATGGAATATGACATCTGCCTATCCACATAAAAGTCATGCACAACCAAACTTATGAATAAATGCTACCTACAATAAAAAAAATTAGATGTAAATTAAATGGACTGAAATAAATGGAATATTTTTATATTAAATTTTATCTAACATAATATATTATTTTTAGTCATCCATTTTTTTTAAAAATCATACAGTTTCAACCTACTTACATTGCAATATCTAGGTAACATTCTCAAATTTAGGGTGCCTAATTTAGACACGCTTATCTCCATTTTATCATGGATGATATATGTATTAATTCACATGATATGAAACTTTTTTGGGTGCTTTCAATATATTGAGTCATAAATAAACACTTGTATATCCCTTAACAAGACCTTTTTATTTGATGTGCTTTTCATGCCACACCTTTTGTATTCACTTCTTAACACCCTAGTGTAAACACCCAATTTTAGTATAGGACCCCATTTTATGTAACATATTTTACCTATATACACATATTTTACATTTATCTAAAATTATCACACTTCCTATCCCACACTACTCTTTCTTCAAAATTATTCCTCTTAGATGTACTCAATATTCTTTTATTTTAGCTTTTGAGCCATATTTGTAAATGTTCTAAATTATATGAACCAATTTTTAGAATTTGTCTCCTTTAGAATGGATTTAAAAACTAAAATATCATATCTAAATCTTCCCTATCCATGTTTTTTATTCCAAAAAATCCATACCTTGTGATTTTGTGGGTCTTTTTGCCTTACCCTAATTTATTGTGGTTTTGATATTTCATATCACTATATTATATGGTCAGCCATTACACATGCCATGTCGTATAGATCTATATATAAAAATGATTTCCTATAATTTACAAATTAATAATTAGATGGAAATGCTTCCATAGGTTATATACTTTAATTAATCAAAATATATTGCTACACTTGAGAAGGATCTTGCATATTAATCCACCCTTGGACCTTATTCATTTTAAAATATTTAGGTCTCATAAAATTCTATTGAATGAGGATAAGTTCATGTAGTATCATCATAAATTTTAAGTAATATTAATTTTATACCCTTGGTGAAGATTTTATTTATAGTAAAAAATAATGGCGTGGGGTCTTATTCTAGCATATGAGATATGTAGATACAACTCCCTTGACATTTATCAACCCAACTATTTATATCCTTTATATTTTATGTATTTTATGGATAATTAGGTCAAGATATGAAAAATAGATCAGTTTATACATTATAATCACAAATTAATAAGAGTATAAACACATGATTATATAAGATTAGGAGGAAAAATTGTAAAAAAAACCAATACCTAAAAAGGTGCATAGTATAGGTTTAATGCTATATAAAAAAATTATTAGTTAAATTAGAGGGAATGAATCAGAGAGAAAATAAATCATATTTTTTATGATACCGAAGCAAAAAATAAATATTTCCTTTGATAGTAAGTAACCTAGATTTCAACCAAAGCTTATTCATCCTTATAGACCACTACTACACTTCTATGATCCTAAAATTTTAATCAGGTGTGATCGTTTCATTTATTTTTATTTTCATATTGTTAATGGCTTGTCAAATAAACGTAATTTATTATTATATAATATTATTATAATAATTTAGGGAATATATGATTTAATAATTTATATTTCTATATTATATATATTCCATATGTCATAGTTTTACCTTTTTAGCTTTTTTTATGTTAAATTAATCCACATTAAGAAATAATTTATTAGTGAACCAAACATTCTTTGAATGTTTATATATTCTGAGGATCCCCATTAGGGTCTCATGACTGATTTATTATTATTTTTATTTGATTTCACATATGTATCTTATTTTAAGATACTTTCATTGAAATCTAACTTTCTACTCATCTCTTTCTACTTTTGGTTACATATATATTTCATAATTTCATGCATGTACCTTGTTTCTTGACAACACCTTTTGAAATTTTTATAAGTTTAGATCCTATCCATTTTAAATGATAATTTAATGTTTTCTCCTTGTATTTTATGGTTTATTACATTGATTATATATACTTCTAGTAACAATTATCTTATGTTTGATGTTGTTTCTAATATCATATTTATTGATGACAAAGTGCCCTTTGTTCTATCTTGTAATGATGATAGTGACAAATATTTTTTATGATACCCATTTTTTTGATTGTTTTGATCAATGTAGTGTTTCTATCATTTCTAATATTAAATATACAATCATCAAACATCATGAATGTTTAAAATATCTATTATAAAAGTAAAAAATTGCACTACAAAAAATAAGTTTCCCCCCTAAACATGACCCTATAAATTCATTACATGATACTAATATACCTCTTTGAGGCTATAAATATAAATTAAGTATTAAATAGTGATCCTCATGTTAAATTTGATACTTCACTTCCTCTGCCTATTGCTACACTACCTTCTTTAGTAAATCCTACCTTCCTATGCAACATAGGGTTTGCAACATAGGGTTTCTATTATTCCTTATATTACTAATGTAATGATCAATGTGCCTCCATGATCACATTATTAAATTATATAACTTATTATCAGACATAATAAAAGTAACAATCATGTCTCCATCACTACTAATGTTAATCATAACAAGGAAATGTTTTGTACATACACACATACAAATGTTAATCTTATACCTAGTGGTATATCTAATAATCCTAAAAAAATGATTACTCTTTTATTATTTTTGGGAAACTAGGGTATAGTTCCTAAATAATAAAGGGTATGGAATAAGGGCAAAAAATCCAATAAAATATAGGTTTTGATCAATTTAATCAAATTAATTGCATATGGGAAGAAATAGACTTATCTAGAAAAATAAGCTAAATTGAATGATTTAGGGGTTGAAATCTGCTACACAAGACTGGGAAGATGTCAAGAACCTAGATCTAGATTTCATTTTGTAAAATTAAATGAATGCCAAAATAAGACACCCTATGGTCTAGCACTATATTCCTTTTCTATCGTTATTTTCTTAGAGACCTAAGTTTTATGGGTTTTATCTGCTTTTTGTGAACTTGTATATGAAATTTCAAAGGTTGAATGTTGACAGACCTCACTGTAGGTTTGTTTCAATATCAAAACCCTAGGTATATCTACACACATGAAAATAAAATACATCAAAATCATAAGGGGAAAAATTAAGTTAGGGGAAGTATGATTGTATGATCTAAAACACCTGATGTCTTGATAATTGCCTAATTAACCCTCAAGCTAGGTTCTTAGATCAAATGTAGTTCTCCCTTAGGGAACATGCATAATTAGTGCACATGTTAGATGCAAGAATAAACTTTTTCTTATTCCCTTCCTTGATCAGGCATGTAAGTCTATATGTGATGCTAAAGAACCTAAATCTAGATTTCATTTTTTAAAAGGATATGAGCACAAAAATAGAACACCTTAGGGTCTGATGCTATAGTCATTTTTTGTTGTTATTGTCTTAGAGACCCAAGTTTTATGGGTTTTGTGTATTCTATCTATGTGAGCCTATATATAAAATTTTAGAGTTGAATGTTGACATAGCTCATTATAGGTCCATTTCAATATCAAAACCCTAGGTCTATCTACACATAAAAAAAAACAAATACATCAAAATCATAAGGGAAAAAGTGGGATAGGATAAGTATTATCACATGATCTAAAACCCTTGATATCCTGATTACTACCTACATTAACCCTCAAGCTAGGGTCTCAGATCAAATTTAGTTCTACATTAGGGAACATGCATAATCAATGTGCACAGTAGATGCAAGAATGAACTTTTCTGTAGGCCCTTCCTTGATCAACCATGCAAGTTTATGTGTTATGAAAAATGTTGATCTATACTATTAAATAATTTTTAATTATGTATTGTGCCAAAGTATTAATTGATAGATATAAAATGCCTTGTGTAGTCCTTTATATAGGAGACTTTTTATTTCAAATTTAGGATTTTGATTCACATTTGGATGACATTAAGCAAACTTAAGTACAAAGCTAAGAAGGTATTGGGACTCATTAAGTGAGGGAAACTAACCATTGGAGCTCAAAATTCCATTGGACAAGAGTGTTGGAAATGGACACCCTAGGGTTTAATGTTTTAGTCCAATCCCAATGCTCTTATCCTAGAGGCTCAGGACCTACGGGATGGAATTTAACATAGGAAATCTGACCTGGTTGAGGTAGGATGACCATTTTAAAGGCTTGGGATGATTAAAAATATGGAAAAAGGTGACTCAAGCATGAAACAAGACCAACATGATTAAATTGAAAGACATGGCTAAATGTGAACAAGGCTCATATTCTCCAGTTAGAGTCTCTTATGAAAGGACCATGAAAAGACATGATATGTGTGGTTGTTTTTCTAATTTAGGGTGTATACATTTTCCCCCTTTTATTCTAGTGATGAAATGAAATGAAGTACTAGAGTAAAAGAAAGAATTAAATGTGTACCTAAAGCTAAGTATGTGGAGATGAATGTGATGCAAAGGGTCTAACTCACTTCCTAGCTAGGGAAGTGGAAGGAGAGATGAATAGTGCCTAGAGAAAGAAATAATCCCTTAAATGGATGTCCCCTATACTAAATCTGAATTTAGAATTTGTGTAACATAGAGGAGGGTGATACTTGCCCCTTATGCTAAATCTAACTAAAATGAGAAATGCTCAAAGGCCCAAAACCAATGTCTACCTTATATCCCACATAAACTCATGTAATCTAGAATGTGTGTATAGAAGCTATATATTGTGAAGATGAAAATATATCATGTCCCCACTTTGAATATCTAAACTAGAAATGAGGAATGCTTTGAGGCCTAAAACTAATTTTTGTCCTCTATCCTAGACAAACTTGTGTAGTCTGGGTTTGGGTAATATAATGAACCAACTAATGCAAATAGTTATGTGGTCCAACCTAGTAGCAACTTGGGTATAATTGGGTGTAATCTAAAACTCTGGTTAATGTCTAAGAAGAGAATGGAATTTATTATCATTTGATATGTATAATATTGGATAATGAAGAACATGAATATTTGTGCCATGCCCCCAAATATGCTATGTGAGTGATGTGTATGTATAATCTAGTAATCTATATAACCACATGTGATATGACCTATCATTCTATGCCCCATGTGCAAAACTAGAGATCAAAACACTATGCTCTACATTATGCCTATAATATACTATCTAGTCCTGTAACTATGTCATGTTATATGAAGCTGTATGTGTGAGACATGTAGTAATGTACATGCCCCCAAATCTAGTATCTAAGTCTAAAACTGTATCAAAGTCACTATGAATCCATATGATCTGAACCACTGTATCTAAATAGTTTGTGTACCCATAAACTAAAATCACTATAGATCCATTTGATTTGAACCACTATATCTATAAACTAAAGGCATATCCCCTTAAATATCCTAAGTAATGCTAAGTGATCCATGTAATCTGAATCACTGTATATTTTGACCACTTTGAGCTAAATATGATAATCTAAATATTAGAGGTGTAAAAACTATGGTGTATCCATCTATGAGAGTGGATAAGCATGTTGGGTAAGTGTAAGAATAGGAATAGTATGAATGATGGCCCCCTTTTGGGGATAGGGATGAGATCATTTGAAAGAGGAGTTTGAGCCAAAATTGATGACTAGTGTGTAGGAATAGATGTAAGGTTGGTATGTTTTGAATTTATTGAGAAACTTTTTGATTGATGACATTGAGTTGTTAAAATTGGAATAAGTTTTGATTGGTGATGATCAAGGCATGTGTCTAAGTGTAAGATAAATATAGATATTTGCATGTCATAATAGTCAAATTAAGCATTAATAGATCTAAGCTCATGTGATGTTGAAGGTAACATTTTCATGATTCTATGGAAGAAAATGGTTTGAAAAATGGAGTTATAGGGTTTAAGTTATGGATAAAATGGTATTTTGCTTTGATTAAGAAAGCTAGATAATATAAGAAGTTAGATTGATTCTTGATTCATTTGTGCATTGACTAGGTTGAGATTTGGAGCTTTAGAGTAAGAGATATGCTAAGGAAATGAGCACCTACTATAACCTAGTTTGAGTAGTTGGCAGCCTAAGTTTAGGCTATTGGTGATGTTACCCTAGTTAGTAGCTAAAACACATGATTTTTACCTATTTGGAAGCCTATTTTTGATGTTTTTGAGATATTAAAGTATTTTAAGAAAATTTTGACTAGTTATAACACTCTTGCCTAGGGTTTAGCATTGTTGTCTAGGTTGCAGTGCTCCTATCTAGTGTTGGTGTCCTTTCTACAATGTTATTATCAATTGGGCTTGATTTTATAAGATTTTGATTTGTGACCTATTGTTGTATAGCTTAGTTGTTTACTTGGCATGGTTGATTGATATATATGCTATTTTATAGTGTTTTATATGGCAAGGTACAAATGAGGGAGTTA
Source organism: Torreya grandis (assembly GCA_037957365.1). Classification (NCBI taxonomy): domain Eukaryota; kingdom Viridiplantae; phylum Streptophyta; class Pinopsida; order Cupressales; family Taxaceae; genus Torreya; species Torreya grandis. The sequence goes on along the minus strand of JARHVA010000632.1, from coordinate 3,722,187 downwards.
CATAGAGGGTAGGTGATGGAGACATTGACGATGTTACCATTGTTTGTTGATGAGAGATCTATCATGGATAGGGTTGGGTCATGTGTATGACCTAGGTATAGTAAAGTGGGATAGGTATATAATTACATCCTTATGTGAGAGTTGGGTGTAGATATATATACTTTATATCTTCTTATAGGGGAGATTATTGTGACTCTAGAGGATGTGTATCACATTTTACATTTACCAATTAGTGGATGACATGTGACATTGGAGGATGGCATGGTTGTTGATGTTATTGATCATACATCCTTATATTTTACTGGTGTACCTTCAAGTATACATCAAAGAAGAAGTGATAGTGATGTGCTACTATCAATTATAATACATTATATTATTCTACGTCTATAGAAGTGGTTGGCCATGTTGTTGGCTTTGTTTATTGTTGTGGATGGGAGTGGAGTGTCAATTGCATATGAGATGCATAGGATTGCTCATAATGTTTAGGTGTATGGCACTATGTTCTCATGGGGTAGGACTATGCCTACCCATCTATATAAGGATATTTGTAAGTTTACATAGGAGGCATTCAGTGGTGGTGTGAGTGCATATACCTTATTGCATTGTTGGGTTTATGGGTACATTATAGTTGTGCAATCGATTGGGTTACCTAGGCTAGAGTGAGCACTACCACAAAAGTTTGGGGAGTGGTGGATGAGTACATTGGCTATCTGGTCTCCTAAGATAGATCATTATATATGAGTTTTAGATAGATTGGTGGCTCATGATATCATATGGAGGCCATATAGAAGATTCCCTATGTGGGTTAAGGATAAAATGCAGTTACAATATATGAGGGTCAATTATTGGATACATGACCACTAGGTTGGAGTGTATGAGTGATTTTAGTATGATCATGTGTTTTGATAGTTTGGGTTATCATAAGATGTGCCCCCTATATCATGGTTATGGGTGAGGAGTGTATAAGCACTAATGAGGGTAAGATCTTGTGCAAAGCCTATCAAGGTTAAGTTATCACCATAAACTTTAGATGCATGAGATTAAGCTATATATATTCTAGATGTAAATGATGTTGGATGCATAGAGGCATATACCACATGGTGGGATAGGCACTAGTGGGCTCCATTGTATCCTATTAATAGAGGGGATGTTCTTGAGTATGAGGATTCTATGTTGATCTAGATGATGGGAGGTAAGTAGCAATTATATTTGAATTGTGTAAAATTTTGTGATTGTTTAGTTTGATTTGAAATCATATAGCTAATGTAATTCCATACTTTTTGTGTAGGTAGAGTGGGGAGTGCTCATGATGAAGCACAAACTAGTGTAAGGAGTAGAGATAATGAGTATTGGGATACCATCATTGAGTTGACAGTCCTATAGCTTACACAACATGTACTTGATGATGTTGTGGAGGGTTTTAAGAGTGAGCAATAGTTATAGTTAGTGTTTATGCTCATTTTTTTATAGATCTGCTATAGTTATAACTATATATGTTAGGGTAGTGGGAGAGAAATGAGTTGAGGGCTAAGCTAGATAGTAATAAGATGCCACCATCATATATGGTTATATTATCAATAAGATCATGGATGATTACATGAATATTCAATGGTGATATGTAGACTTGTGTGAGGAGTATGGTTGGTTACTAGAGTAAGAGAGTCATCATAAGAGGAATTTTGGAGCTTGAGGATGTGTGGGGCCATCAAGTGCTAGAGTGGATTATGAGACTAGTACTAATGGGGAGGGTGAGACTAAGAGTGAAGGCATGACACCCATTAATGATTGATTATACCTTGATATAATGTATATTTTTTGAAAAAAATGTTATATATGTGGATACTATTTTGATTTTGACTCATGCACATTGTGTTATGGGATTAGAAGTATGTTTTTATATTTATTGTAAATGGTTGATTAGAAATAGTTGATTTGGTATTGATTTTAAGATTACATATGTTTGGTAAGATAGTATTTTGGGATGTGAATTTATTGTTCATGATATGTTCAAGTGTGATGTTAGGTTTGATTTTTAGTCATATGTGAGCAAAAAAAGTTACTTGTTTTGTAATTTGTAAATTGATTTGGTAAAGTGAACTAGTTTAAGATTGGTAACATGGGATATCCTTAAGATTGAGAGTTAGATAAATTAGTTTGGTTGTGGATAGTTATTAATAACTAGGAATGTTAGTTACTAGTAGAAGGGGATGTAAGAGAATGTTTTATGCTCAATTCCTTGAGTGTTTCTCAAGAATACAAAGGTTATCCCTTTGGCTCCATTGTTTCACACTAAGTGAAACTATGTAATCATGCATGTGTTAATCAATGTTTGAATTGTGTTTTCAATCCCCCTGATTAGGTGGCTCAAGAATGCAAAGGTTGTCCCTTTGGCTCCATATTTTCCCCATAAAGTGAAGATATGAACTGATGCAAGTATGAATGTATGTTCTATCATTCTATGTTATATCCCTATGTGAACCCTGATGGCCAACTAAACAAGTGCCCATACTACTCATTTTATGTAGGAATATATGTTATATCTAATACTATCTACTATGCACTAACTATAGCTATGTGTGGAGACTTTTCCAAATGTAACCTTACTAGATGTGTAATTAAATTTGTGTGTTGTGAAGAAGGCTCATCTATCTACAATTATAGTAGATTACTATGTGAAATAGTACTTTGTATCCTCTATTATGATGCATATGATTAAGTGATAGATCAAGATGAATCTAAAATTTATGATAGTTGCTCATCTAATATCAATCATAGTGGGTTGCTACATGAAATGGGTCTTAAAAAGATCAACTGTAGTGAATATCTCTTTGGGGAAATACTCTATGATGTGGGTTCATCTAATCTTAATCATAGCATGTTGTTACGTGAGATAAGACCCAAAAAACTTGGCCATAGTAAATATCTCTCTAGAGTGGTGCTCTACTATGGTGCTTGTGATTATACTAGATATGTATATGGAACTAAACTATGTACTCCTCTAAATCTAGTGTTATATATAGGTTGCTCTCATTGTACTAGTTATCAAACCTTTTGAATAGATGGAATAGGAGATCTCCTATGAGGCTCTATCTTAGAAGCTACATTACTTTCATGATGAGTAATCAATGATTTTGATGAAGGAATGTACTGGGATGACTCAACCATGGAGGAATGAGATATAGGAATCCATGATGGAGCATACTCAGTGCCCCCTGTGTGAATTCTATGATGCCATTATCAACACATCTATTAATGCAATCCTTGAGTCCATAATAATCATTATCTCTGTGTCCACAAATACAATGATAGTTACAAAAGGGTTGATGTAGTTATCTATATAAGATATGTGGATCTTGTTAATGAGTAGAAGGTAATGTGATTAATCCCCTATATAATAGTGTTAATAATATGACACATGGGTTATCTCACTCTAAATCATACTATAATGGTGCCTTGTTATTATTCTCTATAATGCATATTATAGGTTGTGCTCTAGAAACTAGATCTTTATTCTTAACTGGTTGCTTTTCTAGTTGAGGTCTCCTATCTTGTTTAGGACATGGTGGATGCTATGTGCTAGTAGTTGTAGATGGAGGTACTATTATGAAATCTAGAGTAATGTGATCAATTGAATCTACCTCAATCAATCCCAATTTATTTTCCAAGGCTAAAACTATATAGCATAAGCTCTTGAAAGAGGACTCTATCTAATATAATAGATGCTCAAAAAGATGTTGATGAATCCCCTTAATAAAGATATTTTGAATCCCTAAATATTTTGGTTTATAAATCAATCTTAACATGTGAGCTTTGAATTGTAAGATATAATCACTGACTAATTCTACAGTATTCTATTGCAATGTGGCAAGTTTCTCATATGTAACATGAGGTCCCATGTTTGCTATGTAATATCTAAAAAATGCCTCATCTAATTCATCATATGTGTGCAAAGATTTGATGTGGAGTAGATGAAATAACCAATTATATGATTCCCCTATTAATGTCAACTGGAACAACTTGAGTAAAATCAAAGGACTTGCATGAGATGGCAAAGCCTTTTGAAAGTCTTGAAGGTGTATAAATGAATCTCTTGTTCCATAAAAGTGAGGTAATGATGGTATCTATAAATACTTAGGAATTGAAGATTTTATGAATTTATTCAAAAGAGAGTTACCATGTAAATCATTCATAGCATCCATACAAGAATTATAAGCCTTGTTTTTCAAGGTAAGGAGATGTACTTGGTATTGTAATTCACCTACTACATGCATCAAAGAAATAATCTCTTGGGATGGTATATTAACATCTTGAAGTGGTTCATTTAATTATTAAATTTGATCATTAATTTTAGCCATGGAAATGTTACATTTAGCAATTGGATCATAGAGAGGGGGTGTGCTCACTTGAAACTATGGATGAATAATAACTTGGACCTTGGTAGAGGGATGTGGGCTACCATTCTCTTTAGGTGAAGAGTGAGAAATATTTTTTATTGTAGTAGGGGGTGGCTTGGGAGATTCATTGGTATCTTTATGTTTTAGTGAACCATATTTTAACTGAGTAAAAGATGTGATGTTATCATTAACATATGCATTATTTGAAATAGAATCATGCATAGAAGTAGAAATAACATTTGGTAGTGCATTATGTTTGGGAGGAAGAGTGAGAGAAGAGTTATAAACATGCATTGCATTTTCTTCTTCACTATGTATATAAGAATAATCATTATTCCATGAATTATCATAGATGAAATACTATTCATAGCCACTCTCATTTTCATATTTATTTTCATGTTCACTATCATACTCATTATCACTTCCATTGTCACTAGGGTGAGGTGTAAGAGAATAATTTAATTCTTTTCTAATATTCAATAAATTATCATGTGAATTTGGAATATTATGTGCTTCTATATTATCCATAGATGAATTGTATGCATTATTTTCATTTGTAATATGAGAATTAAGAGTAAGATATTTATCATTTAGACATTCTTTTTATAAAGTAGAGTTGAGAGCATGAGATGTATCATTTGAATTTTATATTGTATTTATATTATTGTATTTTGAACATAAAATTAGAGAGAGAGAGAGAGAGAGAGAGAGAGAGAGAGAGAGAGAGAGAGAGAGAGAGAGAGAGAGAGTAGGTTCACATGGAAGAAAATTATCACTAAATAGAGGTTCACTTGGAAGTGCATGACTAATTTGTTCATTTGGTGTATTGTGCATAGGAGAATAAGGTGAAAATTACTTTCCCATTTATCAAAATTATTTTCTTTAGAAGAAAGAATAAAAGAGATAGGTTTGAGATAAGAAGATGCATCTAATTTTTCTTCGTTATCACTTTCACATGTATCATCACATTCGTCATTAAAACAATAGTAATTGTATTCAGTATAAATGAAATCTTTTTTCACATTTTTGGTGAATGTGTAATTTTACAAATTTGTCCATTCATTGTCATAATTATGAGAAAATGTTAGAAATTGATCTATGGGATGAGATGGAAGACGTGACTTAGTGTCCATTTTATTTATTTCACCAAAGATAATATGTAAAAGTACTATTAAGCAAATAAATGCAAAAATAACTACTAACATAGATATTTTGAAAATATTTTTGGCACTCTAAACAATTTTCAAAAACTCTAAAATATTTTTATAGAAAATTACAAGGAAGGCTTGAGGTTTTAGGACCTAATTTAGGAATCTAGGGTTTTGGATTGGGGTTTTAGAATGTTTTAAAATTATTGCTATAATTTAAATTCTAAAATAAATTTGAATATGATAAATGCACAAAATTTTATACAAAAATCAAAAATTTGAAATTTAATTTTTGCACAAAATAACTACTAATATTGAGAGTTTGAAAATATTTTTGACACTCCAAACAATTTGAAATAATTCCAAAATACTTTTCTAAAAATTGTAAGGGAGGGAGGCTTAGGGTTTGAGGACCTAGATTAGAAATCTAGGATTTTTGGTTAGGGTTTTAGAATTTTTGAAAATTATTGAAATAATTTAAATTATAAAACAATATTTGATTATAAATAATGCACACAAATTTATATAAAAATTTGAAATTAAATTTGTGCACAAAATTTGAAGGAAAACCCTTAAGTATGCCTATGGTTTTAGATTTGTTCGAAGTAAGTGAGGTTTACCAAATATTTTATCATTTTTGTGAAACTAGGGTCTAGTTAATAAATAATAAAGGGTATAGAATAAGGATAAAAATCTAATTAAATACAGTAAAACATAGGTTTTGATCAATTTAATCGAATTAATTGCATATGGGAAGAAATAGACTTATCTAGAAAAATATGCTAAAATGAATTATTGAAGGGTTGAAATATACTACACAATACTAGGAAGATGTAAAGAACCTAGATCTAGATTTAATTTTATAAAAGGATAGGAGCACAAAAATAGAACACCTTGGGGTCTGATGCTATAGTCATTTTTTGCTATTATTGTCTTAGAGACCCAAGTTTTATGGGTTTTATTTGTTGTGTCTGTGTGAACCTATATATAAAATTTTAGAGGTTGAATGTTGAAATAGCTCATTATAGGTCCATTTCAATCTCAAAACCCTAGGTCTATCTACACACAAAAAACAACAAATACATAAAAATCATAAGGGGAAAAGTGGGTTAGGATAAGTATGATCGCATGATCTAAAACCCTTGCTATCCTGATTACTACCTACATTAACCCTCAAGCTAGGGTCTCAGATCAAATTTATTTCTTAATTAGGGAACATGCATAATCAAACATAGTAGATGCAAGAATTAACTTTTGTGTAGGCCCTTCCTTGATCAAGCATGCAAGTTTATGTGTGATGCAGAATGTTGAGCTATACTATTGACTAATTTTTAATTATGTATTGTGCCAAAGTAGTAAATGCTAGATATAAAATGCCTTATGTAGTTATTTATATAGGAGACTCTTTATTTTGAATTTGGGAGCTTGATTCACATTTGGATGACATTAATAAAATTTAAGGATGAAGCTTAGAAGGGATTGGGACTCATTAAGTGAGGGAAACTAACCATTGGAGCTCAAAATGCCATTAGATAGGAGTGTTGGAAATGGAAACCCTAGGGTCTAGCATTTTAGTCCAATCTTAATGCTCCTATCATATAGGCTTAGGACTTGGGGGATGGAATTTAGCATAAGAAATCTAACCTGGCTGAGGTGGAATGACCATTTGAAAGGCTCAAGATGACTAGGCTCAGGATGACTGGGCATAAGCAAAAAGGTGCCTCAAGCATGAAATAAGACCAAATATGAGTAGAATGAAAGATATGGCTAAATATAAACAATGCTCATATTCTCCAGTCAGAGTCTCTTATGAAAGGACCATGAAAAGATATGATATGTGTGTTTTCTTGACCAATTTAGGGTGTATTCAATTACATGCAATTAAAATTTTAAAAAATTATCTAAACTAACAACCAAACCTATCCATGCTCTATCATCTTATAATATATTACACAACCCTTAGGTTATGGAAGTTCTTGTTCAGACTTTGTTTTCTTCATTTTAAGTGCCTAAAATCAATTTATATAGTGGAAATGATGATCCTTCACATCATACCGGGGATTATTGTCCATCTTTTTTTGGTTATTATCACATTGATTTACTTATGACCCAAATATTCCATATCAGTATCATTGATTATGCCTTAGTTTGATTTTGCACTATGCTTATGGGTTGTGTATAGATTAAATAATTTTTAAAAAATCATTAAATTTACACACAAATGAAAATTTGTTTATTATTAAAATAAAAATATTCTTCTATAAAAACTCTAAACTCTTTACAAAAATAAATAATCTCATATAAAGGGACAACCAAGAACTATAATGTTTCTACCCCATATAATAGCTTAAAACTTCATACCTACTCTGATACCAAATATTGAAAAATGGTTAGAGTTAAATGCAAATAATATTTCATTTATTATTAAATTAGGTTAAGATTACAATTATAGGCTAATGATCTCCTAATTAAGAGGAACTAATCCTTATCAAATAATTGATATAAATTATCAACATAACTTATTCACATAAGTTATTAAAATGAATTACACACACTCACACACACACAATCTAATATAATGTGACATATTCACCATAGATTATTCTCAACAATGATTTATTATATATGTTTTTATCAAAATTATATGTAAACAATAGTTAAAAGGTAACAATTTCTCAACTTGGTCAAATAAAAAAAGGACCTGGTGAACACATTTATGACTATGTAAAAATCAAAACCATGCTTATAAAAATTCTTTATTGTAAGATTCAAATTATATTCTTAAAAAATTTACTCTATCCTCTTGAGGAAAACATCATGTTTAGTACATATTAATATTTTCATAAGATTTTCCTTGAAATTTACAACTTTGAGGGTAAAATTATGAATGTAAACACATTTTTGTAAACCCACAAAAATAGTATCTCTCATATTTATAGAATCACTCACCAATTTATGACATTACCAAACCCACCTCACAAAGTTCTTAAAACTTTATTGAATGTAAAATTATTACTTTACTTGAGCTATACAAGTTATATACTACTTGAGCATTTCATATTATTTTAAATTCAAACCTATTTTATGACTATATCAAGATTTTGATCATTCCAATAATCAATTATTCAATTTAAGATATAATATTAAATATATCACTTATAAAGACACTATTTATATTGAAGGTTATAAATATACATTGAACACATATATCACAATGCCTAATCAACACTTCAAATCTTCAATAATTTCTTGCCAATTCATAATACTACAAATATATATGTGTATATGAAAACCTATATATAACATTTGACTATTTCAATAATCATGAGGTTGATAACATTATTAGCATGGTTTCAAATTATTAATAAAAACCACCATCCATTACATTTTATGACCACAAGATACCTAATGATGAATCAAATAATGGTCATCTCTACATTCACGTAGTTTTTAACATCACCAATGGAATTATAGTGAAAATATTATTATTATGTAATTTATATGTAATCAAGGCTATACTGAGAAATATTTACATAGTAAAAAAAATAACTCTTCAATGTTACGATGGAATTTCATGCATACTACTTTGTAGTATTACACTATTAGTTAAATTAGGTCTTATGACCCTTTTATTTTGGTTTCATGTCATTATTGATATAAGATCATATAATATATTAATTGGATGCCCCTGGCTTAATCAAATGAGAGTGACACATTATAATACAATCAATGAAATAATGTTTAAAATGTTTTTATGATGTACCAATACAATTAATGAAATAATTCAAGCCTTTCATAAATAAATTTATTGTGCATTTCTCAATCAAAATTACTAAAAATATCAATCAATGAACCAATGGTCCCATTAGTGAATATGTTTTTAGGTACAAGACAATGTTAGCTACAATTACAAATTCAATTGTGGATAAAGAACTTCAGGACATCTTTAAGAAAATTTTGTTCTCCCTACTATATGAATCTATTATCTTCAATAAGTTTAAATATTTTGATGGCTTATGCCATATTATTCAAAATCAAGAAATTAAATGCATTGCATTGAGAAATATCAATTATATATCCAACACATTAACTATGTCAAATTTAAAGTTTCATATCAAACCAAGTTATAAGAAAAAACCTACAGAGGCAAAAAAAGAAGAAAAAACAAAGCTGAGTATGGTGTCATAATAACCTAATCAAATAATCTTATCCAATTCACTTAATAGATAATTTACATGATTACCTAAGTCTCCAAATTCAATCCTTAATAACCTAGTGTAATATCATATCATATCCCTCTCTCATTCTTTAGAGGTTTATATGTGTCAACCTATACCAAAAGGATATGATGCAAATGTTTATTATGACTATCACCAATGTAATAGGACTTCCATGAATATATGTCTAAATTTGAATCACAAGATACAAAGACCTCATTGATAGTGAAAATATCAAATTTTATGATTTACCAAATGATTTAGGATTAGAACTTGGTGATGATAAAAACCAGAATATATTTAATAATTCATTACAAGATAATTATAAGTAATCAATATAAGTGAAAATGATATATAATGCACATCCTCTTCCACCACATTATGGTAATAAATCATATGGTATTATTGGCACACTTACATGCATACCTTGTATGGTTTATAGGTCTTATAATACATTTAATGACAATGAAATGATGGATGAAGACTCAAATATTCACTCATTTTTATTAGAGCACATATTGATCATCAACCTATAATAAATGTTATGGTTGATAATGGATATAGTTAGAATATATGTACCATGAAATTACTCACACATTTTTTATATAAATGTGATAATTTACATCCTTCATCCAAGGCAATCAAACCATTCTATGGGAAAGCACATGAGGTTTTTAGTGATATTGATTTTCATTTACATGTTTTTCTAGCACATGTGACCATAACATTTTCATATATACCACATACGATATTATTTTACATGTTATTGGGAAGAATTTGGATTCTTAATCTCTATGTATTACCATCCAAGTGCATAAATGTCTCAAGTATATTCATGCCAATAGGGTAATCACAATTCCAAGGGTCCAATATGAAAATCTTCTATAATAAGATAATTTTATTCCAATAAAACTAGTTATATATTTTATTAGGGTTAATCATGAGTGAAAGTGTAATAAAAATTTAATCCCCTTTCATAGGAGACTAATACAAGAAATTCCATTGCATTAGATATATATAGTGGACTCCATAAATTCCCCATATACACCCACATGACCCAACTAGTTTTTGAGATCATATCAACATGTTTTAGAGAGGTCAAACATACCAAAAATTATAATAAAAATTTCATAGAGAAATAAATTTTTTCCATGAACCAATACATCTTATATTACTATTCCATTACCATAGAATCATTTGAGTCATAGATATAGTATTACAGATTCTATATTTTGAGATTTGGCACATGTACATGATCTTTGGTAGTATGAACAATATGTTATACCCCATATTGATCCTAGAAAACCCTATGATAATAACTTATATGGGATAGTTATCTATCATTATCATTTCAAATATTTAAAAAATTTAAAAGATCAACAAATTAAAAAAAATAAAAACATTCAATTAAATCAAAAACATAAAAATATTTAGCATACACATGTTTACTATATTTGAATATATATAATTTATTTTATGTTAGTATATAACATATAATTTCATTTATATACACATATATGTTTCATTAGTACTTTAATATGATACATGCATACATTATATACATGATACATGAGCATGTAGATGTTGGACCTTTCCTCTACACACATGACACACTACACTAGGGACATTTGATTATATTGGTCACGATTGATATAATTTATATTTTTTTATGATAAATTTAAATCATCATATTGATATTATATTCTAATTATTACATATGTCTATACTCATTATTATGTCTTACACAGTGTGATAGATATGATATGCTATGAGAAATTTTTCTAAGACATGTATGCATGGGCTAGTATGACATGCTTATGCAAGTTTATCTTACTTAAATTATTCATATTATCACATGGATTACTTGAGTGTAATTCTTGTTTATTACCTTTTATTTATTTTGGAATGTTTGAACATGTTTCTTTATTGTTGTACATAGTGAAATTTAGTGTTTTTCTTTGGTGTGTAGACATTTTAACATGTTGTCTCTCCTCTAAGAGTGTGGTACTTGAACATGCCTCTTGTTTGTGGTTTCCTTAGACACATTTTGCATGAAATTAAATGATATTATGTGTGATTAATTATTTAATGAGATTGTACATGTTACTTATATATATTTACAAGATACATATCATGCATCTTAGGGATTGTTATGTTTTCATATTATGAGCTTCATTGATACATCTATGTTGGCATGATTCCACTATATGCTTATTCATTACATGATTGATACATATATAACATGGTTATCTTATCATTTTGAGATAAGGTGACTTCCACATTGAAATACAATCACGTCAAAAAGGGACTAGGGAATATTAATGGGGTAATGTCATAGAGACATGAATACACATACACACATGAGGCAAAATTGGTAAAAATTGATACAATTTATAAGATTCAGATATACACTTGGGTCAGAATATTACACATTTAACACCAATTTACACATACTTGGGTAATGTTTTTAATATTTGTGATAGAAATAATACATAATTTATAGATAAAATTCTACATTTTGACAAATAATTCAGTTTGAGATGGATTAGAGGTGCATATGCCATGAAAATTCACCAAATCATAGATACACATATAAATTATATAAGCATTTATGCACTAACCTTACCAAGATGCACTAACTAAGATTTTATCTATCTATAGTAGTTATCTCCCTTGAGTAGTGTGATCAAAATTTAGTACCCTAAATGGATTTGGCACTACTCCCATTTTATAAGTTGATATGATTATACCATTTAACCTGGGTGAGATTGGCTAGATTATGTATACATGTAAGTTATGTAATTGAGATTTAGTGATCTCAATAGCCTTAATAAAAATAACCTTTTACATAAAATTAGGGGGATCACCCTCAAATTCCCATATTAACATCTCCAAGGTTAAGTTGTGAACCTATCTCTAATTATTTAGCAAGGAATCATCATTTCCAAAATTAATATACCAAGTAGTAACATGTTTACATCGAAGCATAAGTGTACTCTAATACTCTCTCTTATTTTAAGTATATCAATATTTAAATATTTATATTATATATACTAATTAAAGTGTAACATTTTCTTGGTTTTATCTAATACACAAACAAAAATTTAAATAAGGCTCAAGTCAAAGTAAGGTGTGTTATACACACCAAGGTACACATTTCTTTTCCTTTAACCTAGTAATTTCATCCCTATGCATTAATATGTTAAATGGGTATGGAATTTAGATTCTTAATGTTGATTTTACATGATAAAATAATATTTTACACTTGATAAATATAACTCATGGCTCAACCCTTATGTTCATGACCTTTCTTCTACTACAAGGCTCACATTCTCCATCTCACTATGCCTAAATTATTATCCTATAATCTGAATTGATATTATGATTACCCATATAACCTGTAGCCCAAATTATACTTAAAACCTAATATATGTCTCACACTATCAATTAAATATCTTCAAAAGAATATCTATCCTCTAGGACACTACCATCTAGACTAAGACACTAGTGTTGATGCGAGTGTCCTATTTCTTATGCTAGTGTCCATGCCTTATAAAGGATCAAATTTGAAAATATTTTGATATGTATGGGTAAAAATATTTTTATTAATTAACCATATAATGATATAATTTAAAAATATTTGGTATAAATATAAAAAAATTCCCCACTCATTAGACATCTAATAATTACCAAGCAAGCACCTATCAAGATCATTTATTCATTCGTACAATGGATTTTTATTTCCCTATTTATAATTTAGATATAAAAGTAGTCATATTATAGGTTTATAGAATTCAAATGGAATCAAATGTAATTTACTTATATAAGCATTAAATTTAGTGTCCTTATTTTGATAGTGGTGTCTAGGTTGACAGAGAGCTTATTTAAAAAATTTGATGAACCACAACTGTGCATCATCTTGACTATTTACACACATATACTTCTTAGATATTATTTTTAATAATTAAATAAGTTAATTATTGTTACTTATTCATGTTTAATAAATCAAATTACTATTTATCATTATAATTTCTATATTTAGAATATTTCTATAATTCAACATTGTATTAGAATATACAATGAATCTGAGTTAATTAATTGGCCTACTTATAGAATAGTTTTTTCCTTAGTATATTAGGTTATTCTATTAGCCCTTATTTACAAAAAAAGGTTTAAACACATGTGGGTTTATTAATTATTATATAATATAATATCCCTTATATTTTATTACTAGATTAGGCTCATGAGAAACCTATTGTATATGAATAAGTGGTTGAATACATCGGGCATCCTTTCCTTTTCATGTAGTGATAGTGTTGATATTAGAATACAAGATAATCCATGAGTGAATCTTGGGATCAGGAAGGGAGATATCATTTTAATAGGATATAGTGAGGATAAAATGTTAGGATCATGCACATTGGTGATTATTTAATCTAGATAAGAGTTTATTACTATTACAGTAAGAGTAGTACAAAGACATTAGATGTTTATATTGTGTTAAAGGACTCTCTTTATTTTTACCAATTTTTTGACTCCATTTGACTATATCATTGATTTATTTATCAATGTATGTGAAAGATAACAAGTAATGAATACCATCATTTATTATGAAATTAAATAAACTCTATATGTATCCATATTAAGCATGATTGATTCCCTTTTATTTACTGTAAATATAATTTTAAGATTTTGAGAATTTAGAAATCATGAAACCTAAAATATTGAAACCTAGGGAAAATTAGGGTTATGCAAAAAGACTCAAAGGTTGGGTTCACAAAATGTTTAACACTTTTTAGAATTAAGGTATGAAGAATAGCCTAATAAATTAGAGAATGATTTATTCTAAATTAGGTTGATTAAATGAATTCAAAGTTACAATATTCTAATGAATATGTTGAATCTGAGAATATGATAACTATTGAAAATTATGCCACATAATATTTTTAAAGTTAAAATATGAAGGAGAAATAATACTTAGATTATTAAATTATGTGTAGCTAGATTTGACAAGTATAAGTATAGAATAAGGCAAACATATGATTTGCATCGATTCATAATATTCTATAAAATTTATCTTTATCAACCTTAACATTATCATTGAGATATGGACACTACCATTGATGCTTCTATCCTACTCAAGATAAAAAATATTTTCTAAAACAACCACTTTTGCCTATTAGGATTCACTGTCTTTTTGTAGATTGTTAGCTTAGATCGTGCACATAGATTCCATAAATTAGTATTTTTTTTTAAACCCTAGGTTCTCTAACTTGGCATGTCACCTTGAAAAATAGGGGTTAATGATTTTAAGTGAAGTTGAACTGACCAAAAAGACTCATATGTCAATGGGTGTTACCTACATATCCATAAAATATAAAAAGGGCCTAAAATCTATGTAGTTCTCCCCATTATGTGGGATTTTATGTGAACAATTATAAAATATGTTATATGTGAGTGAATCTAGTGATATATATTGTAAATTGACAAAAACAATCATGGGCTACTCTTTGAATGCTTCAAACCTCTAATAATAATTTTATTATGACTAATTTATAAATAGGAAAGAGTAGGGAAATATAAATTAATTTTGTAAATTTTTTTTAGTAGTGTAGTGTGAGCTTGAAAGGTGTTTGTTAGATATTTATTAAATACATAATGAATGAATTATGATTTATATTTATACCACACCTTTTTGAATAATCTCATGGGAGGGTTAAGGAATATAAATAGGGTAACCATAAATATTGAGATATTTTCAATTTGACTATTTGGAAGGTAGGGACACTAGCATTAGATTTGGAGTACTAGGATCGATACTAGTGTATTAATATAAAATATATTAACCTATAAGGTAAATAATTACTGAGCATATATAATTATCTATGTAGGATAAGAATAATTTTTTTATGAATAAGGAAGGTTATACGTGATCTAGGTAATCAGAATGTTAGTCCATTAGACTATAGGATAATAAATTTAGCTCAATGAGATGGCGAACATGATCCTTTTAGAAGCTAGAAGGTCATGAACTAAAGGATTGATCCATGATTAGTCTTTTTCAAGTTTATAAGACTATTACGTCATATAGAATCAAAGTTTGTTATCTACACTATGTTTTCATGGTCCTTACCATTCATTCATGGTTATTCATTACTTTATTAGGACCTATAAGGGGATCATTTTTTATTTTTTGGTCATCCTAATTTTCCATACCTTAATCTTCCAATGGGGGAATCATACCATTACATATCTCCTCCAATTATTACCATGCATTATTCATAATATTTCACTTCTTTTAATTTTATAAAATTTTATACCAACACAAAGAATTTGCTTCATATTTCAAGTTTTATAGAGATAATTTTTGTATATATTTATTTTTTTCTCAAATATTTGGAAACACACTTTCAAAACCATTTATGTTTTGGAGTTTGGGCCAAATTGACACCCTGGATATACATGATGTGAAAGCATGTCCTAGGAAATTCCTAATACTACTTCATTCCCATTATGATCTCAAAGATAAGACAAGCCAATCTTGTAAGCACAATAAACATGAAGTCATGGCCTCATGTCAGGAGTACCTATGGGGTAGGGTTGACTTGACCATGAGGATACATTTCATGCACAACAAACATATGGTGGCCAAAGCATATCAATAAGTGAAATTTTTTATACAAATTAAATTAAAATTACATTGTTAGATAGTATGTCCACTTATAATATAGTAATATCCTCTTCCATACTCATGTTTAAAAAATACTATGAATGGGCACCATTAACAATTTAGGAAGTGAAAATCAACCCAAGTACAATAAAAATATTTGTCTTTCCAATAAATTTAAATGTATTCCACTCTCACTAGATTTAAAGTAAATTTTATATATATTTCAAGATCAAGGAGGATTTACATACCATATATATTCCATAATTTCATTTCACTCATGAAATCTCATAGGAAAGTAGTAGAAGGCCACAAGCATGTTCTTCTCACAAAACCATGTATAAGTCTAAAAGCTATTACTAAAGCCACATTTTAATTTTTGTGCCCCTTGAGAATCCAAGATGAAATTAAAATACATGGGTTATGATCCCATATCCATATTTTATATTCATAAACCATATATAAATGATTCCCAAGTTAGGAATGTAGATATGTAGTAGTTTCATAGAAGAATCAATGCAAAATATCCAATCGTTATGGCTATACTTTTATTGAGGAGTGGTTTTATATAAGAAAGAATTTTCATATATTTTTTCAATGTATGGAATTTGTATTTAATTAGAATTAAATGGATTTGAAGGTTTCCATATTTTGATTCCAAGGATTTTAAATAAAAAATTCCTATTGATTAAAATATGTAGACAACTTGTTGAATCTCCTAAGAGGTGAAAAAAGAGGTACATTATTTGTTTAGTTTTCCTATTTATTTTGGGCTATTAAAATTATGAAAATTCAACCAATACTTAGAAAATTAGGGTTTCAATGATCTATTTTATGTTTCATCCTCATAAAACTATGTCCTCATTTTATATAAAAATATGTCAAGGATAATCTATAATTAGGTTTCCCATATGGATATGAACCTAATTTAGAATACTATTAAGGATATTTAGATGAGTATAAGATAAAAAGGTGAGATTTGGGCTAGATGAACCTAGAAAAAATATAATATTTCAACACCATTTCAATTCCTAAGGAAATGAGAAATGAAGAAAGTGAATTTATTTATTCCACATATATCAAAATAATCATGGTATCACCATTTCCTATGATAAATCCATCTACCTAAGAGTTGAAATACATGCAGATTCATACCCATATAATACTCAATAAATCAATGAAGTGGTTCATAAATAATCTTAAATAAATCATAGGAGATAATGGCTTAATAAAATATAGGTTCTTAGTCCCACCAAAGGAAAATCATATTCCAACAAATAAGGTGGTTGGCACTAGTAGTTTTGGCACAATATCAACCAAAAACTACTTTGGGTGGAGACAATAATGGAGAATATCCTAGCTACCCTAATGTTCAAATAAAAAATTGTGAATAAGGCTCTTATATGATATTGAAAATACATATCAAGAGACCATCTTAGTGACAATAAACATTCATTCAACAAGGGGATGATTCCCTTGTGATCGATAATACTACATAATAGTATATTTATTCTATGTCGGGAGTATACCAAGAAATTTTGGTTGAAACTATTTAAATCTATACATATTAGATTTTAGAATCCCCACTCAGTATATATTCTCTTTAAGTTGCACCTCATCCACATTATACATAACAAGGATTTCCTACACCATTTTCAATATTATTTGATTTAGTGTACAAGTGATTTTTTTCAACAATGATTATTTTTAGTGGATGCCACCATTACAAGGGAAGAATAAAAGGGTAGTATCTATAGACTTGATGAATTTTAATGTTGTATAAATTATTTTGGCCTTGAATTATCCAAATAATGCATAGATTACTTCTAGGTTGGTATATGATTTATTTAGTTCTTAGTTTTAATAAATCAAAGAACAAATACTAGAGGAGAATGTGAAACATATGGCCTTGAATGACTATACTATTAATAATATCCCAATGGGCATACCCACTCATAAGAATGACTTAAATAATATCAGTAAAAATACCAAGTAAAAGATCAATAGATATGAAGAGTATGAGATGGATTAAGAAAAAATAAAATATAAAATACAATATCTTGATGAATAAGTGAACAACCTCTTGAGCCTTGTAGAGGCTCAAAAACTTCCTTTGTCAATGATTTAACTTAGCAAGGATTTCATCTCCACTATAATAAAATATAATATCTATGGTAAAAATATTAAATGTTGGGTGCAGAAGATACTTTGATAGGGTATAAAGTATATATAATAGGTAACAAAAACACATGAGAAAATTGATGTTGATAAAGGTATATCAGAGCAACAAATAACATGTTAAAAAGATGGATTTAAATGTAATAAATGTGGAGGAAATGGTATCAATATGTGTTCAATTTATTTTTGAGGGGGAATTTTTTATAAGATAGATGATGATATTTATTATGACTAGATAGAAATTATATATAAAAAATGATGTTTTTAATAGAGAAATATTGTAGACGGGAATATTATTGAAGCATGTTAAAATGTATGTAGTCTATATTGAGATTGAGATTAATAAGGTGGATCCATAAATATTTTATTTGGATTGATAAATAATTTTTTTTTTAAATGATTAAACTGGATTTATTCAAAAAGTATATTTTCAATGTTTCCTCAATGATAAAACTTATCAATATCATTACTTCACTAGATGAATTGAATACATAATTAACATATTTTATAGAGACTCCCAATGTGATGATAATAAACTTTGAGATATGGATGATACATTGCAATAATAATGTAATCCCCATAAATGTCTTTGAAAAATCAATGAACAAATTCTCTATATTAAAATCATTTCAAGACAATGGGAACATATTGGTTCATCTAACTTCCCAATCGATGGATCTATCAAGTGCAGATCCTTCCTTAGGGAAATCCTCTTAGGAAATGTTTTAATTATATTTTTAATATTTCATTTCATGTTTTATAATATTTAAAAATTACATATTTTGTTTCATAATTTTATTCAAAAGTGAAATGTAAATGCAAAAAATACAACAGGATGAAGATGAGAATGTTGAAAAAGATAAGAATGTTAAGGGTCAACCTATTACCTCCAAAATCTAAGAAGTAGCTATTATAAAAAGGTTTTTTATTCCCATTTAAATTTTTCTTAAAAGAGAAATAAACTTTGTGTTCATTATTGCATTGTGAAATATATAGGAAATCATGTTTATTGATTTTCTTTGTTGATATGCATTATTTTTTATGTTTAATGTATCTCTCTCTCAAATATCACAAAATAAATATTAAATTTTCAAACTTTCAGACTATATTTGAGATCTTTCTTGTCAAAAATGGATAATACTTACATTTTATTATTCATTTGTGACCCTTCATCTTCATTTTTTATTTTTATATTAAAGGTAGAAAGTAGTAAATCACACCACACTATTCTAAATACACATATTTTACTTTTTAAAGTTTCATTTTCTTTAAATTAAGGTTAAATCCCTTAACAATATATGAGGGGCTTCAATCCCATAGACTATTGAAAAAATAACATACATGTTGCAAGTGACAAATATTTTGCTAACAATTTTGGACACCCACTATGAGACACATTTTAAACATTTTTATGATACCACCAAGCCCATCACCTAACATATCATATGAGTCCATAAGGAAAGTGTTGTATTCATACCCATCAAGTGATAGGAAAATAAAATTAAGTTTATGCATTTGTTGTAAAATCCAATTATCCATAAGTAGACCCTCTTATCATCCTGTTTGGAAAATATTCACTAGATATAGTAAGAACATCAGTGTTTCTAAATTTTTATTTGAGCTTCAAGAAGATTATGGTTTTAAACTCACCCTAGAAAGATAGGAAGGACTTGTTTGGCACTAAGAAAACTTTTTTAAATACCTAACATTCTATTTTTAAGGATCATAAATTTCCAAATCATGGAAAATGTACCTATACCATAGAGTTCTTAAATTAGACACTTTAATTTATGTGTAAAAATTCATGAATTACCCAAATGCTCAAGGAAAAAATTCCTAATGTTTATAATGATGGTAAGAAAATCACCACAAAATACATAAAATCATTTGTATTTTCTTTCTTTATCCTAGGCATAGAGCTTGAAGATATGTTGATAGCAGACCATTTGTTGAGTCTCTAAGAGAAAGATAAAAATGATGGATTCATAATATATATCATAATTATACTACAAACTATAACTCAATGAGAATGAAAATAGAGGAAAGGTAGAAACCATCATAAGATTATCATGTGATCTTGGAAAAATTCACAAAAAATGAAAAGAAGGGAGTTTGTAGAATTTTTTTACAAATTGATACATAAAATCCCTATGCATACACATAATATTTTTCACTTTATCATTTACTTATGCTTTCTCTTGTCATGGTTTATTAAAAAATTAATCTCCATAAGTATACACCTTAAAGGGTGTATCAATAATGGGGTGGAAATGAATTGTGGAACTTTATGATATATGTTGGCATTATATCTTATTACACCATTTCTATTATTAGTTTTACCTCATCTAATTTTCTATCTATCTTTCCCTTATGTCTAATTCCTATCAAGATTTTCTAATTTTTATATATCCTACAACAATACCCAAAATGATACCATTTATTTTATACCATTATTGATGTAGTAGAATATTTGAAAACTTATATATTATAAAATGAAACAAGAATCATGTGCACCTCTGCCATAACACCTACCTTTGAATCATCTTGCACTTTGATATTCTTCCTTGTTCTTTGTTTCATCCCTTAATACACTTAGATCTTTGATAGACCTTCAACCTCATTAATGAGTCTCCAAATATATTATCTTATATTTAACCCATTTTTTCTCCCTATTCTTTCACCACCTTTCCATCTCTCTCAATCTCTACATTTCCACCTTCCACCTCTCATTCATTTACACTACTTCTATCTTGCTCACACTCTTGGTTAACAAGCCCTAAGGACTAAGTTCTTGTTATCAACTCTTAAACCACACTCCCATGATTTCAATATCCTTTACCTATATATTTATATTTATTTAAAAATTATAATCAATTTCCAAACCTTATATTATTACTAATATTTCTCTCTTACTTGTTACCTCTCTCCAACCAACTATAGTTTCTTCCTAGTAGCCTTTTTTTAGACCTTTTCTCATAATACAAATAGGTATGGACTTAGTTTAAGAAACAAAACCTATTTTTAGATACCCTCTATCACTTATAAATTTTATTATATCAACTCGACTATTAGATCACTTTTTGAATCCCTTTTAGGTTTTGTTTTGGCCTATTAGGTCTCACTTTCCCTTTCACACACACAATCAGTTATATACATACTATTCCATACTAAATCAATTCAAACCCTTCATAATAACTTTGTATACATTAAAAAAAATATAATAACAAATTTTCATAACATTTCACTAGGTAAAACTCCAGATAAATAGGATTTGGCCTAGAAACCCTAGCACAAGGTTAGAACTATCTGAGTAAGCCCGAGAAAGGTAATTTTAAGGTTTCATGCTTTATAAGAAGTTTAAAACGTCTAAAACTATTGTAAAAGTTATATATCAATAATATTCACATTTATAAATTAAATTAACCCTTATTTTGATTATCTATTCACCCATTGGTAGAGTTTGGGTTTGACTATATATATATATATATATATATATATATATATATATATATATATATATATATATATATATATATATATATATATATATATATAGTTATAGTCTATTACAAGGACTATGTTTAGATATACTTTGAAATATTTATACAATAACAATAAAATATAATGTGATAAGGACCTTAATGAGTATTATAACATCTTATAAATCATGTGTATATACAAACTATAATCTTTTGAGGTTCTTGCTTTCACATTTTCACATACACAAACTTCTAAATTGTCAAACATAGGAAACAAAGTAGGATTGGGATTGCAAGTTTAATTTATCATGAAGGAATTTAAAAACAACTCAAAAAATTTTCTTAAATCACCATTAAAAATCATATATCAACTTACAAAATTAACAAATATCTTTTGAAATGCATCTTGAATGATTGATTTCTCTCAACTCTGTCTTGCACACTTAATTTTCATGCATACATAAAAAACATAGGGTTTGTAGTCAATTATTTTTTTCAAAAGATGATCCGGGCATTGATTTAGGTGACAATTCGGGTGATAGTTCCACCCCAATTGATGATGGAACTTCTAGGAGCCATAACTTTTGCACCGTAGCTCTAATTGACTTACCGTTTGAACCGTTGGAAAGCTAAGAATGAGGAGAACATTGTGAGATGGCATTGAGATCTGATCAATGAATTTTGACCCCTAAAAATCCAATGTAAGTGCCCCAAATTTCAATTTTAGTAGTGCAATCTAAAAATAGTAAGTTTCTAAAAATAGTAATTCCTCAAATTCTGTATTGTTTTAAATCTTGGAAGTCAAACCACTTAATCTCCCTCAAGATTGGTGACCTTCCACATCCTCACCATGCTTTAAAAATTTGTATAAATGAATAGGTAACCTGAAATTTGTAAAAAGACATCTCTTTCCAGAGATAAGCATATATTTGTATTGCGATCTTGAGTAATACTACATCTCTTCTCAGAGAATTCATTGTTATTATGTTATTTCTATGCTATTAAAAAATTTATCAACTAGAACTTATGAGTTTTGGATCAAAAGAGGAAATATATATTAATTTCCTTAGGTTTATTCAACATACTTATTATAATTCATCCTACACAAATTTCTCAAAATAAAAACTTACAAGTTTATAAATCCTATAACTACTCTTACTGCCTTTTGACCTTCCAACAGTCACAAAAGGCTACCTATAACATAAAATATATACCCTAAGAGTATTTTTTCATAAATATATTCTATAATTCCCATGTTATATACCCATGGAATATTAATAATTTTATTTGACAACATCAAGGATGATTCATCCTTTAATGCACACAAAACTCTTAAACCAAACTTCATAAATTCAAATAATCAAATTATGGAATTTGGTGGGAAATTTCCAAATTTGAAATATAACCTACCTAAGAAATCTTAGACACTTTTAAGACATTAAAAAGTGTATGAAAAAATTCTTAACATCCCTTAAACAAACCTAATCAATAAAATTGACCACTTAGACATTTGACCAAACCAAAATTGCCTAGACAACACAAGTCAATTAATGATGCTCCTACATCAATTATCCTTCCCAAAATGATATAGTTATGAGTTTGTCTATAACATTTGTTCTTAAATGGCTTGGATAATAATATACTATAATATCTAACATATTCCAACTACATCATCTTAGCCAATACTATTAGCCTAGAATTTAGGGTTGGTTTTGGGTATTGGATCAATATACATGGGTCATATTTAATTCATATCATATCACATTCACACACTTTTATTATGCTCACATTTTTACCTAAGGAAGTATTCATAATATTTGATGGCTTATAACTTGACTTTAGATATATATAATTGTTTTGTCAATGAATCTCAATAGGAGGAGACATTAGAGTTCTTAACTGAAGATATCTAGGCATTCATACAACCATTTGAGGTCTTTAACCTAAGATATTTTTTTTACAAATCTCCACTTGACCCAATGGGGTTATTAAATATTTGATGGTTAAAATCCAAGGTAATTATTTCTATCCCTAAATTTTTTCCTTTATTTACTTAATTTATTAAAAACTTATTTATTTATTATATTGTGGATGTATGTGTATACCCTTGTTTAGGATCTTCCCTATACTGAATAAGTTGGTGTAGACAAATGATTTATTAGACTTGGAATTTATCAATTTAGGTTACATAGAACCCCATTTGATTTATCAATGCACCTTACCAATTTATGACCATTCTAACCCATCTTTTAATTTATTTTTATCCATTTAAAACCATTTACTTTACTGGCATGTTTACAAATGTTACCTTTATTTAGGTCTAGTGAGAGTTGTATCCTAGTGTCATAAGTTTAGGATTTATAACCCTTTCCTCTTGAAATTTGATTTGTAGTTTACCCTATGATATATATACATAATTCATTGGTCCTTACCCACTCATATAATTATGTATAGGCTTTATTTTAATGACATTATTTGATTCCTAGTCTATTGAGAGAAAGAGGATAGTTATAGGTCATCCTAGCCCATGAATACATTTTGGTGAACTTGATATAAATATTATCCCTACTCTGGTTGGATTATTTTGATGTTTTACCTTATATATTATTATAAAAATATTAAAAACTATCATAAATTTTACAATCCAACTTTATTGGCCATCACGATACCTTTATCTATCTATGAATGGTATTAGCTAGTGTAGTACCATTTTATGTGTTTTTCATATTATATTGGCCATGAAAATATAATTATATGTGTGTTTACAATTTTATTAGAAAACATAATATAGTTTTTATTTATTATTTGTAATCATTTATTATATTTTCCATCTTGATATATTTTTGTTTACTTATTTTCATTGCATGCTAAACATTTAGCTTTTGACATCTATCACTTTTGATCTTTATTTTTGTTTTTATCTTCCTAGAAACTATGTTATAATAGTTTTAAAACTCATAATATCTATCATTCTAGGAAAAGTGTTTGTTATTGTTGCCTTCATCATAATATGAAAGGCATTTCCCCAATTCTCAAGACATTATAAAACACTATTTACAAACTTTAGTTTCTACATACCTTATGGTATATTGAAAACACATAGGATCCTTATTTTTAGTCATTAAGAAATATTAAAACCATTTGATTGTGTATTGAATTGGTAATAAATTATCCCTAAGAATTTACTCTTAATTTAACTTAGACATAGGATAGTGTGGACACGGGTATGGTGGAATCCTCTGTGGTTATTGTCTTCATGATTGCATTCACTATTTATGATTGGGATAAGGATATATAAGATATAAAAATTCAAACATAACTTTTCTTAATTTTTGTTTTTATCTTCATTTTCACAAATATTTATTTAAATTTATGCTTTTTTTATTGCAAACTATATTAGCTAACCCGATACTATTATGTGTTGTGTGTCAACTACCTATACAGTTCTATGTGTTTACATAACTACATCAAATAACCTAATATAGCCTTAAATTTTGATTCAAATACATTGGTAAATTATCTAATTTATATCCTTGTAGACACTAACATTTAATCAATAAATGCTTGAAAATTCTTATCCTTGACATATTTATATTGCTTGGCCAATTCACCATTATGATAACCTAAAATCTCTAAGAAATATTTCAAATTATTAAAATCACTATTCATCATATATATCTATGTTCAATAGATAATTTACTATCACTCTTGTTTCATAAACCTCTATCATTTTAGGACAAGTCTACACTAGGTAGATATAGGTACATTATGCACCTGTCTAGTAGTGTGAACTTGTCTCCAACACTCTAATAGTTATATTTTAAAAATGGCATAATTCTTAATAGATTTCCTGCACATATGAATATATCAATTATTATAAACACTCAAAATATTTATCTATAAAATCAGATCAAGGGTCATATTGGAAAATACTTAGCACTCTCTTATAAGGCATACATCTTTTTGATTTTAAAAACATCGATTTTCTAGGTAAATATTCGTATTATAATTATGGTATAAAGTTACAGTCTTTGGCTACGTCCATTATTTTTTATTATAGGTTGATAGAATCCCTTGTCAATAATTATAATCAAATTTTATGGATCCATTCATATTTTCTTCCCTAAAAGGAGAACTACATTGGATTGAGGCCCTTTGGGCTATGTAGACAACACCTAGTCGACAATGGGTTTTATGAGGATACCCTTATCATTCCCACTTCCACCATTTTTCACCATTTTGAATTTTATCTCATTTTATGTGATTTTTAAGTATTAAGGTTTTAAATTTATATATTTTGTGTGTATTAGTTTAGGATTTACCCAGAGATAGGTCACATATAGACATAGGTGAACAAACCCATATTTTTGAATCAAATGCACAACACAACAAGACAAAGTCATAATAGATAAATAAGAATGCATTGTAATCTTATCCACCTCTTATGTGATTGTTCCAATAGATAAAATACACTATTTTCTAACATATATATGTTTTTAGGTCTTTTTAGATAGTCATAATTTGTAGAAAGTCAATACAATCTGAAATAAATCATTTGCAAGGACAATTCTATAACCCTAACCCTATTTTTATTAAATTTAAAATTTATTTAAGTTTTGTGGATCTATATATTTTAATATATTATATTTTATATCTCATCCTATATCAAATTTCAATAGTTAACATTTTTATTTAGAGTTCATTGTAATTTCTAGACATATTAGTGAACCTGTTATAGTTAGAACATTGTTTGTTGCTTGTTTATTTTTGGCATAGTATTTTAGTTTAATTATATAAATTCTTGACATTAAAATAATATATTCCTTAACCTTGGAAAATATTCATAACATAATGATTCAAATTTTTATACTTTGGATTATTCTGACACTGAAAAATCTTATCTTGTCACCTCAGATAAATATTGACATAGAGGCTCTTTCTTTCAACTTTGGGTCAATTTTTATTTCTATATTATAAAATAAATATAATTTATTTTTAATTTATTATTTTAGAAACTATTTTCTATCATTTTTAAAACATTTATTAATTTTCATAAAGGGATATGCGGTGTTATGTTTATAGAATCATGGTATGAGGGATTTTTATTCAATACTCATAGTCATAGTTCAACACTAAACATGAACTATAATTTCCCAATACCTCATAATATATATGAATTTATTAATATACCCTTGTTGAAACCAATATAAATCCTTTATTATGTGTCTAATTTATGGTACACTTGAGAGAAGCATATCACCCAAGAAAGTTACTCTCAACTTACCCTTGAAACTAGGGGTAGTGGGCTACAAGCATAGTTCTACATTTTTAGTTAGGTCTCTATAACATTGGAATGATAATAATAAATAAATAATAAAGTATATATGAGAGTCTAAAAATAATTCAAACCATTCCATGGATTACCCCTTATCCTTGATTTGTTTTTGCATTATCTTCTTATATACTAGCTTTACTTGATTTATCTTGTATAAAGAGCCATAATTATATGTATTCATTATATATCACTAGATTAAATGTGTGTTCCCTTTTACATTTAAATGGTTTTAAAAAATTATTTTCTCCTTCATATTTTACATCAGATCATGAAATTTATTATTACCTCTCATATTCCATTTCACAATGTTAGTCATTATGTTAAAGAATGGTTAAAAAATGAATCCAATCAAGAAAATAAATCACACATAGAGGACTCTTATGCTATTTTTACTTCCTATTGTCATCACATTACCTCTTTTTCTCTTTATCCTAAACCCTTCCCTTCCTATGAGTTAATTTATGGAAAGTATCAAATTATTTGGGGATAATAACTCTCATCTACTTATACCAATATTAGAACTAGGGGATTTGGTTATAAGGAAGAGTCCACCCCTTGTATACAAATGTAATATATGTTATTTAATGAGATCATAACCTTTGCTTCCACCACTTGTAATATCTAATCTAATTTGATTCTTATCACAACTAGATGTTAAAGAGCATGTTCTCAACTTTGCATGCTTCCTTCTACTTGCCCTTAGCCTAGCCCTATTATACTTTCTTCTATACCTCTTATTCATCCATAACTTATCTTAGAATCTTGATTCCATTTTTTTAAAACCATTATAATAATACCTCTCTTAACTTCCTAACCCTAGGCACCTATTTCCAATATTCTTTTTCCACATCCTCCAAAAATTTCAAGATAAGATTTTGAAACCAAAGGCTATGATCTCATTAAGAAATTTCATAATACACCGAATAAGACTTCTATTTGAAAATTATTGAAAATGGAAACAAATTATAAGTATATTATATGTAATTTTTCAATTTACTACTATTATGTTTGACACATAACTGGATTCATTTTATTTTATTATGATCACCGTCAAAGATATTTATAGTACTATTTATATTGATAAAGAATATTTTCCTCTAAAACACATTATGCAATTGAATCTTCCACTATATATCTAGGTTCAAATTGATGGAACGTTGATTAAGATAGTTTTAGTTAAAAATGGTTCTAGAGTAAATATTTGTAATTATAACTTCATAAAAAATTGGGCTTCAATAAGAATAATCTTTAAAAAATTTAGAAACATATACATAGCTTTGGAAATACTCCAACATCATAAGGGGAATTATCACATTGGATATACATGTAGGTCATAAAATGGTCTCTATTATATTTCAA
The DNA here is from genome assembly GCA_037957365.1 of Torreya grandis. NCBI lineage: Eukaryota > Viridiplantae > Streptophyta > Pinopsida > Cupressales > Taxaceae > Torreya > Torreya grandis. The sequence continues at coordinate 3,693,410 of JARHVA010000632.1, read as the reverse complement.
GTTATTTTTTCTCAATTAAAATATCATATATTATTAAGATGACCTTGGAATCATGATAAGGGCTATACATTCTACATTTCATAGGTGCATTAATTTTCAATATTATTCGCATGAGTATATAGTACTAGGGGATGATAGACATTTTTGATATTATAAAATAATATAATATGATAAGGTTTATTTCATGAAACCTAAACAACCAATACCAATTACACAAATACATACTTATTAGGTGGGTGAATCAAGTAAAGTGGTTGATATTGAACAAACTTCTCCAAGTCCTCAGCACATAAAGGAACTTATCCAAGAATTTTCATAAAAAAACACGTCCCTAAACATCTCAAAGAGCCTATCATGAAGGAACATAAGTAGGATTTATCTTTTATATATTCCATATATTCCATTACAAAATTACCATTATTGTTCAATATGTAATATTATTATTGAAAGTTATAAGATTAATAAATTAGTGATGATGAAAATACAAAAGAATTAATAGAAAAGAAAATGCACAAATTATATTTCAATCTCGTTTATGAAGATGTAAACTATATGTAACTAATCAAGATATATCTATAACTTATCTTCATATAATCCAAGATAAAATAAGGTAATCAACTAACATCCATTGTGATACATTTTTATATCAAGAGATGGCCAAATCATATCCACTAAACCTAACTAAGGGATCTCTTATCACACAACAACAAATGAGAAGATTCCAAATCCTGTAGGAAAATGATGCTATAAAATAACCTTATCTAGGTCTAAGTACATAAATTAAAATTAATCTATTGATAACCAAATTTTGTGACACAAAGGGGGATGGTTAAACATAAATAAATAATAAAGGTATCATGGTGGGCAAATGGGGTCCTAAATCACTTAAATGAAGAAAAAATCAAAGAAAACCCTATATCTATATTAAGTTTAATCATATAGGTAATCAAATCAAGGAGTTATACATCCACAATACATATTAATTATACAAAATATATCTATAAAATGAAATAAAAATAGTTATAAATACTTACACTGGGCAAACCTATTAATTATCAATCTCTTTATTAGCCAATGGTGATTTACAAGAGGTTGTTATGACCTATAAGGATCATATTATATAAATAATACATAGGTTAAAATACTCCTAATTTTCATTAAATACTTCTCATAATATAAATAATTTTTTCTCCAAGGAAAAAACCTAATCAATGGCTCTTTCAAATCTAAATTTAGTAGAATTATGAATTGTATTGATATGAAAATGAATGTTCCTCTATATTGGATTGAAATAAGCCTTTTATTTACAACAATGGATAATATTTAACCTTTTTAAATTTTATATGATAAGATCATCTAGGATCTTGTCAGTTGGAAAAACTTACCATTAGGCCTTAAAATAAGTAGGTCAGGTTGACTTATTTTTAAAACATATGCTTAATCATTTATAACAAGATCAACTTGGTTGACTTAATAGAAAAAGGGGGTATTTGTTTAGTTAGGGATTATTTGAAAGGATAAATTCTTAGGTAAATGTGTGAATGGGGTTTGGATTGTTCTGGGAGTTGTATAAATAGGATTTGTAATAGATTTAGGTAATGATAGAGTTAACCAACAATATTATGGGGTCTAGCCACCCATTTCTTGGTGCACATTTTAAGGTGTTAAATCAAAGAGACTGAAAATTGATAAGCTATATAAAAGATAAAGAATTAATAAATGATAAATTTTAAAAATATTATGTTTATATATGTGCCCTACTTTAAACTCATCATGTGTCATGCAGTTATAAAATAGGATGGTGTTTTTAGAAATAACATACAACACATAATGATGAGATAATAAATTGTAGTAGAAAGAAAAAATAGATGAAAATAAATAATTGATAAATGCATAACTTCACTTACCTTATTGTTTTTAAATGAGAGTTGTATGAGAAGTATATTAAAGAGGCATCTAATGTGTGTAACAAGATATAGACCCAAAAATTAAGATATAATTCAAAAAAATTTAAAAATATGTGGTTAGTTTACATAAATAATATTTTAAAACTTTAACAATTACTAATTCTTTATCTCTTCTAAGAACATATAGAGTGTCAATATCTTTGAGTGCATGCCTTAAAGGGTACATTGAGAAAGGGGTGGGTAGACCATTGATGCTTCATAGGATTTTTCTACCCTATACTACCACTTGCTATCTATACAACCTTCTCTTATGTACTTCCCTAAGCCTTTTCTCTTCTCTTTCACACTCCTCCAAGCATTTAGCTACCTTCATTATCCCTTTCCTAAGCTTAAAACCCTTTTTAATAGTTTAACTTATATTGTTAGCTTGTTCTAACCCTATATTTAAATTGATAAAATCAGGTTATGATTCTTAGATCAAATTTGGTTGACCTAGATCGGAACCTAACTTGTTTTTATCAATTAATGATATAGAATCAATTAGGCTGACCCTATCAGCTAAAATTTCATAAAGGTTTAGGGTTATATTCATATATATACAAATTAATTTCACCATTTATTATGGAGAGACAAGATTTAATTCTTCATTTTCATTTCTTTACAATCTACTTTTACACCATTCTACTTGAGGAGTTAGTGCTCAAGGTTTATACTTGGAGAAGAATCTTGTCTTGTGGAAAAGTATTAGATGCTTAGGCCTTTCTTAGTGATCCTTACAAACCACAACAATCTCTTATGAAGCACCTTTGTCTAAGGGAGAGATTGAGTCTTAATATGTTATTATTCAAGGTAAGTATCTCTAACTTTACTCCTCTATTTTAGTAGAGAGAAGTAGTATCGTAATGGATTTTGAATATATTTCTCTCTTCATGCATTAGGGTTTTATCTATACATAGTTTAATTAGGATCATCTTATACATGTTTAATTTTTATGTTTATTACCCCCACTTTATGCCACAATATTTGGTGAGCATTAGATTAGATTTTTCTTTAATTTTCATTTACTTAGTGAATATTAAAACATAAGATTTAGCTAGGGTTATTTCATGGTATTGCTTGACTAGAGGCTTTAAAACCCTCTCAAGTGATGTTATTGTGGTAATAGATCCCTTGGTTAGGTCTATTGGATCCATCTTGGTCATGACCTTAAATATATAATGTATCAAAAATCATGAGTATAAGTAGAATTTATCTTCTCTAAGATAGGATTGATAAATAGATTAACTACATTTTACTTTATATATATATATATATATATTGGTTAACTTGACATGAAATCAAACCTTTGTAGGTTTTATTTCATGCATTCATTTTTTCATTATATTATATATTTCTATTTTTTATTACTATATCAAACAATTCAATATATTTATAATAGTCTATGTGTAGGTTTAATACATAGTCACCCCAAAATGACTCTATTCTATATATGCGGTTATTCCCTAAATATAGGTGATTATATCGATCATCTTGGCATAGTATTCTTCTTCAATCATAAGATTTCATACATAATCAAACTATTCAACTCTATTTGAAGTTATATTATCTTTTTTTAGAATATAGGTCTATAAATATAGTCAAGCCAGTTGAATTTGTTCATAACTTTTTAGCACATAGGTTTTGCAAATTTCATTGATCTAGTTGACTCTATTAGCAAAAATTTTGAATTGGCATGTGAGAATAAAATAAAAAAATAAATCTAAGAATCTTAAATCCCACCAAGGTTCATTCTTACCTTATCTTTAATTTTATTTATTCATTAATATTATTATTTTTCATAAACTTGTAGTCTATAAAACTCCAACCTTATAGCCAACTAGGTCGACTAGTTCGACATAGTTTTGTAGTCTATTTTCTATCTAGAAGACATAGTCAACTTGTTTAACTCTATTCTTATATATCTTGCTTTCATAGAATAGTAACAACATATTTGACTCTATTCTGTATTATTTACATACACTATCACCTAAACTTATTATGTACTCTTCACAATCAAGGAATTAACCTCTTTTTCTAGTAATTAATTCACCTTTCATTTTAGTTTCTTTCATGCTTAGAGTAGAAAACATAGGTTAATTAAGTTTTTTTTTTAAATTTACTAGTTTATTCACATTACTTTTCTTTTTTTCACACACTACCAAATCACTTTACATTAAAAACATTAAAATTTCATCTTTCCAAGGCCTACCTACTTTGATTTCATCACCAAGGGGGAAGCCAACCTAGTTTTTTTCCAAGTATAAACATGTGGTTGATGGTATATATTGGAAAATCACTTTACACCCTTATTATTTTTGGAATGTGAAGTGAGAGGGTAGGCCCTAATACCAATCTAGTACTATCATCAATATAAATACTTTTCTACCTAAACTTCCTAAAACCATCCTTAGATCTCTTTTTAGTTATTTATTATATCCAACTTCCAATCACATTAAATTAAAATTTTATTATAAATTAATAACACTTAGGAATGCAAAACTATTTAGCATTTACTTTCAATTTATTTCTTTCTCTTTGATCATTATATTTTGTATTACAAAACTTGCATTAGCTAGCATTGGTGCAAGTTTTGTGTTCTAATTTCTAATTAGATCAATCAAATTGATCCAATTACTTGTGTGCTTAATTTAATTTTATTAAATATTATCTTGAAAAATATTTCTCTATTTTTAGAACACTATCATCTTTGTCGATATAGACTACCACTATTACTTGTCTACAATACACAGTCACTTTATTTAATTATGTATCCCTCTAGCCTATTCTAAATTCATCCTTTATAACACATAGTCAACCATATTTATTGTATCCTTTTGTTTCCTATTATGTGAAATTTATTCATAGAATCTATCAACCTAGTTGACTCTGTACCTTTTGGTTGACACTATTATCTATCTGGATGACTATTTTTATTTTTCCTTCTTATTTCCCAATTTATTATTCTTCATTTGAGCATCATGAAATCCACTATCATAATCTTTTTGGATAACCTTAATCCATTTAGACATTATATGGGATGTTATTTTCTTCTTACTTTCACTTCCCAAGGGGGTCTTCCCTCTTAGATCACCTTTTCTCCTCCCTCATCTTTTAATTTCAACATGGTTCAAATCACTCAAATAGATGATATTGGTGGTTTAGATCCTTTTCACACTTATCAAGGCAATTCCCATTTTCAATCATCTCACCATAATGTGGGGGTAATTGATAAAATCCTATCTAATAACTTGTTGATGCTTCTATGTGTATCATTGGTGCTCTTAGTGTTTAAGAATACCTCTGATTTTAAAATTTTAGGAATTCATGGCATGAGTAGTAATTCTTGGTAATTTGGTTACTTGTGGTGAAATAGAGGTAGAGAAAATTAATTGTTTCATAAATTTATATTACTTGGTGGTTGGGAGCCACCATGGTCCTTGTGAATTTTGATGTATCTGTGTTGATCTTAGTGAATTATGACCAAGTTCTATACTAAAGACTAATATAAATGAATATTTATAGTGAGATTTAAACTAAAGTGATTTGGTTGAAAAAGAAGCAAAAGAGAAGGGTAGGGTAGAAAGAGAGTATGTGATTGTTGATCCTTGAATTAAACGTTATGACAAAGTTTCAATTATAATTGAACATGCATTTAACTAGTATATAATGCAAAAATAGCATAAGCTCAAATCTCACTATACACCAGACAAACTTCTAAGGATAATATGAAGGGATATAAGAAAGAACTAAATTTAATTTAAATATTTTTTACTACATTCAAATATTATTTATACATCCTAATGTAGAACAAATGAAATGAATCAAATTCAAGATCATTCAACTAATCTAGAATAACCACAAATTAGCAACCCTAAATTAAAAAATACAAATTCAAAATTCATGAAACCATTAAAATTCAAGACTTAGAACAACAATTGAGAGAGAAGTCATGAAATAATTGACACAAACAAACTCAAACAAACTTTTCATTATTCTTTATCTATGTTAATTACTCCAAAGTGTACAAGTTTTCCTCAAAACTCTCTCTCTCTACAAAATGGTTGTACTACCTTTTATAGAAAGACAAGGAATTATATTGATCAGTTATAAGATACAAATATATAAATATAAAAATAGTTGTCCTTATTTACAATTATAGAATACATTTTATTTTCTAAATGGTCTAACCTAAAAGTAAATACACTAACAAACTAGCATATGCCTTTACAAAAGAATATTCCTCTTTCAAAATTTTACAAAGTTTTTACAAAATGAAAAATTAATTAATTATTGCGACCTATGTTTTATAAATTTCTTATTTATATTGAAGGATGTTAATAGCCTTTTGGTGTTGCTCATTGACTAGCTTCAAGTACATAGATAGTTTTAGGAGACACTCTTATTCTTTATTAACTAGCTCATTCAATTCCCTGTCATTTATGCCATGGGTTCCTTAATTCTCTTGTTCCCATTTATCATTTCTCCTAAATTAAAGATCATATCCAAGATCCTAATATTGTTTACCCCAGATTGGCCTTGACATTTATGTTTATATCTATTTTTTTCTTTTTGCTAAGTGTGAAAAGAAGAAACTAGTAGAGAAGAGTGTGTAGAATAATAATAGTTGAATGCACATGTTTTTAATCCAAAATTTTTGATAAATCATATTTTTATAGATAATAATTATTTACAATTATAAATCACTACCATAAAACTTATTGGTTAGACAAGTAGTTGGATGGATTTCCTAGTGTAAGCTAGATCCTAGAAGCGAAAGCTTTCTAGGAGGCTGTTAATCCACCTTCATTAAACACTTAACTTGGTATATTAAAATATAAATATTAACATAAAATACTATTAAATTAATTAAAAAACTAAATGCTTTGATTAGATGGCTAAAATAGATCAATTAGTTTAAATAATGCTAATGCTGAAAATTGATTAAAACAAAGTTGTGGTTTTTGGTTTGGATTGATCTGATAAAGGTAACAATAATGATTTGGTTTGTGTTGATAAATGGTTTGGATGGTGAAGTGAAATATTTTCAAGAAAACAAGAGAGATAAATGGTTAAAAAGAGGGTCAAGAAGGCAAAGGGGTAAATGGTCAAAATGAGGCTAAGAAGGCAAAGGGGTAAAGGATGATCAAGAGGGAAAAGAGATATGGGTAAGAGGATAAAATGAAAAAAGGTTAAGGAAGGAATAAAGTGAAAAAATAAGGCCAAATGGAAAGGAATAAATAAATTAAGATAGCTAAACAACAAGATTACCTCAATGCTTTAAGATGTTTATTAATGAAGATTGGCTTGTTGAAGATCCTTGATGATTTTGGTAGAGTTTCATTGCTTTGTGCTCTTTTCCTCCAAGATGTGGGTGGATTAAAAAATGATAACATCCTTCAATAACATATAATAATATGTTGATAACAAAATACTAACTTCCCACTTTAACCTCGGGTAAAGGAGAAGGGGGGTATTTATAGCATTTGATGTTAAAAAGCATCCAAAAGAAGAGAATAGTGAAATATGGCACCATTTCTCATGTGGTGCATTAATGAGTCAAATATGAGGTTTTTGGGGATTCCCATTTGTGTTGTTGAGTCTCCCACCTTACATACGAGTCCAATTTTGAGTGGTAATCATGCACATGGGTTTGAATGAGGCTTAAAGACTCTTCACCACTCTTTCTTGTCTTCATCCAAGCACTTAAAGAGGTGGCACACTAAATTTGGAACCATTTTTCATGTGGTGCATGAATAGTTAGAGATGAGGTCGGTGGGGATTCCCATGTAGGTTGGTGAGTCTCCCATTTGGGTTAAGAAGTCAAAAATGGATGCCATTTGTCTTTTCTAAAGCACTTAAGAGGTAGGTATCTCATTTTGAAGGATAATTTCATGTGTGAAAGCAAAATACATGTTGAATGATAGCCCTTTAAAGGGTAAATTCACCATATTTTAAGTGGGGTCCCTTGTGATGCTTAAATGAGGTCAATAAGTGCCTTGGGAAAGGGCCCCAAGTGGGGTATGATGTCCCACATTAAGCCACCTCACTTCTAAGCAATGTAACTTGCCATATCACCTTCCATGTCACTTGCCATGTCACATGTCATGTCACTTATCATATCACTTGCCATGTCACATTATATGTCACTTGCCATGTCATATTCTCCTAGTCACATAATATTATTAAAATTCACTATTCTCCTAGTCATCATGAATAGTGAAAGTGGGTCCCATAGTGAATAGTATTTTCAAATAGTGATTTTGAATAATACTATGTGACTAGGAGAATAGTGATTTGGTTAGGTTAAAAGGGGGTTTTTAAGGGTTAATAAGGTTTTTGGGGTCTTTAGGTGGGTCCTAAGGAATTTACTCATCAAAAACTACAAGTGTGTAGTTTTCTATTGTCTATATTTTGCCGCTTTTTATCATGCAACTTTGAATTAACAAGCTACAAAATAAAAATAACTGACTTGGTCAAAGGTTAGGGTGCTCTAATTATGGGATAAGGTATTCCCCCTCAAATCAAGAATTGATGAGGAAAAGATGAATCAGGTGTAAGTTTGATAAGAAGTTAGTGGAGAGGCACTAGGTGGTGCCACAAGGTATCTGGGCATGTGAAATGTCATTGGGTGAAAGGAGACTAAGCATGGTAGTTAAAATTGTGCAAAGACTAAAGCTACCAATATTTGTAAAAATAAGTTTGATCTTAAAACACATGATAGGGATGACTAGTCCATAGTGTTAGTTATAATTGATTGAGTTAGGCTGATCAAGCCATCTATGTAGGGTTAATGTTGGTTTCAAGTATCTAGGGTAGGAAGTGCTCCTACAAAATAACATAATTGTTCAAGTCATGCATGAGGCAGTGCAAAAGTTCAAGAGTTAAACATGGAAAGGTTGGTTAATATGGTCAAAAGTCATCATAAAACATTCTAATGGTCTTGGTTAAAATAACCAATGTCAAGGTGGATGTGGTGAAAGCATGGGTGTATTAGGTATGGGTTGGAAGGGGATAGGCAAGCTAACTTTAGATGCACTCAAAAAGTGGATGTTGCCTACATAGTTCTATGGATAGGAATCCAAAAAGAATGCCAAGCCAAATGTAGTTCTTTTGAGGTGGGGAGTGTGGGTTAACTTGGTCACCCCAACTTGATGTATCATGCAGTTATTTTCAATTGAAGTACATTGGATAAAGGGAAGCTCCAAAGGGTGGAAAATATGGGTATGAAATATTTTTTTGATTGGTTTGGTAGAAATAATGGATGAGATTACTTAGGATTCAATTAGATGATTACGTCAACTATGAAAAAAGAATTTGTAGCCATGGATAAGTATGTTGAAGTGTGAAATGTTTTCCACCACTTAAAAAAAAGGAGAAATATACTTTCTCAGGCGTTATAAAATCTACCACTACTCAAATTACCATGGTGATCTAATGGGTTCTCTCATCGCCATCCAAATAAGTTGACATTGTGCACACTCCAAAATAATGTCATTAACATGCTATGGAAGGGTATTATTTAATGATGCAAGGAAGCAAAGAAGTAGAGTTAGTAAATGAGAAGTGGTGAAGATTTGAACCCTTGACCCTTGAGCCAGTGGGGCACCAAAATAAGTAAGCATTGAGTTTTGAGGGAATTCAAAGAAAGACTCTGAGGGGTTTTGGAATATGGACTGAGGTGAATAATAATAATATTCATTAAATGAGGGAGTAACAAGAAAATAAATGGTATAAATGGAAAATTGAGAGGGAAAATAGAAGAAGAATATACAAAGATAGATAGATTGGGGAGTTAAAAAGGAAGGTGGGACAAAGAGGTCCAAGGAAAAAATAGTGTGGTTAAAGAGGTGACTTATATAAGATATTATTAGGTGGACTAAGATAAAAGAGTAGGGAAATTATGGTGCATAGGAGGATATAGGCTAGTTAAGGAGAATCAAGGGAAATTATGGGTTGGAAGGTAGGTCATGTGAGAGGGTATGGCTAGCATCCACACGTGGGTACCCTAAATCATCTAGTTGAAGGTGTTTTTAGTGTTGATTATAAGATCTCTAAAGGTTAGGGTAAAAGTGTTTTAAAATAGGCAAGACCAGAAGGAGTGGGGAAGGAATCTTCATCCTAATGTCTTAGTGGGGCTCAGGCTTGCTAATTGGTTGTATGAGCCTATGGGCCTAGTCATTTGTGTTATAGAGTCATAGGATCAATATATATCTCATAGTAAACCAAAATCAAATGGAATACCTTTGAGTTCATATCATGTTAGGCATTGTGATAATATAAGAGGAAAATGGGTAGAGGGTTAAAAAGGGGAAAAGGTGATAGGTAGGGTGAAGGGAGTAGCTAGAGAAGAACAAAAAAATGATCCAGGCTCAACATGTAAAGGTATTAAAGGAAAAAAAGGATGCATTTGAAGTAACAAACCTAACTAAATTTTATGCAATAAAGTAAGGCCATAGAGGAAATAAAGAAGCAATAAAGGAGATTTACATAGAAGTAACACAACTGGTGACCACACTCTAAAGGGATAGAGGTTGAATGGGAGAAAATGAGGGAGATCCAAGGGATGAGGTGAAGGTGGACTAGGAGATGGATGAAGAGATAGGTAGAGAAAACAATGAGGTTGTAGATAAATATGAAGGTGGAGAAGGATGGAAGGAGTCAAGCATAGACATATAAGGTGGGGGGAAAGGAAGGCCGAGAAGAACAATAAATGTCATCAAGGGAGACAAAGAAAATGAAATGAAATGGAAAAAAGGGAAGAAAAAAAGAGGTGGAATATTGGGGGGTGAGGGATGCACTAAAGAATGACATATTGGAGAATTGAAAAGGATGGGGAGATAAGTGTAACAATCATGAAGGGTAAGGGGAGGATGGGAAATATGGGAGGCCATGAAGAGTTTGAAAATAAGTCTAAAAATAGACCAAGGAGAAAACAATTTGGTGATGAAAATGAAAAATAAGGAAATAATGGAAGAAAGGAAAAAGGAGGGAAAAGGAGTGAAATGAGGGCACAAAAAAGATGATAGAAGAGTGTAGAAGAAGGTGGTATCTTGACCAATTAATCATGGATGATGATAGGTAATGAAGCAAAGTTGATGGTGTATTTGGAGATGAGAACAAGATGGAAAATGAGAAAGGGGTTAAGAAAAATAAGGGAAGTCAAGGATGGGTGAATAAGAAGCTAAAGAGATAAAGTATGCATCAATTAGCTTGTTAGAAGTGGTGGGCAAGCCAAAAAGGGGCGAGGTGGTGAAAAAATATAGGAACACAATGAAAGGGTATGAGGTGAAAATAAGGGATGAACATCAAGGATGATAAAAATACAAAGGAAGAATTGAAGCAGGGATACAAAGCATGGATACTCACATAGATGCAAAATATAAGTGATTACCAAGATGGAAAGAGGAAAAGGGGAATGTAAAAAGAAAAAGGAAAAAGGAAAGGACTAAGAATAAGAAAAGAGGTAACTATGGAAGGCTTCTTAAAGGATAAATACCTAGGTATAAACTAGTTATGGAGGAAAAAAGAATACAAAAAGGATGAAAGAATGGAAAAAAGTAAACATGAAAAATGGAAAATGGGTATGGTGGTAAGAGTGGCGAAATGATAGAGAATGGTGGTACATGTAAATAAAAAATATAGGAACAAAATTTAAAAAAATTGAAATATGCTCAGTATGATGTGAAATTAGTGAGGAAAAGAGAGTGATAAAGAGAGTATGACAAATAGCCAAGGGCAAGGGGAGATGATGAGGATGGTGAAAGAAGATAAAGGGGATAAAGGACAAGGTTGGTAATAAGTGGAGAGAGAAACCAAAAACATGAAAAGTGTGTGATGGAGTGAATTTTGAAGTATGTGTAAGGAAAGGTGATGGGGAGGCTAGTGAAGTAGAGTAGGTGGTGGATTTATGGGAGATAAGAGGGGCCAATGAGGAAGGCTATCAACCCTTGTGTTAAAAGAGATTGACAAGCTATAAAAGTGGTAAAAGTAGATTGATAAACTAAAGGGAGGGAGGTGGTGAGGAGGTAGGTAGAGAAGTGGAGGAAGAGGTTTTAGGAGGGAAAATAAAATAAAGGATGTGATTGATCTGACCTCAGTAACTGAGCACTACCTACATTATCCAAAAATACCTCATGCTAATTAAATTCTCTTAATAATTAGGCAAAAACTAAGAGGAAGCATTAGATGGTATTAAAACATAAGGATTCTTAAAAAATAATTCAAAGTTACCTTGATGTAGGATGTTTTAATCAAGAGGGTGATGTGAGTAATGGAATTGAGTGAGAAGAAAAAGGGGATGGGAATTAGTGGTTAGTGGCCAAGCTACCCTTAGAAGTGAATTAATGCCTACATAGTCCATGGACATCAGACTAATGTAGTTCAAAAAGGGTTGGGTGAGTGGTGTTCAAATTGGCTTCCCCAATTTGATGGACCATATGGGTTGGTTTGGCTAGATGGAGAAGGTGCTATAAAATAGTGGTTTTTGGTTTTGGTGAAGGTGATGGTGAAAGAGCATGGTGTAGATTGGTGAGTATTCACCATAATGATCCCACATGTAGTAGGATGAAGGACATGGATGGGTAAGGTAGGCTAAATAAGAAGGGAAGATAATGCTAAGCACCACAAGTGACCTTCAATAAAGCTAATCCATAGAAGAGGTGCCTTTTTGAGGAGGTTTCACCTTCTAAAACTATGCGAGCTAAATTTTAAGAGGTGGGATTCTATCAAGATATACATAGTCAGTTTGGGCAAGGTTCATCACCATTACGAGTTGAGTTTTAAGGGTAGTATCAAAGTGATGACCTATAAAGAATTTATTTTATTTCTAAGTAAATTATACAAGTAAATAAGTTAGCAGTGTGGTGAGTGATAGAGGTTAGACCTTGCCTAACATAAGAGCTACATGGGTAGGCTAGACAAGCGGTGGCCATGTCTACATCCTCTATCCCATTTCTTTAGAACCAATGACTTAGGGTTCTACTTAGAAGAGGTCTTGGTAGTAGGGAGCTACATGGTCTAGGATATTGGTTATATAGCTGGAGAAGGTGATCATTCCCCTGCCATAGATGAACTCTCAATTGGCACAAAATAACATATTACCATTTTTGAGCAAGCACTACCAATGGTTGGGGTCTAATTTTTATATCATGTGGGAATGGGCTGGTAGTAAAAGGAGGGTAGAGGGGATATGAAGGTGAATTTATTTTCATGAATTCATGGTGGCCTACCTCTAATGGAGGAGTTTCTATAGAGGTAAGAATTTGGGAGTTACCACCACCAAAGATAGTGGAAATTGTGAAGGTGTGATCATTATAACAGACCATGGTTAGAAGCCAATTTACATCAATTGGTCTAAATGTGATAATGATGTAAATGACCACCAAGCCTACAAGGACATCAAGATGATAAATCAAGGAAAGACATCAAATGTAGATCAAATGATAAGGACAATAAAAAGATAGCATGATGGTGAATAATAGCTTTATCAAGATGACCAATTAGATTAAGGGTAATGTGTTAATATGAAAAGGTAAGGAAACATGATTATTTCAAGTGGGAAGATTGTCCAAGGGAATCAATGACATCATATGATCTTGTAAGTTGATGGAATGGAGAATCACATTGGTGAGGAAGAATGGTTAAGTATTCTATTTAAATAATCATGATAAGGATGAATGTCTATTATTAATTTATTTGATTTTATAGGTCATAGAGAGTGTAGGGAACTACATAAGGTTGAAGATGACAAACAATGGGAAAAATGGTGGAGATAATTAACAACCCTTATCACCCAAAATAATTAATAAAATGAATGTGTAGATCTATCAGATACTACACCATGTAATGGTGATAATGGACGTACTATTAGATCAACAATAAGGGGAAAGGCATCTATAGCCCAAACTTGAGCCTGAACTCTTACCTCTATAGCAGTGAAGAAGGCAAGAATTTCACTATGCAAGATGTAAGGCTAGAGAACATAACCATTAGCCTATTTATGGAGGGAACCCTCACTATCCAAGGGGATGTGCGCTAAGGAACCAATTGGTAGTACCTATGCAAGTAGAAAAAATAGAGTAGAGGCATGCAATGGTTATGATAGGTGAGCAGGGTGAAACACCCAGATTAGAATATGATTCTCATTCTTTAGGGATTAATGTAGGAGAGGAGAATAAAGTATACCCTTTAGTAGTTTTTGAGATAGGGAATGCTACAGATGTTAGTTTAGGGAGTAATCAAGTAGAAGGATAGTTGAATACAAATCTAGAGTCATCAGATAATCAGTCTAATACTTAGGTAGTAAAATAATGTATGCATGTACTTTAGGAAATGTGTGTGTAATCTAATGACTATGTATGTGTTATGCAACTCCTCACACCCTAAATAAAATATTACATAGTTTATTATAAACATGTATAAAATGCATTGGATGTCACTGATCAAATGTTATCATGATTAATGTTATGTGGATACTTATGAATGTTATGGTTATGGTTATGGTTATGAGTTATATGGTTATGGTTGTTGTATTCTCATTTAATGTAAAAAAGAATGATTATTGTTGTTGTAACACTAGATGGTAAATTCATGATGAAAACATTAACCAAACATAGTAAGATAAGAATAGGGCATGATGATTTTTTTGACAAGGACCAAAATTAGACTTAAAGTGGGATTTGATTAATGAATATAAGCCCTTCAATCTCTGCACATGAATAGTTATTAGTTGATAAAAAAAATCTTGATCATAAGGTGTCAAGTAAGCTCTAAATCCCTTGATTTACAAATTGTCTAAGGGGAAGACGGGTGATAAGTGGTGTGAAGGGTAATGGGTGATATTTATGATAAACTCATGTGAATTAGTTTGCTCCTTCTATAGGTGACCTAAGAATGGTGATAGATAAGTCCCTATCATATGCTATATATAGACTAATCAATGCGAGAAGTTTATAAGTGAAAATTGATTACATTTTCCAACTTATTATGTTACTTGAGAACCGATTGTAGATTTATAATTTGTTGGGATAGTTGGTCTTTTACTTTATTTGTTGTATATAGGAAGTTGATGGATGTTGGAAACATCCAATAAATTGCTCTAGTTTTGACAAAGTGAACTTATCCATCTTTTAAGGGAGTGGTTTAAGCTTATTATCTTTGTTTAATATTCTCGATAGTTGTACTTCAAGGGAGCAGTCTACCTTACATTTGGAAATTTTTATTTTGTTTTTGGGCACCTATCCTTTAAGGGAATAGTCTACAAGGCTTATAATATTGACCCAAGTAGTATTTTTTTATACAAATTATGTTTGGATGCAATGTGTTTAGATATGGACAAGTCTAATTAGGTTCATAGGTTTACCTTTATGAGGGAAAAACTTTAACATAAAAAGGTCAATGATATGTGAAAGGGTATGGTTTTGAGAGATAATGACCATGAGATTCCATCTTGTTAGAAATAAAAATTATCCATGAGAACAATGCTATGGGTAGAGCCATGGTATCCACATTTAGAATTAGGCTATCACCAACACTCAAGCATGCTAGATGTTGTGATCATATGAGAGGAAAATGGGTAAAAGGTTAAAAAGGGAAAAAGGTGATAAGTAGGGTAAAGGGAGTAGCTAGAGAGGAACAAAATAAAGGATCTAAGTTCAACATGTAAAGGTATTAAAGGAAGAAAGGGATGCACTTGAAGTAATAAACCTGACCAAACTTTGTGCATTAAAGCAATGGCATAGGTGACACAAGGAAGTAGTAAATGTGATGTACGTTGAAGTGGCACAACTAGTGACCACACTCTGAGGGGATGGAGGTTGAATGGGAGAAAATGAGGGAGATCCAACAAAGGATGAGGTGAAGGTGGAATAGGATATGGATGAAGAGATAGGTAGAGAAAAAAATGAGGTTATAGATAAATATGAAGGTGGAGAAGGATACAAGGAGCTAGAAATAGATAGATAAGGGAAAAAAAGGAAGTTTAGGAAGAAAAAATAATGTCATCAAGGGAGATGAAAAAATGAAATGAAATGGAGAAAAGAGAAGAAAAAAAGAGGTAGAAGATGGGGGGTGAGGGATGAACTAAATAATGATAGATTGAATAATTGAAAAGGATGGGGAGAGAAGTGTAAGAATCATGAAGGGTAAGAGGAGGATGAAAAATATGGGAGGGCACGAAGGGTTTAAAAATATGTCTAAAAATAGACCATGGAGAAAATAGTTTGGTGATGAAAATGCAAAAAAATGTAATAAATGGAAGAAAGAAAACATGAGGAAAAAGGAGTGAAATAAGGACACAAAAAGATGACATGAGAGTGAAAAAGTAGGTGGTATCATGACCAAGTAAGCATAGATGATTATAGGTGACAAAGTAAAGCAGATGGTGGTTTTGGAGATGAGAACAAGATGGAAAATAGGAAAGGTGTTAATAAAAATAAGGGGAAGTGAAGGATGGGTGAGTAAGAAGATGAAGAGATAAGGTATGCATCAATTAGCTTGTTAAAAGAGGTGGACAAGCTAAAAAGGGGTGAGGTGGTGAAGAAATAGGGGAACACAATGAAAGGGCATGAGGTTAAAATAAGGGATGAAGATCAAGGATGATAAGAAGAAAAAGGAAGAATTGAAGTAGGGATACAAAGCATGGATATTCACATAGATGTAAAAGACAATTGAGTACCGAGATGGAAAGAATAAAAGGGGAATGTAAAAGGCAAGGACTGAGAAGAAGAAAAGAAGTAATTATGGAAAGCTTATTAAAGGATAAATACCTAGGTGGGAACTAGTTTTGGAGGAAAAAAAAAAGGATGAAAGAATGGAAAAAAAAGTAAACAAGAAGAATGGAAAATGGATACAGTGGGAAGAGTGGAAAATTATAGAGAATGGTGGTACACGTAAAGAAACATTATAGCAATAGAAGACATAAAAAGCTTACAAGAAGCATATAATGATGTGGAATTGGTGAGGAAAAGAGAGTGATAAGGAGGGTAAAACAAATATCCAAGGGCTAGGGGAGATGATGAGGATGATGAAATAAGTTAAAGGGGATAAAGGATAAGGTTGGTAATAAGTGGAGAGAGGGACCAAAAACATGAAAAGTGGGTGAGGGAGTGAGTTATGAAGAATGTGTAAGAAAAGGTGATAGGGAGGATAACAAGGTAGAGTAAGTGGTGGTTTTATGGGAGATAAAAGGGGCCAATGAGGAAGGTTATCAACCCTTGTGTTAAAAGATATTGACAAGCTGGAAAAGTGGTTAAAAGAGATTGATAAGGTAAAGAGAGGGAGGTGGTGAGGGAATAGGTAGAGAAGTGGAGGAAGAGATTTTAAGAGGGAAAACAAAATAAAGGATGTGGCTGAGTTAACCTAAATAAATGAGTTTTGCCTACATAATCCAAAAAGACCTCAAGCCAATGTATCTCTCCCAATAATTGGGGGAAAACTAAGTGGAACCATTAAATGGTATTAAAACATAAGGATGCTTAAGAAATAATTTAGAGTTGCCTTGCTATAAGATGCCCTAAGAAAGGGGGTGATATTATCAATGGTAATGAGTGAGAAGAAAAATGGGATAAGAATTAGTGGTTAGTGGATAAGCTACCCATATAAGTGAAGCAAAAATTATATAATCCATGGACATCAAGCCAATGTAGTTCAACAAGGGTTGGGTGAGTGGTGTTCAAATTAGCTACCCTAATTTGATGGACCACATGGGCTAGTTTGGGTGGATAGAGAAGGTGTTCTAAAATAGTGGTTTTGGGTTTTGGGTTTTGGTGAAGATGATGGTGAAAGTGCGTGGTGTAGATTGGTGAATAGTTACCATAATGATCCCACATTTAGTAGGATGAGAGACACAGATGGGAAAGGTATGATAAATAAGAATGGTACACAATGTTAAGCACTGCAAATGACCTTCAATGGAGTTAATATATAGAAGAGGTGCCTTTGTGAGGAGTTTTCACCTTCTAAAACTATGCAAAGGTAGAATCTTAGAGATAACATCTACCACTATGAGCCAATTTTTAGGAGGTGTGCTTCTATCAAGATCTACATAGTTGGTTTGGCTAAGGTTCATCACCACTATGAGATGAGTTTTAAGGGTAGTAGCAAAATGATGACTTGAAAAGAATTTATTTTATGGCTAAGTATATTATACAATTAAATAAGTTAGCAATGTGGTGAGAAATATAGGATGGACCTTTCCTTAACAAAGAGCTACATGGGTAGGCTAGATAAAGGATGGCCATGTCTGAATCCTCTATCCCAATTCTTTGAAATTGATGACTTGGGGTTCTACTTAAAATAGGTCTTGGTAGAAGGGAACTATGTGGTCTATAATATTGGTTATATAGTTCAATAAGGTGGTCATTCCCCTACCATAGATGAACTCTTAGTTGGCACAAAAGAAAAGACTTCCATGTTTGAGAAAGCACTACCAATGGTTAGGGTCTAATGTTCAAAGCCTATGGCAATGGGTTGGTAGTAAAAGGAGGGTAGAGGGGAAAGGAAGGTGAATGTATTATCATTAATTCATGGCAGCCTACTTCTGATGGAGGATTTTCTACATTGGTAAGCATTTGGTAGTTACCACCACAAACAATAGTGATAGTTGTGAAGGTGTGATCATTGTAATGGCCATGGTTAGAAGGCAATTTGCATCAACCAGGATAAAGGTGAAAATAATGGAAATGACCACTAGGCCAACAAGGATCACAAGATGGTAAATCAAGGAAAGACACCAGATGCATATCAGATGATAAGGGCAATAAAAATATATCATGATGGTGCATAATAGCTTTATCAAGATGACCAATTAGATCAAGGGTGACATGTCTGTATGAAAAAGTAAGTAAACATGATTGTTTCAAGTGGGAAGACTATTCAAAGGAATCAATGACATCATATGACCTTTCCATTTTGTGGAATGGAGAATCATGTTGGTGATGAATAATGGTCAAGTATTTTATTTAAATAATCATGATAAAGACGTATGTCTATTATTGAGTTATTTATTTTACAAGTCATAGAGAGTGTAGAGAACTAAATAAGGTTGAAGATGGAAAACAATGGGAAAAATTATGGAGATAATTAGTAACCCTCGTGTCCTAAAATAATCAATATGGTAAATGTGTAGATATATCAAATACTGCAACATGTAATGGAAATAATGGAAGTAATGTTAGATCAAAAACAAGAGGAAAAGCATCCGTGTCCCAAGATTGAGCTTGAATTCTTACCTCTATAGTAGTGAAGAAGATAAGAATTTCACTACATAAGATGTAAGACTAGAGAAAATGATGATCAACTAGTTTATGGAGAGAAATCTCACTATCTAAGGGGATGTGAATTGAGGCACCAATTGATGGTACTTATACAAGCAAAACAAATAGAGCAGAGGGATACAATGGCTATGACAAGAAATCAGGGTGAAAGACAAAGAGTAGAATATGATTCTCATCCTTTGGGGATGAATGTGAGAGAGGAGAATAGAGAATACCATTTAATGGTTACTAAAATACATAATGCTACAGATATTAATTCAATAAGTAATCAAGTAGAAGGATTGTTGAACACAAACCTAGAGTCACCAAATAATCGATCTAATGCTTAGGTAGGAAAA
Source organism: Torreya grandis (assembly GCA_037957365.1). Classification (NCBI taxonomy): domain Eukaryota; kingdom Viridiplantae; phylum Streptophyta; class Pinopsida; order Cupressales; family Taxaceae; genus Torreya; species Torreya grandis. The sequence goes on along the minus strand of JARHVA010000632.1, from coordinate 3,673,853 downwards.
TAATGTATGCATGTTATTTAGGTAACATGTGTGTAATATGATGAATATGTATGTGTCATATGACTCTTTACACCCTAAATAAAATATTGCATAGTTTATTTTAAACATGTACAAAATACATTAAATGTCACTGATCGAATGTTATCATGCTTAAGGTTACATGATACTTATGAATGTTATGGTTATGGTTATGGTTATGCTTATGGTTATGAGTGATATTGTTATGGTTATTGTATTCTCACTTAATGTAGAAATAATTATTATTTTTGTTGTAACACTAGATGGTAAAAGTCATGATGAAAACATCAACCAAACACAGTAAGATAAGAATAGGGAATGATTCTTTATTTTTGATAAGGACCAAATATAAATTTGAAGTGGGATTGGCTTAATGAATATAATCCATTCAATAATTATGCATAAACCGTCGTTAGTTGATGAAAAATAATTCTTGATCACCGGGTGTCAAGTAAGATCTAAATCCCTTGATTTATAAATAGTCTAAAGGGAAGATGGGTGATAGGTGATGTGAAGGGTAATGGGTGATATGTATAATGACCTCATGTGATGTAGTTTACCCCTTATAAAGGTGACTTAAGAATGGTAATAGACAAGTCCATATCATATGCTGGATATAGACTGATCAAGGTGGGAAATCTATATTTGAAAACCAATTGCAATTCCCAACTTATTGTGCTACTTGAGAGTTGTTTACAGCTTTAGAATTTTTGGGATAGTGGGTATTTTACTTTATTTTTTATATATGGGAATCTGATCAATGTGGGAATCTTCTAAGAAATTTCTCTACTCTTGACAAAGTGAACTTAGCCATCCTTCAAGGGAGTGGTATAAGCTTGTTAGCTTTGTTTAATGTTCTTGATAGTTGTCCTTCAAGGGATAAATCTACCTTACATTTGGAAATTTTTATTTTATTTTTAGGAAGTTGTCTTTTGAGGGAACAATCTATAATGCTTATGATATTGATGCAAGTAGTATTTTGGTATCCAAATTATGTCTAGATGTAATATGTTTAGAAATGGACTAGTCTCATTAGTTTCAAAAGTTTACCTTTATGAGGGAAAAAATTTAACACAATAAGGTTGATGATATGTGAAAGGGTGTGGTTTTGAGATCTAATGACCATGGGCTTCCATCTTGTTAGAAATGAAAAGTATCCATGAGAACCATGCTATGGGTAGAGCCATGGTACCCACATTTAGGATTAAGCTATGACTATGATGGTTAATCATGTGGTTCTATGTTGTAATCAATAATCCTAAAAAGGAGAGGAGAAGTATGGGTGAAGGTTAAAATCTCATAATCAAGGGATGAGCTTAGGTTTGACAAAAGGAGTGAGCCTGATCCTTATTTGAAAAAAAAGTGGATGTAGATGTAAAGCATTGAGGGGCTCAGGTTATGGTTTGTCTTCAAGAGAGGATAAAATATAATCTCATGATCCATAATTATGGGTAATGATGGATGGTCCAAGCCAATTGAAATCAAACTTGCCTTGTTTACTTTTCTCCATGTTGGTCATGTGTTAGTTTTATTTTAGGATGAGGTATCCAATATTGAAGTCTCGAGGTTTGAGGTAAGGTTGGTAAGGTTTGATGGAGAAGGGAAATCTCCAATGGTTTGATGGGAGAATCTGAATCCTAAATAGGTCAAGTGGTGTCTAAATGGGTTTCCCCAATATGATATACCACTTGGTTCAATTTGAGTTGATGGATAGGTTTGGTTGATAGGTTGAGGCAAAAAATCCAAGGGTTAGTTTAGCTAATGGTTAAGGTATGGATAAAGTTAATAAATGGTTAAAACCTTATGGAAGGAAAGTTTTACTAGTTTACTCTTTGCATGGGTGGGAAAAACATCCCAAAGTGAAGGTGTTTGTGGTTGGGTTTAGTTAGTATTTTGAGGGTTTGAAGGTTATGTCTGTGGAATGGACACTTTAGCCTTTTCCTTATACTTTTGTTGGACCCTACAATGGGTAACTCTATGGATGGTGTGGATAATAGGAAGTGTTGGTTTATTTTGTTTCTTTGGTTCCTCCTCACTCTTAGGTGAGAATGGGGGATAGGCAAATGTTGGGTAGGTTTGGTTGATAGTTAGGTTGGTAATGAGCTTAAAGGAGGTTCATTCGATAACATATTATCCTTGTTGTAGAACTGATGTATAATGGTTTCAAGATCCTTGAATTTCTTTATGTTATGGCCAAGTATCCTATGGTAAGAGCCCACATGGTGGTCATTATACCATGATAGTTTTGGGCATGAAGGGTCAAAAAAATTTATAGGGTAAAAAGGTTTTATAGGTGGTAAAGTTAAGGAAGAGGTTTGAAAAAACCTTTGTAAAATGGTTGAATAGGATTTTTGAAAAGGTGTTGGAGGTGATAGCTTTTTAGTTTTAGGAGCCTTCCTAAAAGTAGTGTTTACTATAGAAGTTATGGGTGGTGGGGTAGTTTTGGTTTATCGGTTAGGTTGGGATGGCTTGGATAAGGGAGGTTCATTTGATAATATATTATCCTCATATAATTTATGGATGAGTGTTTGGAGAGATTTACAATTATTTGTGTTATGTCCAAGTGTCCTATGGTATGCACAAACTAAGTTAAAATTAAACCATTTTGGTTGAGGATGTGAAGGGTCAAAAGTTTTGACAAGTTGGAAACATTTGAGAGGTGGTAAGGTCAAGGAGGAGGTTTGAAATAACCTTTTTAAAATGGTTGAATAGGATTCAAGTCGAGGCATTGGGGGTGATGGATTTTTGGGCTTTAGAGTGGGAGCCTTCTTAGGAGTTGGCTTCACCCTGGAAGTTGTTGGTTTTGGAATGGTTTTTGTAGATTGGTTAGGTTTGGGTTGCTTGGTTGGTTTGGAAGTAGAATATTTAAGATAAGGTAGGGGTATGGGTCTATTTTGAGATGGTTTAAAATATTACACATGTTTAATAGGTTTAATAAAAGTTTTCTTTGATGCACTTGATGGAGTTAGGTCTAATTTCAAAGATTGGTGAGATATGCTAGGAATAGGAAGTATTCTTAGATTCTTGATGGGTTTGGTCAAAGAGGTGTAAGGATATTTAACAATTTTAGATGGAAGTGGGTTGGATGGTTCCCTTATGGTTTTGGAGGATGAATTATCTGAGAATGGGGTTGAGGTAGTGATAGGTTTGAGGGTAGATTCAAGTGAAGATAAGGGTTCTTGCTTGTTTTGATAGAGGAGGCCAAGGTGATGCCATAAAGTGGATCTATCAAGATTGGGTTAAGAAGTGAACTCTAGGATTTATACTAGTCTAGAAAAGGGCTTGTCGATAGGTTTGGTTTATTGACCATTGATTTCAAAGATTAAAACCTTGGGTTGTGAAGAGGGAATGGTTTCCATATCTATGTTTTTGGTGGAAGGTTCAAAATTTAGAGATGATTTTTCCATTGATGGAGTGGATAAGGTAACTTCTTCTAAAGGAATGATTTCTAAAGGAAGAGTAGGTGAGTTTATGGTGGGGGAAGAAGGTTTAATGGTGTCAAGTGAAAGGAAGGAAGTGTTTGATTCATTTTTTTGGTCATCCAAAGGAATGGGAAGTGATTCCCCCACTTCAATGAGTGAGTGGAAGAAGTAGTAGTAATAGTTTTATTAATAACAAAATTTATCGTGTGTACCTCATAAGTGTGAGATGATTCTGGTTGGCTTTGATTAACTAAAAGGGGAAGTGGAAAATATTGTTTGGTTTACTTAATTGTGGCTTGTAAGAAATTTTTTAAAGGTTATAATTGGTCAACAAGTGGATTGGTTAAGGTTGGTGTTATTATAGTTTCTTTAGTTGTAGGTTTACTAAGGGCTAGAAGAGGGTGTATCAATGTTTTAGTTATCACATTAGGGTGTGAAACTATTTGTAAGTTATTTGGTTGGATTGAAGAGGCTAGTTAATTTGATAGGTTAACAAGTTTGTTGGGTTGATAGGTTGGTTGATCAGTTAAGGGTGATGAAACTGATTGGGTTAACAAGGTGGGTTGAGGTTGATATGATGTTTGGGGGAAATGGCCTAAGCTTTGACAAGGTTAGGGTGATTCAGATGATATATGTTGATAGGTTATTGGTTGGGCATGATAATAATTAAATTTTTGATGATAGGTCATTGGTTGGTTATAAGTGAGGTTTGATTCATCATAGATACTAGAAATAAATGCACTAAGTTTTGACTCTAATCTAACTATTTGGTCTATTATCACTACAACAAACTCAAGTGGTAGTTCGGGTGAAGGTTGATAGTTTGAGGGATGGTTGAAGTTGGATTTTGATGAGTTATAGGTAAGGTTATGTTAATTTTAGATAGGATTGGGTTGGTTATAGATAAGGTTGGATTGGATGTAGACAAGATCGGGTTGGTTATAGACAAGGTTGGGTTTATTGTTGGTAAGGAAGGGAGCATAAGTGGATTATAATGCAAGGTACCAATTTAAGGTGAAAGTATTATTATCCAAGATCTTAGAAAATTTAAGGTATTTAGGAGAGAAAATAGGAAAGCCCTCCATTGAACAAGTTAGTGGAGATGAGGTATTGAAAAATAGGTTCTTGGTTAGTTTGATTCTTCAATTTATAGTGGAGTAAAAACTATATGAAGAATGGAGATAAACAAATCTCACACCTCAAATAAGAAGTAATAAAAATAAAATATTCAAGGCAATAAAATAATAAACTAAGATATATTAAATCCTATATTTTTAGTTATCTCTCTTTTGGATTATGCCGTAGAAAGTGTGAAGAAGAAATCTGGTTTATAGAACAGGTCCTAAACAAGGTAGTCTATGTTTGGTTTCAGGTTGTGTTTAGGTGCTTAAGAAGAAGTTTGTATTGGATTTAAATACATGGACTGGTACTTGGGTCTTGATCCCCTCACTTCATGATCCCAAAGCTAGTACAAACATTGTAGACAATATATATTGATCTTCAAGGCTTATACTCAGCTAAAAAACTATGTTGCTTATCCCCTTAGTGATCAAATCCAAGTACGATAGCTAAGAGGGGTAAGGTGATCTGCTAGGTGGTGAAATCCTAGTCAGGCCTTGTCTCAAGAATATTTTACGTTTATTTTTTCAATTGATTTATTTTTTGTAACATTTGTGATGCTATCGTTAATGTGATTTATTAATTAAACTATGTGAGCTAACCAACACAAGCAAACAATGGATGTAGATAATTTTAACCAAAAGGAAATTTTTGATTTATTTTTAATGAAGACAAAAACAAATAAAATTAACCTAAATTCAACATGAAAAATTCAACCCTAATCCTAGGATGAATGCTCTTTTGATATTTTAGAAATGCAAGAAAAAAGAGTGAAAATTTTTACTTTTCTATTTTTTGATTTTCTAAAATAAAAGAAACTAAAACTTACATTTCAAAAAAAAGGAATGATTAATTTTCAGAATTATAATCACATATAAATTATATTTTAATAATGAAACTAAATTTCCTAAAACAAATAATTAACATGAGAAAACTCAAGGGTCCCACTGGGTGTGCCAAAATGTTTATATCTAATTTTTGTTTTGTTTTTTCCAAAGTGTGAAAAGAAGAAACTAGTGGAGAAGGGTGTGTAGAAGAATACCTATTGAATTTAATCATGTTGAATATATAATTTGTGATAAATCCTATTTTTCTAGGGAATAATTATGTACAATTAGAAATCACTACCATAAAACTTATTGGTTAGACAAGTAGTTGGATGAATTACCTAGCGTGAGCTAGATCCTAGAAGCGAAAGCTTTCTAGAAGGCTATCAATCCACCTTATTTATACACTTAATTTGTTAAATTAAAATGGAAATATTTATATAAAATGATATAAAATTGAAGCTAATAATATCAAATAATATCAAATTATTTAAAAAAACTAAATGCTTTGCTTAGATGGCTAAATTAAAGTAACTAGTTTAAATAATGCTAATGCTGAAAATTGGTTAAAACAAAGTTGTTGTTTTTGGTTTGGATTTATTTGATAAAGGTCAAAAAAGTGATTTTTTTGGGGTTGGGAAATGGTTTGGATGGTTAAGGTAAATATTTTAAATAAAATAAGAGGGATAAATGGTCAAAAAGAAGGCCAAGAAGGCAAAGGGGTAAATGGTCAAAATGAGGCCAAGAAGGCAAAGGGGTAAAGGGTGATCAAGAGGGAAAATAGATATGGGTAAGAGGATAAAATTAAAAGAGGGTAGGGAAGGAAGAAAGTCAAATAAGAAGGTCAAAGGTAAAGGAATAAATAAATTAAGAAAGCTAAATAATAAGATTACCTTAATTCTTGAAGATGTTTGTTGATGAATATTGGCTTGTTGAAGATCCTTGATGATTTTGGTAGAGTTTCATTGGTTCATGATATTTTTCTAAAAGATGTGTATGGATTATAAAATTATAATTTCCTTTAAAAACCTATAGCAATATGTTAATAACAAAAGACTAAATTCCCACTTTAACTTTGGTTGAAGGAGAAGGCGGTATTTATAGCATTTGATGTTAATAAAGATGATAAAAGAAGGGAATAGTGAAATATGGAACTATTTTTTATGTGATTCATTAATGAGTCAAATATGAGGTTGGTGGGGATTCCCATTTGGCTTGGTGAGTCTCCCACCTTCCACATGAGTCCAATTTTGAATGGGAATCATGCACATGGGTTTAAATGAGGCTTAAAGACTTTTTGCCACCCTTTCTTATCTTCATCCAAGCACTTAAAGAGGTGGCACACCAAATTTGGCACCATTTTACATGTGGTGCATGAATAGTCTAAGATGATGTTGGTGGGGATTCCCATTTGGGTTGGTGAGTCTCCCATTTGGGTTAAGAAGTCAAAAATGTGTTCCATTTGTCTTTCCTAAAGTAGTAAAGAGGTAGGTATCTCATTTCAAAGGATACTTTCATGTGTGAAGGCAAAATACATGTTGAATGATTGCCTCTTAAAGGCAAAATTCACCATATTTCAAGGGGGCCTTGTGATGCTTAAATGAGGTCATTAAGTGTCTTGGGAAAGGGTCCCAAGTGGGTTATGATGTCCCACATTAAGCCACCTCACTTCTAATCCATGTCACTTGTGATATCACCTTCCATGTCACTTTCCATGTTAATATCCATGTCACTCGCCATATCATATGCCATGTCATCATGAGTAGTGATAGTGGGTCCCATAGTGAATAGTCATAGTGAATAGTACCTTCAAATAGTGATTTTTAATAATATTATGTGACTAGGAGTATAGTGAATTGGTTGGGTTAAGAGGGGTTTGTAAATGTTTAAGAAGGTTTAGAAGGTTTTGAGGCATTTAGTCTTCAAAAACTGCAAGTGTGTAGTTTTCTAATGTCTACATTTTGCCCCTTTTTATTATGCAACTTTGAATTAATAAGCTAAATAACAAAAATAAATCATTTGGTTAAGGTCAAGGTGTTTTGATTATGGGAGGAGGTGTTCCCTTTCAAACTGAGAGTTAATGAGGAAATGTTGAATTAGGTGTAGTTTTGATAAGTAGTTAGTGGGGAAGCACTAGGTGGTGCCATAAGGTAGCTGGGCATGTGAAATGCTAATGGGTAAAAGGAGACTAATCATGGTAGTCAAGATTATGAAAAAACTAAAGCTACCAATATTGGTAAAAATAATTTTGATCTTAGAAGGACACATGATAGGGATAACTAGTCCACAACATTAGTTATTGTTGATTGGGTTAGACCTATCAATCCATGTATGTAGGGTCAGTGTTGGTTGTAAGTATCCAGTGTAGCAAGTGCTCCTATGAAACAACATAATTGGTTAGGTCATACATGAGGTAGTTCAAAATTTCAAGAGTTCAACATGGTAAGGTTGGTTGATATAGTCAAAATCCATCGTAAAACATGATAATGGTTTGGGTCAAAAGCAACCAATGTCAAGGTCGACATGGTGAAAGCATGGGTGTATTAGGTATGGGTTAGAAGGGGATAGCCAATATGACTCTAGATGCACTTGATAAGTGGATGATTCCTAAATATTTCCATGGATAGGAATCCAAAAATAACTTTAGGATAAATATAGTTCTTTTGAGGTGGGGAGTGTGGGTTAACTTGGTTGCTCCAACTTGATGTATCATGTAGTTGTGTCTGATTGAAGTACATTGGAGAAAGGGAAGCTCCAAACAGTGAAAAATATGGGTATGAAATAGTTTTTTTATTTCTTTATTATAAATAGTGGATGATATTACTTAGGATGCAATTAGATTATTACATTGACTATGTAAAAGGAATTTGCAGCCATGGATAAGTAGGTTCAAGTGTGAAATTTTTACCACCATTTTAAAAAAATGAGAAATATGTTTTACCAAGCATTAGAAAATTTGACACTGATCAAATTATTGGGGTGACCTAATGGTTTCTTTCATCACCATCTAAATAAGCCAACATTGTGCACACTCCACAATAAAGTCATTAACAGGATATGGAAGGGTAGTATTTAATGATTTGTGGAAGAAAAGGAGCATAGTGGGTAAATGAGAAGTGGTGAAGATTCAAACCCTTGACCCTTGAGCCAATGGGGCCCCAAAATAAGTAAGCATTGAGTTTTGAGGGAATTTAAAGAAAGACTTTGGAATATGGAGTGAGGAAAATAATATTATTATTAATTAAATGAGGGAGCAATAGGAAAATAAATGGTAGAAATGGAAAATTAAGAGGGAAAATAGAAGAAGAATGTATGAAGATAGATAGATTAGGGAGTTGAAAAGGAAGGTTTGACAAAGAGGTCTAAGGATAAAATAGTGTGGTGGAAGACATGACTTCTATAAGAGTTTACTGGGTGGACTATGATAAAAGAGTAGGGTGATTATGGTGCATAAGAGGATGTAGGCTGAGTAGGGAGAATCAAGGGAAATTATGGGTTGGGAGGTAGGTTATGTGAGAGGGTATGGCTAGCATCCACATGTAGGTAACCCAAATCTCTAGTTGAAGGTGGTTTTAGTGTTGATTATAACATATCTAATGGTCAAGGTAAAAGGGGTTTAAAATAGGCAAGACTAGAGGGGGTGGGGAAGGAATCTTGATCCTAATGGTTTAGTAGGGCCCAGGCTTGTTGGTTAGTCGTATGAGCCTATGAGTATGGTCAATTGTGTTATAAAGACATAGGATCAGTATATATCTCATAGTAAACCAAATTTTAATGGAAGACCTTTAAGGCCATAGCATGCTAGACGTTATGATCATATAAGAGGGAAATGGGTAAAAGGTTAAAAAGGGAAAAAGGTGATAGGTAGGGTGAACAAAAAAAAGGATCCAAGCTCAACATGTAAAGGTATTAAAGGAAGAAAGGGATGCACTTGAATTAATAAACCTAACCAAACTTTGTGCATTAAATAAAGGGCATAGATGACATGAGGAAGTAGTAAATGTGATGTACGTTGAAGCGGCACAACTAGTGACCACACTTTGAGGGGATGGAGGTTAAATGGGAGAAAATGAAGGAGATCCAACAAGGGATGAGGTGAAGGTGGAATAGGATATGGATGAAGAGATATGTAGAGAAAAAATGAGCTCAAAGATAAAGATGAAGGTGGATAAGGATGCAAGGAGCTAGGAATAGACATATAAGAAAAAAAAAGCAAGGTTGGGAAGAACAAAGAGTGTCATCAAGGGAGATGAAAAAATGAAATGAAATGGAGAAAAGAGAAGAAAAAAAGAGGTATAATATGGGGGGTGAGGGATGAACTAAATAATTATAGATTGGAGAATTGAAAAGGATGGTCAGAGAAGTATAACAATCATGAAGGGTAAGAGGAGGATGAAAAATATAGGAGGCCATGAAGGGTTTGAAAATAAGTCTAAAAATAAACCATGGAGAAAATAGTTTGGTGATGAAAATTTGAAAAAGGCAATAAATGGAAGAAATGAAACATGAGGAAAAAGGAGTGAAATGAGGACATAAAAAAGATGACATGAGAGTGAAGAAGTAAGTGGTATCTTGACCAAGTAAGCATGGATGATGATAGGTGATGAAGTAAAGTAGATGGTGGTTTTGGAGATAAGAACGGGATGTAAAATGGGAAAGGAGTTAAGAAAAATAAGGAAAAGTGAAGGATGGGTGAATAAGAATATGAAGAGATAAGGTATGCATCAATTATCTTGTTAGAAGAGGTGGAAAACTTGAAAAGGGGTGAGGTGGTGAAGAAATAGGAGAGCACAATGAAAGGGCATGAGGTTAAAATAAGGAATGAATATCAAGGATGATAAGAAGAAAAAGGAAGAATTGAAGTAGGGATACAAAGCATGGATATTCACACAAATGTAAAAGACAAGTGAGTACCGAGATGCAAAGAGGAAAAGGGGAATGTAAAAGGCAAGGATTGAGAAGAAGAAAAGAGGTAACTGTGAAAAGCTTATTAAAGGATAAATACCTAGGTAGAAACTAGTTGTGGAGGAAAAAAAGAAGAAAAAAAGGATGAAAGAATGGAAAAAAAGTAAACAAGAAGAATGGAAAATGGGTATAGTGGGAAGAGTGGCAAAATGATAGAGAATGGTGGTACACATAAAGAAAAATATTAGCAACAGAAGACATAAAATGATTACAAGATGCATAGTATGATGTGGAATTGGTGAGGAAAAGAGAGTGATAAAGATGGTACAACAAATATCCAAGGGCTAGGGGAGATGATGAGGATGATGAAATAAGTTAAAGGGGATAAAGGATAAGGTTGGTAATAAGTGGAGAGAGGGACCAAAAACATGAAAAGTGGGTGAGGGAGTGAGTTGTGATGTATGTGTAAGAAAAGGTGATAGGGAGGCTAGCAAGGTAGAGTAGGTGGTGGCTTTATGGGAGATAAGAGGGGCCAATGAGGAAGGTTATCAACCCTTGTGTTAAAAGAGGTTGACAAGGTAAAGGGAGGGAGGTGGTGAGGGAATAGGTAGAGAAGTGGATGAAGAGATTTTAAGAGGGAAAAAAAAATAAAGGATGTGGCTAAGTTGACCTCAGTAACTGAGTGTTGCCTACATAATCTAAAAATACCTTAGGCCAATGTAGCTCTCCCAATAATTAGGGAAAAACTAAGTGGAACCATTATTTGGTATTAAAATATAAGGATGCTTAAGAAAGAATTCTGAGTTGCCTTGATGTAGGATTCCCTAAGAAAGAGGGTGATATTAACAATGGTAATGAGTGAGAAGAAAAATGGGATAGGAATTAGTGGTTAGGGCTAAGCTACCCTTAGAAGTGAAGAAACACCTACATAATCCATGGACATCAAGCCAATGTAGTTCAACAAGTGTTGGGTGAGTGAAGTTCAAATTAGCTACCCCAATTTGATGGACCACATGGGCTAGTTTGGGTGGATAGAGAAGGTGTTCTAAAATAGTGGTTTTGGGTTTTGGTGAAGATGAAGGTGAAAGTGCATGGTGTAGATTGGTGAATAGTTACCATAATTATTCCACATTTAGTAGGATGAGAGACACAAATGGGTAAGGTATGATAAATAAGAATGGTACACAATGCTAAGCACCCCAAATGACCTTTAATAGAATTAATATATAGAAGATGTGCCTTTGTGAGGAGTTTTCACCTTCTAAAATTGTGCAAGGGTAGAATCTTGGAGATAACATCTACCACTATGAGACGAGTTTTAGGAAGTGGGCTTTTATCAGGATCTACACAGTTGGTTTGGCTAAGGTTCATCACCACTATGAGATGATTTCTAAGGGTAGTAGCGAAGTGATGACTTGAAAAAAAATCATTTTATGGCTAAGTAGATTATACAATTAAAGAAGTTATTAATGTGGTGAGCAATAGAGGATGGACCTTTCCTGACCCAAGAGCTACATGGGTAGGCTAGAAAAATGGTGTCCATGTCTGAATCCTCTATCCTAATTATTTGAAACTGATGACTTGGGGTTATACTTAGAATAGTTCTTGGTACAAGGGAGCTACGTGGTCTAGGATATTGGTTATATAGTTCAAAAAGGTGATCATTCCCCTACCATAGATGAACTCTTAGTTGGCACAAAAGAGAAGACTACCATGTTTGAGTAAACACTACCAATGGTTAGGGTCTAATGTTTAGAGCCTATGTCAATGGGATGGTAGTAAAAGGAGGGTAGAGGGGATAGGAAGGTGAATGTATTATCATTAATTCATGGTAGCCTACCTCTGATGGAGGAGTTTCTACACTAGTAAGCATTTGGTAGTTACCACCACAAACAACAGTGACAGTTGTGAAGGTGTGATCATTACAATGGCCATGGTTAGAAGCCAATTTACATCAATTAGGATAAAGGTGACAATAATGGAAATGACCACCAGGCCAACAAGGATCACAAGATGATAAATCAAGGAAAGACATCAAATGCAAATCAAATGATAAGGGCAACAAAAAGATATCATGATGGTGCATAATAGCTTTATCAAGATGACCAATCAGATCAAGGGTGACATGTCCATATGAAAAGTTAAGTAAACATGATTGTTTTAAGTGGGAAGACTGTTCAATGGAATTATTGACATCATTTGACCTTTCCATTTGGTGGAATGGAGAATCATGTCGGTGATGAATAATGGTCAAGTATTATATTTAAATAATCATGATAAGGATGAATGTCTATGATTGAGTTATTTGGTTTTGTAAGTCATAGAGAGTGTAGAGAACTACATAAGGTTGAAGATGGCAAACAATGGGAATAAGTATGGAGATAATCAGTAACCCTTATAACCTAAAATAATCAATATGGTAAATGTGTAGATCTATCAGATATTACAACATGTAATGGAAATAATGGAAGTAACATTAGATCAACAATAAGAGGAAAGGAATCCATGGCCCAAGATTGAGCTTGAACTCTTACCTCTGTAGCAGTGAAGAAGGAAATAATTTCACTACAAAAGATGTAAGGCTAGAGAACATGACCATCGACTTGTTTATGAAGAGAACCCTCACTATCCAAGGGGATGTGCATTGAGGCACCAATCAGTGGTACCTATGCAATCAGAACAAATAGAGCAGAGGGATACAATCGCTATGACAGGCAATTAGGGTGAAAGACCTAGAGTAGAATATGATTCTCATCCTTTGGGGATGAATGTGAGAGAAGAGAATAGAGTATATAATTTAGTGGTTAATGAGATACAAAATGCTATAGATATTAATTCAATAAGTAATCAAGTAGAAAGATTAATTAACATAAATCTAGAGTCACCAAATAATCGATCTAATGCTTAGGTAGGAAAATAATGTATGCATGTTCTTTAGGTAATATGTGTGTAATATGATGACTATGTATGTGTCATATGACTCCTTGCACCCTAAATAAAATATTGCATAGTTTATTTTAAACATGTACAAAATACATTATATGTCACTAATTTAATGTTATCATGCTTAAGGCTACATGATACTTATGAATATTATGGTTATGGTTATGGTTATGAGTGATATGGTTATGGTTGTTTTATTTTCACTTAATGTAAAATGAATGATTATTTTTGTTAGATGGTAAAAGTCATGATGAAAACATCATCCAATAATAGTAAGATAAGAATAGGGAACAATGCTTTGTTTTTGATAAGGACCAAATATAAATTTGAAGTGGGATTGGCTTAATGAATATAAGCCCTTCAATCACTATGCATGAATGGTCATTAGTTGATGAAAAATAATTCTTGATCAAAGGGTGTCAAGTAAGCTCTAAATCCCTTGATTTATAGATAGTCTAAAGGGAAGATGGGTGATAGGTGGTGTGAAGGGTAATGGGTGATATGTATGATAACCTCATGTGAATTAGTTTACCCCTTATAAAGGTGACTTAAGAATGGTAATAGACAAGTCCATAGCGTATGATAGATATAGACTAATCAATATGGAAAGTCTATATTTGAAAACCAATTACAATTTCTAACTTATTATTCTACTTGAGAGTTGATTATAGCTTTAGAATTTGTTGGGATAGTGGGTCTTTTACTTTATTTGTTATATATGGGAAGCTGATCAATATGGGAAACTTCTACGAAATTGCTCTACTCTTGACAAAGTGAAATTAGCCATCCTTCTAGGGAGATTATTGGCTTTGTTTAATGTTCTTGATAGTTGTCCCTCAAGGGATAAATCTACCTTACATTTATAAATTTTTATTTTATTTTTAGGAAGTTGTCTTTTGAGGGAACAATTTGCAATGCTTTTGATATTGACGCACGTAGTATTTTGGTATCCAAATTATGTCTAGATGTAATGTGTTTAGAAATGAGCAAGTCTCATCAGGTTTAGAGGTTTAACTTTATAAGGGAAAAACTTTAACATAAGAAGGCTAATGATATGTGAAAGGGTGTGGTTTTGAGATATAATGACCATGGGATTCCATCTTGTTAGAAATTAAAAGCATCCATGAGAACCATGCTATGGGTAGAGCCATGGTACCCACATTTAGGATTAAGCTATGACTATGATGGTTAATCATGTGGTTCTATGTTGTAATAAATTATCCTTAAAAGGAGAGGTGAAGTATGGGTAAAGGTTAAAATCTCATCATCAAGGGATGAGATTAGGTTTGACAAAAGGAGTGAGCTTGATCCTTATTTAAAAAATAAGTGGATGTAGATGCAAAGCATTGAGGGGCTCAGGTTATGGTTTGCCTTTTAGTGAGGATAAAATATAATCTCATGATCCATAATTATGGGTAATGATGGAGGGTCCAAGCCAATTGAAATCAAACTTTCCTCATTTACTTTTCTCCATGTTGGTCACGTGTTAGTTTTCTTTTAGGATGAGGCCTCCAATATTGAAGTCTTGAAGTTTGAGGTAAGGTTGGTAAGGTTTGATGGAGAAGGGTAATATCCAATGGTTTGATGGGAGAATTTGAATCCTAAATAGGTTAGGTGGTGTCCAAATGGGTTTCCCCAATTTGATATACCACTTGGTTCAAGTTGAGTTGATGGACAGGTTTGGTTGATAGGTTGAGGAAAAAAAGCCAAGGGTTAGTTTAGCTAATGGTTAAGGTATGGATAAATTTAATAGATGGTTAAAGCCTTATAGAAGGAAAGTTTCCCTAGTTTACTCTTTTCATGGGTGGGAAAAACATCCCAAAGTGAAGGTGTTTGTGGTTGGGTTTAGTTAGAATGTTGAGGGTTTGAAGAGTATGTCTATGGAATGGACACTTTAGCCTTTCCCTTATCCTTTTGTTGGACCCTAAAGTGGGTAACTCTATGGATGGTGTGGATAAAAGGAAGTGTTAGTTTATTTTGTTGCTTTGGTTCCTCCTCACTGTGAGGTGAAAATGTGGGATAGGCAAATGTTGGGTAGGTTTGGTTGATGGTTGGGTTGGTAATGGGCTTAAAGGACGTTTATTCGATAACATATTATCCTTGTTGTAAAACTAATGGATACTAGTTTCAAGAGCCTTGAAGTGCTTTATGTCATGGCCAAGTATCATATGGTAAGAGCACACATGGTGGTCATTGTACCATGATAGTTTTAGGCATGAAGGGTAAAAAAAATTATAGGGTCAAAAGGTTTGATAGGTGGTAAGGTTAATGAAGAGGTTTGTAAAAACCTTTGTAAAATTGTTGAATAGGACTTGTGCAAAGGTGTTGGAGGTGACAGGTTTTTAGTTTTGGGAGCTTTCTTAAAATTAGTGTTTACTATAAAAGTTATGGGTGGTGTGGTAGTTTTGGTTTGTCAGATAGGTTGAGATGGATTAGTTAAGCGAGGTTCATCTGATAACAAATTATCCTCATAAAAGTTGTGGATGAGTGTTTTGAGAGATTTACAATTCTTTGTGTCATGTCCAAGTGTCCTCTTGTATGCACAGACTAAGCTAACATTAAACCATTTTGGTTGAGGATGTGAAGGGTCAAAATTTTTGATAGGTTGGAAACATTTGAGAGGTGGTAAGGTTACGGACAAGGTTTTCAATAACCTTTATAAAATGGTTGAATAGGATTCAAGTAAAGGCATTAGGGGTAATGTATTTTTTGGCTTTGGAGTGGGAGCCTTCTTAGGAGTAGACTTCACCCTGGAAGTTGTTGGTTATGGAATCATTTTAGTAGATTGGTTAGATTGGTTAGGTTGGGGTTGTTTGGTTGTTTTGGAAGTAGAATATTTAAGAGAAGGTGGGGCATGGGTCTATTTAGATATGGTTTAAGAGATTCCACCCTTTTAATAGGTTTAATCAAAGTTTTCTTTGATGGACTTGATGGAGTTAGGTCCAATTTCATATATTGGTGAGCTATGCTAGGAATAGGAAGTATTATTAGATTCTTGATGGTTTTGGTCAAATAGGTATGAGGATATTTAACAATTTTAGATGGAATTGCATTGGATGGCTCCCCTATGGTTTTGGAGGATGGAGTATATAAGGATGGGGTTGAGATAGTGATAGGTTTGAGGGTAGATTCAAGTGAAGCTAAAGTTTCTTGCTTGTTTTGATAGGGGAGGGCAAGATGATGACATAAAGTGCCTCTATCGAGATTAGGTTGAGAAGTAAACTCTAGGATTTGTACTATTCTACAAAAAGGCTTATAGATAGGTTTGGTTCCTTGATTATTGATTTCAAAGCTTAAAACTTAGGTGGAGAAGAGGGAATGGTTTCCCCATATATGTTTTTGGTGTAAGGTTGAAAATTTAGAGATGTTTTTTCCATGGATAGAGTGGATAAGGTGACCTCTTGTAAAGTAATGATTTCCAAAGGAAGAGTAGGTGAGTTTATGGTGGGGGAGGAAGGTGTAATGATGTCAAGTGAAAGGAAGGAAGTGGTTGCTTATTTTGTTTGGTCATCAAAAGTAATGGGTAGTTATTCCCCCACTTCAATGAGTGGGGTGGAAGAAGTAGTAGTAATAGGTTTATCAGTAACAACATTGATCATGTGCACCTCGTAAGTGTGAGATGATTCTGGTTGGCTTTGATTCACTAAAATTGGAAGTGGAAAATATTGGTTGGTTTCCTTAATTGTGGTTTTTAAGGAAATTTTTAAAGGTTATACTTGTTCAACAAGTGGATTGGTTAAGGTTTGTGTTATTATAGTTTCTTTAGTTGTAGGTTTACTAAGGTCCAGAAGTGGGTGTACCAATGTCTCAGTTATCACATTAGGGTGTGAAACTATTTGTAACTTATTTGGTTGGATTAAAGAGGCTAGTTAGTTTGATAGGTTAAAAATTTGTTTGGGTTGACAAGTTGATTGATTGGTTGGTTGATCAGTTAAGGGCATTGAAACTGACTAGGTTAACAAGGTGGGTTGAGGCTGATATGATGGCTGGGGGAAATGGCCTAATCTTTGAAAAGGATAGGGTGATTAAGAAGAGAGATGTTGATAAGCTATTGGTTGGGCATGATAATAATTAAATTTTTGATGATAGTTCATTGGTTGGTTGTAAGTGAGGTTTGATTGATCATGGATACCCAAAATAGATGTCCTAAGTTTTGAATTTAATCTAGTTATCCAATCTATTATCACTTTAACAAACTCAAGTGGTAGTTTGGGTGAAGGTTGATAGTTTGTGGGTTGGTTGAAGTTATATTTTTATGAGTTATAGGTAAGGTTAGGTCAATTTTAGATAGGGTTGGATTGGTTATACACTAGTCTCAGTTGGTTGTAGACAAGTTTGGGTTTATTCTTGGTAAGGAAGGGAGCATAAGTGGCTTACGATGCAACATACTGATTTAAGGTGAAATGATTATTCTCCAAGATCCTAGAAAAGTTATGATATCAAAGATAGAAAATAGTAAATATCTCCATTAAACAAGGTAATGGAGATGAGGTATTGGAAAATAGGTTCTTGGTTGGTTTGACTCTTCAATTTGTAGTCTGGTAAAGACTATATGAAGAATGGAGATAAACGAATCTCACACCTCAAAATAAATGCAATAAAAAAATATATTAAAGGTAATGAAATAATAACTAATATTTATTAAATCCTAAATTTTTTATTATCTCTCTTTTGGCTTATGACTTAGAAAGTGTGAATAAAAAATCTGGTTTGTAGAATAGGTCCTAAATAAGGTAGTCTATGTTTGGTTTCGAGTTGTATTTAGGTGATCAAGAAGAAGTCTATAATGCATTTCATTAAGTGGCTTGGTAATTTGGGATTTCTCCCCTCAATTTATGATCCCATAGCTAGTGTGTACGTTGTATCCAATATATATCAATTTCCAAGGCTTATACTCAGCTAGACAACTAAGTTGGTTATCCCCTTAGTGATCAAATCTGAGTATGATAGCCAAGAGGGGGTAAGGTAATCCATTAGGTGATAAAATCCTATTTTATCCTTTTATCAATCATATTTGATGTTTATTTTTTCAATTTTTTTGGTTTTTGTGACATTTTTGATGTTACAGTTAATGTGCTTGATTAATTAAACTATGTGAGCTAACCAACACAAGAAAATAATGGATGCAGTTAATTTTAACCAAAAGGAAATTTTTTATTTTTTTAAATGAAGGAAAAAAACTAAAATTAACCTAAATTTAACATGAAAAAGTCAAACCTAATCCTAGGATGAATGCTCTTTTGATATTTTAGAAATGCAATAAAAAGAGTCAAAATTTTTACTTTTTTATTTTCCAATTTTCTAAAACAAAAGAAACTAAAACTTACATTTTGAAAGAAAGGAATGATTAATTTTTATAAATTAAATTACATATAAATTATATTTTAATAATTCAAATAAATTTCCTAAAATAACTAATATACCCAAGAAAATTCAAGGGTCCCATTGGGCGTGCCAAAATGTTTCTATCTAATTTTTGCTTTTTCCTAAGTGTGAAAAGAAGAAACTAGTGGAGAAGGGTGTGTACAAGAATACCAATTGAATGAATATGTATTAAATACATAATTTGTGATAAATAATATTTATCTAGGTAATAATTACTTTCAATTATAAATCACTAACATAAAACTTATTAGTTAGACAAGTAGTTGGATGGATTGCCTAGCGTGAGCTAGATCCTAGAAGCGAAAGCTTTCTAGGAGTCTATCAATCCACCTTATTTAAAAACTTAAGTTGTTAAATAAAAATTGAAATATTTTAATAAAATTAAAGCAATATAAAATGAATAATATCAAATTAATTAATAAAACTAAATGCTTTGCTTAGATGGCTAAAATTAAGCAACTAGTTTAAATAATGCTAATGTTGAAAATTGGTTAAAACAAAGTCATGGTTTTTGGTTTGGATTGATTTGATAAAAGTAAAAATAGTGATTTCATTGGGGTTATAAAATGTTTTGGATGGTGAATTGAAATATTTACAAGAAAATAATATGGATAAATGGTCAAAAAGAGGGTCAAGAAGGCAAAGGGGCAAATGGTCAAGATGAGGCCAAGAAGGCAAAGGGGTAAAAGGTGATAAAGAGAGAAAAGAGATATGGGTAAGAGGATAAAATTAAAATATGATAAGTAAGGAATAAATTTAAATAATAAGGCCAAACATAAAGGAATAAATAAATTAAGATAGCTAAACAACAAGATTACCTAAATTCTTGAAGATGTTTGTTGATGAAGATTGGCTTGTTGAAGATCCTTGATGATTTTGATAGAGTTTCATTGCTTCATGATCTTTTCCTAAAATATATGGATGGATTAAAAAATGATAACCTGCATAAAAAACCTATAATAATATTTTAATAACAAAATGCTAACTTCCCACTTTAACCTTGGGTGAATGAGAGGTGGGGTGTGTATTTATGACATTTGATGTTAAGAAACATGTCAAAAGAAGGGAATAGTGAAATATCGCACCATTTCTCATGTGGCATATTAATTATTAAAAGATGAGGTTTTTGGAGATTCCCATTTGGATTGGTGAGTCTCCCACCTTGCACATACGTCTAATTTTTAATGGGAATCATGCACATGGGTTTGAATGAGGCTTAAAGGCTTTTCACCACCCTTTCTCATCTTCATCCAATAACTTAAAGAGGTGACACACCAAATGTGGCACCATTTTCCATGTGGTACATGAATAGTAAAAGATGAGGTTGGTGGGGATTCCCATTTGGGTTGGTTCATCTCTCATTTGGGTTGAGAAGTCAAAAATGGGTGCCATGTATCTTTCCCAAAGCACTAAAGAGGCAAGTATCTCATTTTGAAGGCTACTTTAATGTGTTAAGGAAAAATACATGTTGAATGATGGCCCCTTAAAGGGTAAATTCACCATATTTCAAGGGGGGATTTATGATGTTTAAATGAGGTCATTAAGGGCCTTGGGAAAGTGTCCCAAGTGGGGTATGATGTCCCACATTAAGACACCTCTCTTTTAAGCTATGTCACTTGCCATATAGCCTTCCATGTCACTTGTCATTTCACTTGCCATCTTACTTTCCATGTCACATGCCATGTCATATGCCATGTCATCATGAATAGTGATAGTGGGTCCCATAGTGAATAGTGATAATGAATAGTAATTTTGAATAGTGATTTTGAATAATATTTTGTGACTAGGAGAATAGTGATTTAGTTGGGGTAAAAGGGGTTTGTTAAGGTTTAATAAGGTTTAGGGGGTCTTTAGATGGGTCCTAAGGCATTTAGTCATTGAAAACTACAAGTGTGCAATTTTCTAGTGTCTATAATTTACTTCTTATTTCTTTTGTCACCAAATTATCCATGTGCTTTAATTCATCATCCTTCATGATGCCTGGGATAGTGGGTTGTGCAGGTTCAGTGATCATAGTCCCAAGGAGCTTTCCAATATTTTCTATTATCTCCTCATCATCCTTCAGCATTCACTTTAGATATTTTGACCAAACACACAAACTTTAGACTTTGTCAGTAATAATTCTAAGAATTACATGCAAATGTCCCAAACTAATTGTTTTAAACCCAAGTATCTATATTTTAACTCATATGTTGATTATCCCTATTGTTTTATCCTCTTAATCTTGCCATTAAGATATTAGACCCTTAGCCACTATATTTTATTTTAGCAACACACTTTACCTTAGCTTCATTATTTTCAATACATCAACCATGTCATAGAAGGATTCATCAAGAATTTTAACCATTGCATCTAGGACTTATAATATTGCCTAGGTCTTTATATTTTCCTTTTCCTTCTCTAGGTTATATATCCTTTTCTTCATACCCTTGATGCCTACTCTAACCTAGGATGAATGAGCCTCAATTAGGCTTTCCACATCTTCCTCATGGATGGGGAGTTCACCAAGATACTATCCCCTAAATAGAGTTACGCTTGAAATTGCCTCAATCTCTTAAAAGGTGAATGCTTTAGACCCCACCATGGCCTTTCTAGTTGTCACTCTTTATAAACCTATTGTCTCAAGATTTAATTATATAGTGGTAGTTGGTTTTGTGTACTTTAGAGGTTTAGGATCCTCTATTTAGATGCTACTTGAGGATCCTAGAGTCTCTATTTTCTTGTTATCTAACCCTGTAATGGCCACTATTCTTTTATCTTCTTCCTCCTTCATCCTCCTTCATCAAATCCCTTATCCATGGCTTGATATTATCATGTAAATCAATATTTTTAGTTTGTGTCAAGGCCCATGAGTGGGATAAGGAGGGGATTTTCTACATTTTTCTATAGATGAACCAATCAAGGATGATTGGTCCATGAATGTGGAATTCATCACAAAATAAGTTAATTTCACTCATAGGGTGAGTGAAATTCAACTTGGGCTTCTTTTTCCCAACTAATACCATTGCCAATTCTTCCTTTCTCTTCTTTAATGATGTCACTGGGACTAGATCCAAGGCATGATCTTTCCCTTTTTCTTTCTTAGCCTCCTTTCTTTGGGCTTGTTCTTCTTTAGCATTTTCTTGCTCTTCATTAGACCTATATGCCTCAGCAAATACCTTTAGGGCATCTTACACTATCTCATTAGTCTCCAAGGAAATCATGTTTATGTATTCAATGGGGGATGTTGGTCCTTGAGGTAGGGTTGAGGATGAGGGTCCCTCACCTGACCTTTCTTCTAGATTTTCCTTACGCGGACCTTGTGAAATTTGTGCTTCGGGTTGGTGTCCTTCCATTTATTGTTTCTCTTTAGGGGCCTTGAAGGGATAGGTAGCAAATGGTACTATAGGGGCCTCATTTGCCATATATCACTAGGAGGCTTCTAATCATTGGCCAATCTATGCTAAAGTCTAATGTTATGTCCCTTAAGTCTAGCTAATATTTTTTAAAAATTGTTTTCTTTGATGTATAAGGTGTCATGGATACTAAGCTGGTGCTCATATACTAGCTTAGGAAATTTCTTAGATTTCAAATGTTTGGAGACTATACCATTAGGGTCCCACTACTTCAATTCATCAAGTTATAAATTAAAATATTACATATGAATGGATACAACATTTATCTGATCCTAATTATGTAGCCCATTTCTACCAATGGTCATAGGAAAGGGATGAAGGAGGCCTTTCTCTTATCCTTGCACACTTTATCCACACCATGAAGAAGTTGGTATGCAATTTCTTACTCTATTATCTTTATGGGAACATAGACGGGCAACTTGTAAGGTTGGTTCAAAATCCCTTCAATCTAGATCACTGT
This sequence comes from Torreya grandis, assembly GCA_037957365.1. Classification (NCBI taxonomy): domain Eukaryota; kingdom Viridiplantae; phylum Streptophyta; class Pinopsida; order Cupressales; family Taxaceae; genus Torreya; species Torreya grandis. The sequence goes on along the minus strand of JARHVA010000632.1, from coordinate 3,651,379 downwards.
ATAGTCTAGGTATAACCAAATGTCTCTTATTAAGTCCACATATTTCTTGATTAGAGGGCTGATCTTGGGTATGGGGATCCCTATGATGGCTTCTACCAAGGTTGGATATACATAATTAGAGATGAACTAGATGTTTTTCCTATATTTGAATATGTATAGTTTTGAATAGTGATGGGAAACTATGAATCTACCCTTAGTTGACCAATTTTTAATATAAGATATCTTGGTGGAGGATAGCAAGGCATCCAATATATGGGACATCATGAATAATTGTGTATTGATTTTCTTCTTAATGGCCATGAATTATCATTCTAGATAGATGTTGATCATCTCTCCAATTGAGGGAGTGAGCTCTTTATCTATCATAAAGTAGATGTAGGACACCCAAATCTTATTGACATAAGTGGTTGAAGGGGCTTTAGATATTCTATTCAATAGACTCATAATTACCCTAACTAGTTCTATAAAATAGGCAACTAAGATATTACCAATAGGGTCTCAGATAACATGATTCCCATAGAGCAACTGATGAGCCCCAAAAATATCTTTTTATTATGTCTATCTATTGTACTCATACTACTTAATTGTCATGCTTTTGAACACTTTTGCATATAGTTCCATAATTTCATAAGCTATATAGCATTATGTTTTCAAACACTTTTGAATAGTTAAAATTATGTATTGAAATTAAATATATGATGGTTGTCTATTACTTTTACATGATTTTTATATGAATGTGTTTTGAAGTTTTTTTTTATAAATAGGTATATATCATGAAGCATTTTGTAGCAAAATGAATCTCATCACATAGACCATCTTGTAGCTAATGTGTGACCAAAGCTATGGATAAATAGATTTTGATTCTCTTCTAACTGACTCATAGAAATCACTCTAACCTCTATAGAGCTCAATAAAGAAGTGGTTGAAAAATAAAACAAACTTTTTTGTCTTGTAACAAAATCACAAGATTCACATGAAGGATGTCTTTTAGTGAAGGAACTAATTTCAATTATCCCAATTTGAATGCATCTTAGAATAGAATGTATATTTTTTTTGCATAAAAAAATCTCCTTTGTGGTATATAAATATGTAGCAATAGAGTTGAGAGATATATAGGAAATAGTATAAGTTGAATAGAGGTTATCAGAAGTATATTGTGTAAAGCAATTATGATTGTAACTTCATGCAACAATTTGTTATTGCACTTTTGAGTAATATGAGTGAGCAATTCTAAGTTTAATTTAGTGTTTTAAAAGGAAGGGTTGAAGCTAAATTTTGAAGTAGGAAGGGTCTCTTTAGATGGCTACAACAATAGTCCAACCTATTTGCTTAGCTAAGCATGCTATTTTATTCCCTTAAGAACTATGTGTTTCATTTATGAATTGTGTGATTTAATTTTTTTCTTAGATTCAATTAGGGAAGCTTCCATGTATAAGCATATATTTTATTGTATTTTTCTTATGTTTTATTTCAATCATTTCATTTACTACACTTCAACATTTAGGTATAATTATCAGAATGTCAAAGGAGAGATTGAGTATGCACATATAGTGAAATCATTCTATCAAGTTCACATTCCTAGTTTGAAAATTAAATGAGGTAGAAGGTACAGATCCATGGTTACTCTCCTTGTTTGTTTTGATCAAGAGAAGTATATTTGATTATGAATTAGCTACTGGTCATTTTTGGCACCATCTTTGGGGAAGGGTGTCACACACTTGTAATATTCAATCTTGATAGCAATTGCTTTTAGATGTTTATTATTGTTTTTATAGATTAAATATTTCCTACTTTCATAGTTTAAAATTTTCCTTTTTTGTAAGTAGGATAGTGGAAATTTAAAAAAGCCCATATTACTAACCCTATGCATGCATGGTGGTAATTTTTTTTTAAAAAGTGGTTAAAATATGAAAAGAGAAGGGGATTATATAGGAAGATTTTTTCCTGAATCATCAAACATTGTTTCAATATCAAAAATCCATCCTATAGCAACTAAGGAATATGAAGGAATTTCTAAATATCTCACAATTATCAATATAAGAGGTTGAGAAAGAATTTTTTTTGGCTAGAATGGTAGCACAAGTTAGAGATCTTGAAGAGGTTCATACCCTTGAAAGAGACCCATAGGCACCACCTCTAAGAATTACCACTTTATCACCTCCTACTTAGGAATCTAAAATTCACTTCCCTCCATCACCCAAATTTCTTGCTAAGGAGGAATTTAAATCTATTCTTGCCCCTAGAAGAAACACCAGGCCAATAAAATCTTCCAATTTAGAGAGATTCTATGCCAAGACACTAGCAGAATATTTTGAACCTCCACACCATCCCCATTGTATATAAATCCATACATTCCTAAGAAAAAACATAAATTCTCCATCTTTTAGACCCTAGGAAATAAAATAATTGATAAGAATTTTGAGTGTTGGGTAGCAAAAACCTCCCATCTACCAACATAAAGAGTATTCATGGGGGATCACTAAGAAGAAAACACTACCAATAAATCTAATACTTCTAAATTTTCTACTGATGGAAATGTACCCATGAAAAATGTCCTTCATTCAACCCTCCCTACCTTTAGAGGAAAACCATTTGAGGATCTGGATACTTTTTTTTTTGAGTTTGACATCTTATGCCATAGCTATGATTATAATCAAAATGCTCATAAACTCAATCTATTTCTAGAAACACTCAAAGATGCAACACTTAGATGGTTCATGGGACTTGGAAAGGATGCCATTTATACTTGGGAAGAAATGAACAAAAAATTATTGATGAAATACCAAGACTATTGTAGGGGAAAAAACTACAAGAGAGATGACATTTTCCAAATGATACAAGATGATAATGAGTCATTGGAAGAATATATGGAAAGATTTTTGTTCATCTTAAAAAAATCTAAGCAAATGATAACAAAAAAATAATAGGTCAAGTTGATATTCTTGAAAGGAATTAGAGATGATTCTCTAGAGGCACTAGATCTAATGTCTAGTGGTGATGTTTTTACATTTCCATTTGATGAATTAATAATTCTATGTATAAACTAATCCATATCAACAATGAACAAAATTAGGGGCAAAACCCTTCCTATAGAATCTATTATAAGACTATTTAAAGGTAAAGTTAGCAACCTAATCTAGGATATGAATCAATACATCATCAATCACCTAACTACTCAGCTTGATATATTAATTACATGGTAGAAGCAAGAAGAAACTGAGAAAGCCTTAGCCACATATTGCCCTAAATGTAGAAAGAAGAAGGTGGATTGCACATTCCATTCCATGAAAGCTCAGGTAGTTAGTATCATTGAGGAAAATCCTAAAATAATAGAACTATATGTCATAAGAGAAGATGAGAACCAAGTTTTTTCATAGCTCAATGGAAATTATGAGTACAAAAACTAGGTATGCCATCAAACTATATTTTTGCAGATGATTAATTCTCAAATAATCCTCAATATAGTTTTTGGATGAGTATACCTAATCTAAATTGGTTCCAAACAAATTGGAATCTACCCCAAAATTAGTTATAGATGTAACATAACGGATAACAACCTCAATAGGGACAATTCCAAAACCAATAATGGTTATATCCCTCTAATCTATGGCAACAAAAATGGAAAGGACATCAAGGTTTTCCCTAACAAATGCAAAAACCAAAATAACATGCCATAATTCCAAACATTCAATAGCCTATTCAAACCACTCAATTACTCACCCATCCCATCCCCAATCTTGCCAATAAGCTGGTTCAACTAACACAGTCCACTGAAATAATGTAATATCCAACATACACCTTGGATATTGATCAAGTACAACTTCACTCAGGTCATGTTCTTTCACAACCCACCTCACCTATAATCATATAACACCTTTAACTAGCTTCATTCCATGCTAATCTACAACTACCCATAGCCAATCCTAAGTCAAGTCCATCAGAAAATCAAAAAGAAACTAACAATCCTCTTTTTCTGGAGAGATTGAATAAATCACATCCTGAACAAGAGCCTAAATTTGATATATTAGGACAACTCAAGAATGTGTGTGCAAAAATCCCACTCTTTCAAAAAATAAAAGATGTTCTTATCTACAACAAAGTGGTTAGAGAGCTATGTTTGAAAAAATTGGGAAAAAAGAAGAAGGATCCTAAAATAGTCTAGGTTATTGGCTAATTAGCAGATATTATGTTGGGAGATATAGTTCCTCTAAAATATTATGATCAAGGAAGTCATGTAGTTAATGTTAGAATCCATGACCAACCCATCTCCAATACTTTAATTGACTTGGGTTTAGACATTAACATGATGACCATGGAGACCATACAGTAATTGAATATTACCACTCTTTGTCCAACACCTATCATCCTCCAAATGGTTGATAGATTAATTGTTAATCCTAAAGTAATTATTGAGTACCTTATTATCACTATGGATTCTTGATAATATCTAGTAGATTTTATTTTCCTATAACCAAAAAACAATTTAGGGTGTTATAATCTCATCCTTGGTCACACATGGTTGGCCAATACCAATGATTTTATTGTCTACATGTCATAAAAAATGCTAACTTCCAACAAAAATGACACCAAGAAATTGGTGTTATATCCACCAACTCAACCTTCTCCAAATGATGGACCAATCCCTTAGACTAATGACTTTGAATAAGTTTTCTCCTTGCATACTCTCTACATAATTGACTAGAATCTAGTTGTGTAGGCCCAAGAAGAAGACACTATCCTTACTAGTATCTTGCAAAACACCTATTGACAAGATCTTGTAGCCACCAACCTATTGGAATGTACACCATGCCCTCTTTAGAATACCTTTCTTGAGAATGATTTTAATTAAACCACAAAATATGGACCAATCCCTTAGACTGATGACCTTGAATAAGTTTTCTCCTTGTAGACTCTCTACATAATTCACTGGAACTAGCTCTACAGGCCCAAGAAGAAGACACTATCCTTACTAGTATCCTGCAAAACACCTATTGACAAAATCTTGTAGCCACCAACCTATTGGAATGTACACCATGCCCTTTTTAGAATACCTTTCTTGAGAATGATTTTACTTAAACCACAAAAGATATTTGGACATTGCATCGATTACTTCCCTCTCAATGTAGTTATGCTCTTTTAATCATCAATGTAGAGACCATGCTTTCATTAAAAAATCAAGTAGACATCCTCCCAAACAAACCTCTCAGCATTATCACTTCTTTAACACCCCAATAAGAAAGTTAGTTACTTACAATTTTGAGAAGACACATAATAATATTTTCTTAGGATTACCATGACATGAGAGGAATAACCCTAGATTTATGCATGCATCACATTTACATTAAAGAAGAATGTAAACCTATTCACCAACCCCAATGATAAATGAATCCTATAGTCAAAGACATTATCAAAACTGAGTTACAAAAAATCTTGGATGTAGGATTTGTTTATCCTATCTCAAATAGAAAGTGGATCTCTCCTCTAGTCATTACTCCTAAAAAAGGAGACAAATGGCACATTTTTGTTGACTACCAAGATTTGAATACTACTACTAGGAAGGATAAATTTCCCCTTCCAATTATTAATCAAGTATTGGATACATTAACAAGGAAGATGCACTTTTCATTCCTAGAAATCTATAGTGGCTATAATCAAATATGAATTGCTCCACAAGACCAAGACAAAACCACTTTTACTTTCCCTTAGGGAACCCATGCGTATGTCATCTTGCCATTTAGTCTTTGTAATACCCCAACTAATTTTCAATGGGTTGTGTTGAGCATATTTTTTATCTCTTCTATGACTATTTTGAAATCTACATAAATGATTTTACCATCTATGGGTATACATTCAAAGAAATTTCTAACCAACTTAGAGAATGTCCTTCAACACTACCAAGACTATCAATTATCTCTGAGAAATGAAAAGTGTTGCATGATTATGAATAAATGGATTGAATTGGGACATCATATATCCCCTATTGGAATTCAAGTTGAGCTATCAAATATAAGTATTATCAAGGATCTACCCACACCAAAGAAGTAGAAATATGTTAGAAGTTTTTTAGGACATGTTAGTTATTATAGATGATTCATCAAAGATTTTAGTAAAATTACCACCCCATTGTTTGGATTATTTACTAAAGATTTTGAATTTACATGGACTGATGATTATCAAGCTGCCTTTCAGTAAATCAAAGACCTACTCATAACAACTCCTATTTTGAGAGGACTTGACTAGAAGAAGCCTTTTCACATTCATATAGATGCATCTGACACCACTTTAGGAACTATCCTTGGCCAAAAAAGTGAATCTTTGAGCTATGTAATCTATTTTATTAGCAAGAATCTTTATGAATCTAAACTAAAATACACTATAATGGAGAAGGAATTTCTGGCTATCATCTATACCATCAATAAATTTTGACACTACATTAAAGGTTACAAGTATTCATCCACATCGATCATGAAGCAATAAGGTATTTAATGAACAAACCTACTATAACATGGAGGATAATTTGTTGGTTTCTTTTTTTATAAGAACTTGATATCACCATTGTAGATATACTAGGTAGGATAATGTAGTATAAAATTTTATATCGTAGTTACAAAATGATGAGCACAATCCCATTGCTGATTATTTTCTTGATGAACATTTATTTTCCATAATAATTCAATCTCTTTAGTTCAAAGATATTGCTATCTTACTACAAGATCAATAACATAACATTTCTCACCTAGAGATAAACATTTGATCCAAAAGATTAGACATTATTCATAAAATATAGAATATCTCTTTATCACTAGCCCAGATTTAGTTATAAGATGTATCCAAGAAGATGAATCTTATGACATTCTTAGAGCCTGCCATGATGAGCCCTATGGGGGTCATTTTATTGCCAAATGAACTACCATGAAAATACTCACTACTAGATATTATTGGCCTTATTTTCATAAGGATATCAATATGTATAGCTAAATATGTTATCAATGCCAGTATATAATAAATTCTACTCACTCTAATGAAATACCATTACAGCCACAACTAGTTCTAGAACTCTTTGACAAATGGGACTAGAGTTTATAGGTCCATTTATCCTAAAACCAACAACAAGGAATACATATTGGTGTGCACTGATTATGTCACCAAATGGGTAGAGGTCTAATCATTAACCCATGCTCAAGATGAGAAGTTATATGATTTACTCTATGAATAAATATTTACCCACTATGGAGTACCAAGAGAAATAGTCACAGGCCAAGGCCCACAATTCATATTAGAACACATTGTTGTCTTGGTAAAAGAATATGAAATCAAACACAATAAATCTACCCATACCATCCTCAATCAAATGGTTAAGTAGAAATGAAAACCAAGAATTAGAAAACATCCTCACTAAGACTATCAGCTTGCATAGAAAAGATTAGTCAACTCATCTTCTAGAAGTAGTTTGGGCTTATAAAATCAATTGGAAAACTATAACTAATTTCACTCCATATAAAATAGTTTATGGTAAAAATCCTATTATACCTATTGAGTTTGAACATAAAAAATTAAGGAAAACGCTTGATTTGGGCTTGGATATTTCTCAAGCTCAACAAGATTAGATCATGTAGTTACATACACTTGATGAATTAAGAGAAGAAAGACTTCATCATATTGAAATATTACAAAGACAACATGTAGGATGGCATGATAGGAACATCAAAACTAATAATTTTTAATCAAGAGACTGGGCACTCCTTTTTTACTCTAAATATAAGGATCATAAAGGAAAGCTACAGTCTAGATGGCTTGGGCCTTATGAGATCGAACAAGTTTTTGATAATGGAGTTGTAAAGCTCATAAGTAGAAACCATTAACCATTCTCCAATGAAACTCTCACTTACTAACTTAGTTTAGTTTCAACTACTTGTTGATGGCCACAGGCTCAAGATATATAAGAAACCATTCTCCAAGGAAACTCTCACTCACTAACTTCTTGAGAAACAACATCCCTCTCTTCTTCATGAAGTAAATCAACCTATTTCTACTGTCAAAGGGTATTTCTATCAACCCTTCTTTAATATTTTTAAGAGTAATAAATATTCATGTAGCCAAGAACAAATCATTCCTAATGGATTGGTTTAGTTTGAATAAAATCCTACCGTCTATATTTTTATGATTTCAAGTGAGTTTAGATAAAAAATATATATAAAATTCAGCAATGAAAACCTTCGAGCATTGTCGATAGATGTTGTCTTAGAAAACCAGGTTACTGGTTGATCGACATTCATAAAAAAATGAAAAAGACAAAAGGAACTATTGTAATAAAAATATTTTTTTCCATTTTTTCTTGTATATTCATTCCCTTGGAGTAGAAATATATTTTCCTTCTTGATACAAGATGAAGAACTTATCGCTACAAGTGAAAACCTTGCTACTGTAGGATAAATAATTATTGCTAAAGGAATAATATCTTATTACAAGATTTATTCCTACACTCTAGCCTATAGAAGCATTTTATCCCACTCAAATTCTAGTGCATGTCATGATCACCACTTCACATCATCATTTGCATATTTATGAAAGTCAGTTTTATAGGCGATATGGTAATTATTCTATATGTATTTCTTATCATACATTTTAATTATTTATAAAATATTATGAAAATTAATTATATTAATGCACCACCATATCCTATCCTTATCACATCTACTTACCATATCCTTCATTGATACAACCATTAACACAACTACTACTACCACCCTTTACTGTTACCATGAGTGTTTTGTGCATATTGGCTTCATCCCTCAAGGACAAGTGATAGATTAAGTTAGGGGGAGAATTTTCATTAATTTAAAATGATCATTTCAATTATCAATACAAAACTCACCAATCATTTTTCCATTTCCCAAAACCCTTACATTAAACACCTAGACCTACAACTCACACAATATGGGAGGTAATTTATTGAAATATAAACCACTGGATATCACCCCCTTGACCAATAACCCAAAAATATTGGCCTTATTCTAGTATATAGCATGGGTGTAGTATTTCAAGAAAATACAAGTCCTAGATGAAGGAATTACAAAATAATTTGCTAGTACATTGCATAATAGCTTGGTCACAGTAAAAAAGATGGAAGTAAAGATTAAAAAATAACCATTAGCAAAGTAATGAGACTACCTAGAATAGGGGAGGAATGTAAGACAAATATGATGTTGAGGTTAAAAGATGAAAATTTAGAAGAGTAAATGAATGCCTAGAAACCGGCACCACAAGGTTATCTCTACTAGAAAGATGGGCTAAGGCCACTGAGTTTATCTCCATATGTTTCATCTATGAAGGAAGGTATTTTATGCTACATGGACTACACTTCAATTTCCTAAGTCATTTGAAACACAAAATGGAGATAAACATTCCCAATTTTTTCCTTCATATGATCACCAAAATATTGAAGGCTTTTCAAAAAGGTAATTCTAGATCTCTCTCCCACTATTGTCTCATCTAGTTACTTTCATGTACTCTCATACCAACCATTTAGAACATCCATACACTCTTTTAATCCATTCAAACATCCAAGGAAACCATTAGAGCCATCTTGAAGTTACTATCAAGCAATCCACATACAAATCAAATAACATTGGAATAGGTTGGAAAATATGGTAGGGAAGCTACTAGGAATAAGGGGATGGTAAGTATTCACTCCTAAATTATTGATTATTCCTACATTTCTCTCTTTTTTATGTTATTTTGCTTTTGGGCTAAACTTATTATTTATAGTAGTTTTAATCAATAGTTAAAAAATACAATCATAAATTAGTGAACACAATGGGGGAACTCATTAAAATTAACAATTTTACATGTTAGAAGTGTTTAGATAGCTTTCAAGACTAGTTGGATGAGGAAAAAGCTTTGTATTTTATCAAGTTTTCACATCCAGGCAAAAGGTAGCTTTGCTTTACGAATCTTGATATTGTATTTCCAGTTTTGACTTTTAAAGTGTGGTTTTGAATTAATTGTACCCTTTAACTATTAGTGTCTAACTGTCTTGGTAGTATTCTGGTATTCCAAAATACCACATTTCAAAAAAGGTTAATTTTCTATAAAATTATGGTTTTGACTATTAAACTATAGTTTTGTAATAATATAGTCTTATAATAAATTAAAAAATTATATATACATCTTTTTACTTCTTGTAGGCTTACATTGACTTATTTTATCTTGCATGGATTAGATTAAAATCTATTAGCCTTAATATTATGAGCTTTCTTATAGTGAGCATTACCATAATTTTGTAATTATGTTATTGACATATAGTATTGCCTTGGTAAAAGGTGATTTTGACTTTTGTATTAAAACCATTAGGTAAATATATTTGTGATCATAGGAATCCAAGAAGGGAGGTTAGTAACATGTTAGTTTAAGCAATAAAAACCTCAATAAAACACACTAACACTTACACTCCAGGCCTAGATCTTAGGGGTAATCTTAGTAATAAAAGACAAAATAAAGCACAACTAAAATGAAAAAATAATGAATCATTTACCTTCATTAGGAGAATTAAATACATTATTGAGTGGCTTGCTTGGTTTTTGCATCAAAGAGTATTTAAAAAATGAAACTTGTTGGCTCCTTCTCTCCTTGGCATCATGTGGATTTGATGTGGCTTGATGTAGCTTGGCTCAAGATTTTAGTAATATAATAGTACTTGAAAGGTAATTTTGGCATTATAACACTAAATAAAATGTATTTTCTCTATCCAAATTTACATTATAACTTTAGCTTATGAGATCTTAAAATTTAGTTGGCATGGCATTATATTTATGGCAAATGGATCTAACACCAACCTAAGTTGATTTAAAGTGGATTTAAGGCTTGAAATGTGTTCAAACCTAACCTAGGTGAGTCAAATATAATTCCAACATAGTTAATAGTTGTCAATAAATCTTGATTTTCAATGAATATTTATGGGTCTCCAAAATGAGATATTTTAGCATATTTCTAAAGAGCTTGATAACTCACAAAGGTTATGATGAAAGGCTAGGATATTTGCATTTTTGAATTTCCATTTTTAGTTATTCATTAATTTCAAATGGGTAATTCAACTAGGAATTTAATTTGGTTTAACTTGTAAATTAATTTTGACTATCCATTTATCTCTTTGAATATTTAATATTTGTTCATCTACCCCATTTAATAGGTCCATAGGCTAAATTGGTTGTTTTGATGTCGCAAGGTACTTAAGGATGAATCTATGAGAGGTTATTCTTTCATACAATAGGATATCCCAATTAAGGATGTCTTAATGTGATTATAAGATTTTATGAATGATGAACAAGCAAATTTGGGACATTTAATGAGTTTTAGGATTAATTTGTAATGGTTGGTAGGAATTAGTCTAAAGCCTGATCGAAAGACAATGGTGGCTAGTTTAGGTGTCTATAGTTTTCCCTTATTTGGGAATATGTTGCAAGTTTTATGCATAATAATGTATTATATATTAAAAAATTTGCTTAAAATAAAATAATTATTGAATAAGAAGTTCCAAATAATATTTGGGAAGCCTATCATGATGCCCACTCAAGGGAGTAGCTGACACATACATTTGATGGATGGTTCCTAAAAAAAAGAAAGAAGAAGAATGAAATTAACCCATGGGTGAGATTAATACAATTGAAAAAATTCTTGCATGCATTTATGTAAAAGTAATAATTTTCCCAAAGGTGGTTATAATCAGTGGCATAGACATTTTCCCTAGTTAGGGCTAATGAGTCAAAATAATGATTTGTCCATATGTGGCTATAATCATTAAGATGACTTGGATTAAAAAATGATATTTGTATGTCACAATATGGAAAATTGGTAAGCATAACTCAAGGATATAACCTATTTCATAGATTAAAGATGAGTGAGCACAAACATAGAGGTGACAGCTTAATGACTAAAGAAGCCACAAATAACTAGGCATATGAAGATGCACAAAGTGATGAAAGAGATTAATAGAATAATAAAGGTTTAATCAATGTGAATTATTTAGGTGTACCTACCAATGTAGATATGTTTATCCTTATTAGCATTTATATAAATATAATGGTTAATGGGTTAATTTAATCAATGAGGACGGGAGGATTTGCCAAGGTTACCAAGGAGAAACTTCTACAACTCCATTGCTTATAATATTTCTCAAACTAACTTTTTATATAGTATGTGATGATATGCCTCATGATATAACACCATGAAAACTTTGCCAAAATATGCATGAGGACTGACTCCCAATCCAATAAACACTTGAAAATAATGCACCAATGATAAAAAAACATGATGATAATGTTGGCATATGATTATGGATAGAATCAAGAATAATGTGTAAGGAACCACCCAATGAACACATATAGATTGAGTCAAGGCACAATACTGAAAGCAAACAAACAAACAACTAAGAAAAATAAACACAAACATCCTAAAATTAAAAGAAAAAAAAGCATCCTAATAATGGATTTCCCTAGTAGGGTAGATCAAAGATAACTAACTAGGCAAGTAAATAGGACAAATGTTTTAGATTTTGAAATTTTTGAATGTTTTTGGAATTTTTGGGGTATCGTAACTCATTAGACATTGACAATATACTACTCATAAATGGTTAGAGCATTGGCTTAGGTTAATCACAAAATGGTGAGAGCGTATAGAAAGGGGAACTAAGCTAACCTCAACATGAATTGAGCACAACATATATAGTCCCATTAGAACCTCAAGTCATAGTAGTTCCACTAAAACAAATAAATGAAGAACTAAACCTTATTATATTATTTAAATAAATGAAGAATTTGGGAAAAAATAGACTGCTAGTAGTAATGAATATTTAGGACTAAAATAGATAGGGAAAAATGTTATCTAGTATTCCATCAGGAAGAAGGAGAACAATTTGAGCATAGTTTTAAAGAATTATATGAGGAGTCAATGTAGGAAGAATCAAAGAAAGTTGAACATAATTTTAAAGAAATTGATGAGGAAGAATAACATATTGAACAAAATTTTGAATAACTATATGAGAAATTATTAGAAAAATAAGTAGAACAAGAGTTTCATGAGGAATATATGTAGGAAGAAGCTAAACAATTGGAGCAACCTACTACAATGCAAGTGGAATTTTCCACTCTTGAGCAAGTCTTAAAAGAAATTGAGAGACTAAGGAAGTAGCTATAAGATCAATGTATTAGAAGTATGTGTACATTTACTACACCCTCAACTAAATATCATCCTATAGCTAACATTCCACAACCTTCTATAGATTTCAATCAATAAGAGGAACATAAACCTACCCCTAAGGTCAGGTATCACTCCTATTTTTCAATATCTTTTAATTGTTGAATTGGATGGATAATCAATTTGGATCTGTAAAGGAACTGAGGAAATAAAATAATAAATTGAAAGAGGAAAACAAGTTGAAGGAATAAAGCATCACCAAATTAAAATAAAAATTTGAGGACATGGCTGGTATAACCCAAGAACTCCTTGATTGCAGGCCTCCTATAAATTTTTATTCAATTTATTTTAAAGAACAATGTCAAAAGTTTATATTTATGATATTCCCCATGAAGTTATTGATCCCATTGTAGACACCAAAATTGTGTCGACTCCCCTTGGTCCCTTACACACATTATTAATTTAAAATAAAATACTTATTTTGAATTAATGGCTTCACCCTAGACAACTCACCTAGGACACATCACCTAGGACACCTTGCCCCTAAGACCATTTCTTACCCCATGACTCACCCTATGACTAAGTCCTTCATATCATAACCACCTAAGATCCATTCCAACCTCCTAACCAACACTCGTGCATAATAACCCTATCATTTGACCATTCTCCAATGGCAAATACACTCAGCGCATGGAGAAAGGGGCAAAGGGCTAAAATATCCCTTTTACCCATTCTCTAGCTGTGGACGTCGGTCAATTGTCAGCCGACACCAGTGGTATCACCGACATTGGTTTATTATAAACCAAATTCTAATGTTGAGTTATAAGCTCTTGGACTCTCGAATCGACTTCTCTCTCACTCGGATCTGGCTCTCTCTTCCTCTCAAACTCTGAGACATCACCAAGCATCAAACTTTAACTAATTCTCCCTTGGCCACAAAGACTCTATGCAAATCACACCAAATTGAATTAGAACATTACATGAGGTCTTCAGCATCAATCCACAATAGGTACAAGCATTCAACACCTTGGTTCTTCATCTCACCAGAGCTAAGTATTTCTTCTTCCCTTTCATTTCAATTATTTAGAAAGCATCAGTAATTAGTATCTATTTATTATTTCTAAATACTATCAACCAAACCAGACCCGACCTTCAACCAGATCTGTCTTTCTTCTTGGAGAGGTTAAAAATCCTTCCTCTCACCCTTACCCTTTCTAACAACCTATCCTCCACTTTTGCCTTTCTACAGACCTTATTCATCTCCTTGCAACCTTGCACAGACCTTTAAACTCTCTTAGACCCCTTTGTCAACCACAGACATAACCCTGAGTCTTGTCCAAGGACCATTGCCCCTATCGACGTCGATAGCCTAACCGACATCGGCAACATTGACCAACCAACAATGGCAAACTAACCAACGTCGGTGACTATGAGAGGTAGATTTCAGGAATCAAGTACATGTTATCTATTTCTCTTCTTTAGCCTTTCATTATTTCTCTTTTTAGCAACACTCTTTTGTCAAATAAGTGGACTGTCATCCCTCAAGGAAAACTTTGCACTTTTGGGACCAAGCTTTGCTTGGCAGTTCACCATATATCATCTAACATTTTCTTTGTTTAAGTCTTTCTTATCTACAAGTGTCATCCTCCACAGCCAAAGAGGAGCTCCTACAATGTCTGGATACGGTGCACAACTTAATCTGGGTATCATCTAACCCCTGACCATTATCTTTAGTTTCTTATTTCTTCTGAATGTAAACAAGAAAAAGTGAGTAGAAACATTCTGGCACGCCCGGTGGGACCTTGGAATTTTCCTTGGGTTTATTCTTCTAAAAAGAAAACTTTCATATAGGTGCATTAGGAAAATTCTATTCTTGCATCCTTTTCTTCTATCTCTTTCTTTCGAAAAGACATCATTAGCACAAGATAAAAAGAATATCTCTCTTTTTCTTCTTGTCATTTCTTTCTTGCATCTTAGAGTAGTGAAATTCATACTCTTAACCTTTTCCCCACTTGTTTTCATCTAAACAAAACATTTCAATTTGGGTTAAAAATATATTGCATTTTCATTCCTGCTTGAATGCATATTTAGCCCTCTCACCTAGTAATTAAAAACACATTATGAATAAATTATAGTGCACATATGTTACACTACCAGACCACAATCACATCAAATAAAATATCTAAACATACCTAAGACAAGGCCCATCTAGGATTTCATCACCTAGAGGATACCTTACCCTACTTGGCAATCCTTCTTGGATTTCACTACCAAGGGGAGGACCCACCTTGTTCTCTGGCAGAGTATAAACTATAGGTGAAGTATATATTGGCTAAGCAACCCAACTTGGCTCTGGGCTCGTGAAGTGAGGGGAGCAAGCCCCTAGCACTAAGCCACGTATGGAACCTAATACAGATTTTGAGCACCAAAACATAACCCGAAACCAACCTTAGACTGCCTCTTTAGGACCCGTTCTAAAGCCCTCTTCCCAAACATATTCTTCTAAGGCATAAGCCACCACGACTCTAAAAAATTATTCTTAGGAATTTAAAGTATATAGGTTGCTTGTTGTCATCTACTTTTCTATGCTTATTTGATTTTTTGAGCTGGTAAGGACGCATTATTTTGAGCTCCAAAAACAACTCAGAACTTTCTTTTTCTTCCAAAAACTTTTAGTTTTTTGAGTTTTTGGAAATACACAGACACCGACATCAGTTTTTCCATCGACATCGACAACTTATCCTCATCAACATTAATTTTTCAACCGACGTCGGCAACATATCACCATCGACATCGGTTACTTAACCGACGTCGATCACTGTCAAAAATATTTCTTTGAAAATAGCAAGATCAAAACCCAACTTTTTAGCTGTCAAAGATACATTCCAAAATTTTGAGACTAAAATATACAGTTTTTAAGACCTAAACACATTTCACCTTGAATGGTTTTGACACGTAGTCAAGTTAAAACTCTTATTGACCATGCGAGGCAACAACCACTCCCACCTTCACCTTTCATATCAAGTCCCCAAATGGAGTATATTTCAGACATTGAGCATACTCCAATCTAGCCTACCCCCACCAATCAATCTCCTATTATTCTCGAAGGAGATCAAGACTTTAAGAGATTCCTTGACCACAATGTCAAGGCTCTCCAACACTATCTCATGAGAAGCCAAATGTGAGACCCTTCAGGTAATCCTAATTATGGGATGCCAACTTCTATTACTAAAGCAGTAATGACATCAATAGCATCTGCTACCCAACCTTTTATAACTCAAACTATTGCCTCAACCAATAGCCCGACCATGGCCAATCCTCAAGATTTGGCCTCCTTTTCTATTTTTAGACCTACCTCTATTGGGGTTTTTGTACCCCCTCAACCACAATCAATTCAAATGAGTTCTACACCTTATCAGAACCTGATTGTCTCAACTCCACACACTCTTACACCTATAAATGTGGGAGTGACTACTTATCCTTTTACCAATGCCACCATTCAACCACCTTTGGTGGTATCTAGTCAACTTGTGCCCTTCAACTTCATGGCATAAGCCCCCTTGACCTCAACATTAATCCCTATGATGAACTACCAATATGTTGCACCTATACAAGCGTAACCAAGTACGTTATACGCCCCTCTCAATGCCTTCCAGGTACCTTACAACCTGGGGGGTGCCCCACGTGCCAATCTATCAGCTGATCTAATTAAGATGTTGATGGATAAGATGTATAACCTTGAGACATCCATTTCTAGTTCAAGCAATGTTCTTTCATACGAACAAATATGCAACAAACCCATTCACCCTTCGGTGCCTATTCGACCATATCCTAACTAGTGGGAACTCCCTAAATTTACTCATTTTTAGAGTAAAGAGGACCCACAACAACATCTATGAGCATTTAGACATGCTTGTTACCTTATAGCACATGATGATGCGTTATTACTACGCACATTCCCCATGTCACTTTTAAGGGCTGCCCTTGATTGGTATAGCTCTATTACCAGTCATTCTCTCTTTTCTTTCACTTAACTCACCCAACTATTTCTTGACCATTTTTCAATTAACATAACCAAGAAGGTCTCCATTACAAACCTCTATTCTATTTGATAATTCGATGATGAGTCCATAGTTGACTTTGTTGCTCGTTGGAGAGGTTTGATTAACCAACTCTCCTTTTCACTTCCTCAAACTGAGCTCATTGAGATCTTTTCAAGAGCATGTGCCAAGCACATCTCATCTACTTTGTGGGTTCAAACATTCTACACATTTGACGAAGCTTTCACCATGGCTCAAAAGCTTGAGCTCCATGCAGTCAAAGAAGATAAGGTCACATTGCATAGTAAAAATAATAACACAAAAACCAATTACCCTTCTTCTTCCAAACCTTCTTCTTCTCACTCCAAGTCTAAAGGATCGGCTAATGCTATAGTCCTTAGACCATCACCTTCAACAACAACTAACCCATCTCAACCTTCCACATTAGAATACATCACAAAACAATTCCAACAACGGTATATACAGCATCAATACACTCTAATTGGAGAGTCATACGCTTCTGTGTTGGATAAACTAGTCAAGTAGGGGGTCCTCAATCTCCCTCAAATTTGACCACCTTAATTTGACCCCTCAAAATCCATCCCTACATGGTATAGGGAAAATGACTTTTGTAATTATCACCGTGTCAATGGTCATGACACAGACAATTGCAAAACCTTCAAAAACATTGTCTAAGACATGCTAGACAAAGGGGATCTTGTTTTGGATAACCCAAATATGCCAGCTAACTACAACATGGATGTCTTTAGACAACCATTCCCTAACCAT
The DNA here is from genome assembly GCA_037957365.1 of Torreya grandis. Taxonomy (NCBI): domain Eukaryota; kingdom Viridiplantae; phylum Streptophyta; class Pinopsida; order Cupressales; family Taxaceae; genus Torreya; species Torreya grandis. Next base: position 3,633,359 of record JARHVA010000632.1, on the reverse strand, counting down.
CCCCCTAGCCAAAATAACATTTAGACCATAGCTGATGACCTTCAAGAGTGTAACATATGCATGATCAACATGGTTTCTAACCAACCTCTCCCATAGTTTGAAGAGGTTAGTCAACCTATTTGTCCACCACAAGTAGAAGAGCCTTCTTCTCCTATTTATCCACCACAGGTAGAAGAGCCTTCTTCTCCTATTTGTCCACCATGATTAAAAGAGCCTTCTTCTCCTATTCATCCTCTACAAATGGAGGATAGTCCTCCATCTAGCCCCATTTCACATGAAGGAGAGTCTATTTTGACCTCTCCTATATTGGGGGATACTTTGATGACACCAACATTGGTGGCCCTGCCCTCATCCTTCTTATTACCAATGGGGGATCATACTTCTAAACCATCAAAAGTTCAACTATCCACACCTGAACCTAAACCCTCACAGGTGTTTGCCATGCTGAAGTAGATTAAATCTCTCGGTGTTTGCCCTATATCAGACCTCACTCACCCACAAGTGACGGTAGATTTGAACTTCACCCCTCACAATAGTGGTCCTCAAACCATACCAAAGAAGGCTACTAAACCATGTCAGAGAACTCCTCCCCCAACCAAAAAGGTGGTACAAAAAACTCCCCCACTTTCACCATTGTCCTCTATTTTGGGTCCACACCCTTCTACCTTAATAGGAGTGCTCCCTACTCTAACACCCATCAAACATACATTTCCTCCAACAAATTCGACACCTTTTACCAAGAAAGTGCCATCTACGTGTGTGGCCATGCCAGCCACACCAGCAATCAAAAAGATGGTATGATAAACTCCCCTTACAACTCCTAAATAGAAGTTGTCAGCACCTATTGCAACAAAACACGCAAACTCATTAGTAGGTTCCTATGCTTTACTATTACGTCAATTGTTGTAGTCTTCTAGCATTAGTCTCCCACCTCTTAAACCATTCCAACCTCTTGGACCAAAACCATCTTGGTTTGATGACACTAAAATCTATGCATATCATCACACACCTAGACATGACACTGAGTGTTGCTACACTCTTAAAGTTGTTATTCGTCAACACTTCAAAAAGGACACCCTTTTCACTAAGGATCCTCTTGACCACCCTTTCAACAAACCATCGACACCATCCCATACCTCTCAAACATCCTCACTTAAATCAGGAGCCCATCATCAAACTATGGTTCTTCTATCACCTTCAACCCCTTTGTTCAAAATCAATACCATCAATGTGGCCACTAGATCACAAAACATGAAGGATAAAGGGAAAGAGAAGGTTTCTATCCCTTGGACATATCCATTCATCAAGCCTCCTCAACCACCAAAACCCAAGATTTCAATCTTGGGCATATCCCAATCAACATCTTCCAAGCCAATTCATAACTCCATGGTGAAATAACTTCACCAAACTCCTGTGAAGATGTCTTTGTATGACCTCATTCAAATCTCTCCACAACATCACCAAACCTTGATCAAATCCTTACAAATAATGGAGGTCCAACCTGAAGATCCCCAACTACTGGCTGCTTTGGTCTAATCATTATCCACCATTGCCTCCCTCACTTTCAATAATTTTGAGATTCTAGACCACAACATGGAAGATCAGGGACTCACCATCTCAAACTAAACCTGTCAGGGAAAAGCTTCTTAGGATGCATCCTCGCGTCACACCCCTTGTCAAAGAGAAGCTTTAATGTCTTCTCTCCATCTTATCCAACCATTTCTCAAGCATTCTCTTCATTATAGAAGCAACTTGGGGAATTTGAATTTATATTGACCATCACGACCTCATCAACCAACACGTGACCAATATGGAAAGAAGCAAACAAGACAAGTTTGCTCTTAATTGACTTGGACCTTACATCATAACACAAGCACAGATCAAGTACTTATCATCTATCTTCTCTCGAAGGCTAGCTAGAACCTGAGCCCCTTAATGCCTTACATCCTCGACCATTCTATTGTTAATCAAGTAATCATTCACTTGATGTTTAACTTGAGCTCATCTCTTGAGCAACCCCCCATCATTGTCATTCTTACTCCTTTCAACCCTTTTTCCTACAAACATTAGTCAACCCTTTTTTTTTCAAGCATGAATGTCTTGTCCTAATAAAAGGAAAACCCCTCAACCTCTATAGTCAAGTCCATGACCAAAAGTTCAGTCAAAAACCAAAAAAATATAAGATTGGGGATGCCTAACCAAATGTCATAAATTATAAATGTAGACTACTCCCTCGAAGGACAGCTGCATCATTGTTATAATAAATAGACTGCTCCCTTGAAGGACAACTATTCAAAGACATCAGCACATACAAAGTCAAATATAGACCACTCCCTTGAAGGATGGATATGACCAAATTTTTCTACATACACAGCACCTTATGACCATAAAACACAACACAACATCCCATGTGGACTTCTCGCATTGATCAGTCTACCATAAAAAAAAAGAAGACTGACAAACTATAAAGTCATGGACTTGCCTATAGTCGTTCTCAGGGTCACCTATAAAAGGGGCAAAGTTATCCCTAGTCAAAAGGGTTACTCTACCCTCACCTATCACAAAATCAAACCTATTACCCCAACATACTCAAGGTATTTTGAGCTCACTTAATGTCAAGCGATTTGAATACTTCTCTAACATAAACCAATGGTCAATGACGCAATGCATGAATGGGGCTTTTGTTTCCAAAAACTCCTATCTATGCTATCATTATGGTCCTTGTCAATGAAAGAGCAACATGCCTTTCACTTCTTATAAATCTTGGTTACACATAACTAGACCATTATCCTAAACAAACCAACTCAAACAACCCAAACATTTTCCAACCACTAACATAACCTCATGATTTATATTAATACAAATACCAATTTGTGTTATATAAATTATCATAGCCATTCACACTAGTTTCTATGGACAACAATACACATAGAAACTATCAACCCAATACAATTTATGTCAAGCATACACCATCACCAATATGGACACTTGCTGAAGCATAAATATACTCATTTCATTTTTGGCATACACCATCACTAATATGGAAAATTGTTAGGGATGAAAAACCATGCAACCAATGTTACAAAATACACCATCACATAATATGGAAAAAGCTATAACATCATCATACACTCATCATTTCAAGCATGTACCACCAAACATATGGGAAGTGCTAAAACATTAACATGACCAAACCAATTGTCAACCACTTTAACTCTTCTTCCCTTTTGGGGAGAACTACATTGGCCTAAGGCCCTTGAAATAGGGGCTATGTAGGTAGCATTCAGTTGACATGGAGTCTTCTGGGGTTAGCTCAGCCATTTGCTCGTTCGTCTCCCTAATGACATCGGCCATTTGTTTGTTCGTCTACATGATGGACAAACCATTTCACCTTTAACCATGACTTAACCTAGTCAAACCCAATCCTTAATCGACTCTCTTCTTCCCTTTTGGGAGAACTACATTGGCCTGAGGCCCTTCAAATAGGGGCTATGTAGGCAGCATTCAGTTGACATGGGGTCTTCTGAGGTTAGCTCGGCCATTCCTTCATCTATCCATCTAATGGACCAACTATCTATACCAGCCCAAACTCATGACCAAACCACTAGCCTTGACATTATAGAAGCCACCTTTAAACTTCTCATGGGGCACATTGGAGATCATAGTCATCTCCCTAACCACATCAAACACACAACTCTTGAGATCACTTATATCTCAACCCAACTTGACCAATGACTTTGGAGATCGTGACTATCTCCTTAGACCATAACCACTTTCGAGACAACTTTGCCTTGGTTGTTTTGATTACATATATGCTACCTCATGAATGGTTAGCAAATTGTCTGCACCTCACATTATGACCCCCATAAGTATCAGATCATGCCCAAGTTGATCCCCACTACTTGTGACATTTTCATGTTTTCCATGAGCACTTCTTGAGCCTGGGATACTTGGAACATGGCGACCATTAGAGCTATAGCTTTGATCATATAACCCAATCAGCTATGACTAAAAGCTAGGGACTGGTTACTTCAATTTTAGCAATCTTTGACCTTTGACTATGATAATTTAACCTACCTGACACGTGAAGTGGTATACACACAATCTTGACTATTGCAGTGTTCACACCCCACCTTCACCATACACATCCACTACCTATCAAATTGGCACCCAATATTAGGTTACCTTCCCTTGACTTCCACTTTGAGGGGGAATACCTCATCATCATATTTGGGGAAACCTACACCTTATCCCATACCTGGGGCAACTTACTCCTATTTTTGTCTTGCAGTTCATCAAGAACAACCAACAAGACAAAAAGGGGCAAATATAGACACTAAAATTATGTCGACTCCCCTTGGTCCCTTACACACATTATTAATTTAAAATAAAATACTTATTTTGAATTAATGACATCACCCTAAACAACTCACCTAGGACACATCACCTAGGACACCTCACCCCTAAGACCATTTCCTACCCCATGACTCACCCTATGACTAAGTTATTCATATCATAACCACCTAAGACCCATTCCAACCTCCTAACCAACACTCATGCATAATAACCCTATCATTTGATCATTTTCCAATGGTAAATACACTCGGTGCATGGAGAAATGGGCAAAGGGCTAAAAATAACCCTTTTACCTATTCTCTAGCTGTCGACGTTGGTCAACTATCGACTGATGCCAGTGGTATCACCAACGTTAGTTTACTTAAACCAAATTCTAATGTCAAGTTATGGGCTCTTGGACTCTCGAATTGACTTCTCTCTCACTCAGATTTGGCTCTCTCTCTTCCTCTCAGACTCTAAGACATCACCAGGAATCAGACTTCAACTAATGCTCCCTTGGCCATAAAGACTACGCAAATCACACCAGATTGAATTAGAACATTACACGAGGTCTTCATCATCAGTCCACAATAGGTACAAGCGTTCAACACCTTGGTTCTTGATCTCACCAGAGCTAAGTATTTCTTCTACCCTTTCATTTTAGTTATTTAGAAAGCATTAGTAATTAGTTTCTATTTATTATTTCTAAATACTATCAACTAGACCAGACTTGATCTTCAACTAGATCTAGCTTTCTTCCTGGAGAGGCTAAAAAGCCTTCCTCTCACCCTTACCCTTTCTAACAACCTATCCTCCACCTTTGCCCTTCTATGGACCTTATTCGTCTCCTTGCAACCTTGCACAAACCTTTGAACTCTCCCAGACCCCTCTGTCGACCACAGACATAACTCGGAGTCCTGTCCAAGGACCATTGCCCCTACAAACATCAGCAGCCTAACCGACGTCGACAACATTGACCAACTGATGATGGCAGACTAACCGATGTCGATGACTGTGAGAGGCAGACTGCAGGAATTAGTCACGCGCTATCTATTTCTCTTCTTTAGCCTTTCATTATTTCTCTTTCTAGCAACACTCTTTTGTCAAATAAGTGCACTGTCATCCCTCAAGGAAGTCTTTGCACTTCTGGGACTGAGCTTTGCTTGGCAGTTCACCATATATCATCTAACATTTTCTTTGTTTAAGTCTTTCTTATCTACAGGTGTCATCCTCCATAGCCAAAGAGGAGCTCTTACAACGTCTGGATACGATGCACAACTTAATTCAGGTATCATCTAACCCCTGACCATTATCTTTAGTTTCTTATTTCTTCTGAATGTAAACAAGCAAAATTGAGTAGAAACACCCATTTCCTTATTTTTATATATAGAGTAAGTTTACAGGAAGAAAAAACACAATTATGTGAGCTCTACTTACACAATTATGTTGTTATATATGATAGAGAATGGAATCCCATTCTATATGTTGGATATGTCCAATTGTAAGAATTTTCATTGTATTTGTTAAATGAATAGAAAAGAGGAATATAAATAGTAGAATATAGGATAAAGGAAAATGAAAGCCAATTACTTATCAAGGGTGAATCAATGGCACCTGATGTTATATTAGTTGAATGGGACAATATCATGTTAAAGAAAGAAGTCATAACTTGGTTTGGAGATAAATGTGATGAGGTTCAATATTTTTATTTAGGATTGAGAACTTCTATTAGTCTTTTAGCTAAAGAGTCATGTATCGAATGCTGGAATTAGCTCACTACTACACATAAGAAGAGGGAGCCCTATTCCCCTTTTAATTTAAATGCATCATTTAACAAGACCACAAAATACATTCTTCTTTCAAGTGACATGGGATCACAATTATTAAACCTAAATTTATAGCCACCCCTATTTAGGTATCTTATTCTAAACTAGTATGACAAAATCCCAATGGACGAAGCCTGTGAAGACAAAAGTTGGCAAATATTTGAGCATAGGTGGGGTTTTTACGTTCATCTTGCCAAGGGAAATATTGAACCCATATATTTTATATTTATTTTTTCACTATGAATGAATAAGTATGGCACTCTAGGTTGATCAATATCTTAATTTGGGGGTGTGATGAGCCCCATAAACATCTTGTTATTATATCCATCTATTATACTCATCCTGCTTGATTGCCATGCTTTTGAACACTTTTCCATATAATTCCCTAGATTCATAATCCATATAGCATTATGTTTTAAAAATATTTTGAGTAGTTAAAATTATATATTGAAATTAAATATATGATGGTTATCTATTGATTTTGGATACTTCTTCTATGAATGTGTTTTGAATTTATTTTTGAGAAATATGTATATAGTATGGAGCATCCTACAACAAAAGAAATCTCATTACACAAACCATCCTATAGCCAATACGTGACCAAAGCCATAGATGAATATATTTTTATTATCTTCTAACTGACTCACAAAAATGATTATAACCTCTATAGATCTCAATAAGGAAGTGGTTGAAAAACAAAATAGCCTTGTTTGTCTTGCAGTAAAGTCAAAAGATTCACATGAAGGACATTTTTTAGCGAAAGAGATAATTTTTGTTATCCTAATTTGAATGTATCTTAGAATAGAATGTATATATTGTTTTACATAAAACAATCTCCTCTATGGTCTATAAATATGTAACAATAGAGTTGAGAGATATATAAGAAATAGTATATGTTGAATAGAGGTTGTCAGAAGTATATTTTGTTAAGAAATTATGATTATAAATTGATTTTGTAATTCATTGCTATACTTTTGAATAATATGAGTGAGCAATTCTGAGTTCAATTTAGTGCTGTAAAAGGAAGGGTTGAAGCTAAAGTTGGAAGGAGGAAGGTCCCCCTTTGGAACACTGCAACAACAATCCAACTCATTTATTTAACTAAGCATGTTATTTGATTTCCTTAAGCATTGTGTGATTTACATTTTTTCTTATATTCATTTAGGGAAGCTTCCACACAAAATAATTTATTTTACTATATTTTGTTTATGTTTCATTTCAAGCATTTCATTTATTATACTTCAACATCTTAGATATAATTAGCATAATGTGAAATTATAGATTGAGTGTGCATATATAGTGACATCATCATATCAATATTACATCCCTAGATTAATAATTAAATGAGGTATAAGGTATAGATCCATGGTTACTCTCCTTATTTGTTTTGATCAAGAGAAGTATATCTGATTGTGAATCAGCTACTAGTTAGCAACCATGGCCTAAGGATGATGTCTAAGTCATTCTTTCCAATCCATTCCTTGGTGGTGGGTAAGTCTACTTAGGGTTTCTAAAGTTTGTAGTAACTTTTGAAGGCTAATGTATAAATGTATTTAATTCTCATAAAGGTCCTTTCATGAATAATCTATCCTTGTTCAATTCTCTAGTCTTTAAAAATAGGAGCAAGGATGTCAATACAGTAGATTACCTCAAGTTTGGTGGTAACATGGTGGAGACTAGCCATTTAGACTATAACCAAGTCATAGTATATTTTATTTATGGTGGCAATCATTTATTCCTCCTTCATGATGAGTTGCATCTCTTCAATGGTCTAAAAGAGTTTGGACCAGTTCCTATTACCCATGCTCAATGTTGTAGTGTCTAGGTCTATGTCTTTAAAGACCTTCCCTTCATTGTTTACAGATAGATACAATTCTATCGTGTCCCCATGTTATTGTCTCTGAGCTACTATGGCTTCCAAACTTGAAAATCACTCATTATTATGTTGTGAATGGCTTATGGGTTAATTCTTTCATGCTCAAATTATAAATTGACTCTTTTAGCTTGACTTTGATCAATCTAAGTTCAAATTAGGTTATTTTATGCAAGTTTAGGTCTCTCCTAAAGCTTTAATAGAAATGGATTATTTAGAATTAGACTTACTCATGCCTCAAATTTTATTTTGACCTTTGCCTTTATACGTTTGCTTTTTCAAGCATACAAGATCTTCATCTTTATCATTTTTTGCTTGCATGGTGCTTATTTGGCATCTATGTGGTAACTTTCATGGAATTTTTCATAAATTAATTTAAATCAATAGTCATTGTTATTTAAAAATTTGTCCTTTGCTTCACACCATCAGATCATTGCCCATAAATCAATGTGGGTCATTGATCATGGTCTAGGATTTTGCATGTCATTGGCCATCTTTGCATCGAGCCTCATAGTTATGCCACATGGCATCTCTATGTGTTTTTTTATCTCTATATCTTTCACTAGTCATATATTGAATGTATATCTTCCATGTGTCAATCTTGTAGGCTCCTAGAGCTCCACTAAATAGTCTTCAATGATTTTATGCCATTGGATCATTTGGGCCTGATGAAGCATGATTCATTGATCATGTGAGGTACATGAAATTTAATTAGTGCATGGTCATAGAAAGGAACTTAGGATAAAATATTTTAAGCTAAGTTTATTTCATGTTAATAAACATGCCATAGACTTATGCTAAAATATTTTATGCTAAGTTTTAAAACATGATATCAAATGACCCCTCAAATGATATAAAACATGCCCATTTATCTAAGTAAAATATTCAAAGAGATTTAATTTTAAGGCCTCATAGATGTCAATGATGACCTCATAGGTGTCAAATGATGTTCATGAGAATGTCAAATTTAAGATTATGAAGTTCCTTAGGTTTGGTGGGCTTAAAGTTGACAGTCTCATAGACATCAATGATGGTCACATCAGTATCAAATGATGGTCATAAGAACATAAATTTTAAGCTCATCAAGTTCCTATATTTCATAGATATTGGATTGAATTTTATCCATTTAATCAAGATCCATGATGAAGCAAGAACCATCTAATTAAGATATGAGCAAGTACACACCATTAGTTTAAGGTTTTATCAACATTAAGCTTTGAATGTGGGAGCACCATGTGGTAGTTGTGCAGAGATCCTAAGCTTTGACCATATTGACCCTAGGGAGGAGATATTGGTTTTTAATCTCTATTTGAGTCCCTAAGATGATGACACTTGTCATCCTTGTGGGACCCCTCTAGCCTTTGACATTTCAACATTTTCTACACTCTGTTGGATCTATTTTCGATGAGTATCTATGAATCATTGATTTTAATCTAGACACTTGTACATGATTGGATCCTTTGGATAATTAAATTTTAAACCTATATTTTAACCTAAGGTCTTGTTATATTGAAAAATACAATGAGGCTTAGGTAAAAACTTAGGCTTAAGCTTATATTTAATAATGGGGTCTATTTAATCTTGGGAAATCTTGCAACATTCAATATTTAATTCCACTTAAGTGTGGGTCATTGATCATGATATTCATGATCACATGATGAAAGGGTGAAGGATTTAATATCTGCATCCTTCCTTCACTTCATCAAATTAAGGGGTGTGATGAAGTGAGATCTATTTGATCTGTAAAAGGGAAAAGCATCTAAGTCGAGACTCATGATGAAATAAGAACTTAGGCTAAAGTGTTAAGACTAAGGTATTGTTTATGTTGATAAACATTAATGTGGCCTTAAAATTTAGACTTTAATCTAAATAGGTAATGAAGAAGACCATGCTATAAAAAAATAAAAGGACCCTATCAATACAAAAGTTAGACTTGGTTAGAAATAATGGAAACAAAAAAGGGGGAAAATAATGAAAAGGGACCAAACATGATTTTAAGCTAGGGTTTGGTTATGTTGTGAATCATGAATAAGCCTTAGAATAAAATTAGGATTAAGGAGAAAGATGAGAACTAAACCTTCTTATATTAAGGAGAAAGATGAGAACTAAACCTTCTTATATTATTCAAATAAATGAGAACTAAACCAAGGAAAAATAAACCTTCTTATATTAAGCCTTATAATAAAATTAGGATTAAGTCAGAATTAGAAGTATTCCATCTAAATTCATTCCCACCAAATGTAAATTTGAGAAAGATGAGAAAGATGAGAACTAAACCTTCTTATATTAAGCCTTAGAATAAAATTAGGATTAATTCAAAATTAGAAGCATTCCCTCTAAATGCATTCCCACCAAATGTAAATTTGAACCAAGGGTTTATGCTAGGGTTTTTTTAAGGAGAGTTTTTAAAATATGAATCCAGGTTCAAGTTTTCACAAACCAAAGGCTAGTGAAAGCCTGAATAGAGTCAATCTATAAAATCTAAGCATGATCCATTATCAAGAGCTCCATGAAACCTAAAACTTTAAGATATGAGGACCAATTATTAACAACATTATGCAAGCTCAAATTAGAACTATAAGTAAATAGGCCATTCTTATCAAAGTGGATGATCTTCAAATTCTAATAATGATCTAATCATATCAATTTTTTAGTATTAAGGTTTAAATTATCTCAAGGGTCCAAATTTTCAAAAATGGGGGGTCTATTCACCTCAAAAAATGATGACTTCTAAGACAAACTTAATAATATGTTATAACCTAGAGACTCTGGTTAAGACAAATAACTAGGTCATTTATCCTACATAATTAGTGTCATTATCAAGATCTGTTCATGGTTGAAATAGGTCTTGCACATGTAGGATTGGGATCAAATATCAAAATGTATCCATGTTGTTTATGTGATTTGAATCCACTTATTGTTTGTCATGGCATTCAGGGATAACTTCCAAGTTTCATGTCTTTAATCACTAACACTAACTTGGAGCATGTTTAGATATTCATGAAGAACCATGTTTTTAGTTTAGGGAAGGTTTGGTCATTGTTCTACTACTATCTAAGCATCCATATCCCTAATAGATATGCCTTGATCCACTACTATCCAGGCATCCATATCCCTAGTGGAGATTACCAGAATAACATATGCTTGAAAAGCTTTTGATTTTGCATTGAATTCTTATTTTTTGTATTTTTAGATCTGTTATGCTTTTAGCAAGGTTGGTAACCAGAGTAGCTAGGTTTAAGGATTTGGTTAAGTGTTTGATCCTAAATTTTTTTCCTATGGCTATAACCATTGTCTTAAGAGAGAATTTTTTTTAAGTGAAAGCACGGATATGCCTCAATAGATTAATCTTTCATCCTACAAGTGCAAAACTTCTTAAAACCAAATTTATGTCAAGAAAATGTTTAAGCTCTCATGGAATAGTTAGCCTTTTCCATTAGTCTTTATCATTTTATTCAAATCACAACATTAGGCTCACATATTAGACCTATGGTTAGCATATGTGTAAGGTCCATACCCACATTCCTAAACTTTAGAGTTTTAAGAAAACTAAGTAAAATGTAAGCTGAGGGTTATCTAAAAGGACTTATTCAAAGCAAGGAATAAGGAAACAAAAGAAAACACAAAAAAATCAACAAAGTAGAAGATAAGAGTGAAGTAAACAAATATGTATAAAAAAGGGACAAGAAAGAAAGAACTAAACGAAACTAACTAGCCTAACTACACTAAGTTTAACCATCTTACTGATTTACTCCATGAAGACCTCAATGGGAGCAACAGAGAAGTAAGACTTGAGGTACTACCCATTGGTGGGTAATATGAAGTCTAATCCTTATAATTATTTGAGTCTAAAGGTGTTATCTCCAAGTGTGTCTAAAATCTGATAGGGGTCAATCCATAGAGGTGTGAACTTGCCATGCTTGTCCTTATGCTCAGATGCTTTGTTCCAAAGAAGAAAGAAATCTCTTTATCTACACACCTTGATATTTGATCTCTTGTCAAACCACCTCTTTACCATGTTATGATGTTTGATAAAATTATAAAAATCCTTTTCTCATGCATCTTCCACTTGGTCAATGCCTAACAACCTTGAGTTTGCAAATTATTGGTCTTTGTCCATGTACTCCAGCATAAACTTGTAAGTTGGTAGCTTGAATGTGATGGGGAATATATGTTCCTAGATGTATAACATCAAGAAGGGAGATGTTTTAAGATCCTACTTGAATCTTTTTATATCATCCCAAATGGCATACTTGAGAATCTTATGCCATATTCTAGGTTTGTCTATAACAGACTTTTTAATGGCTTTCATCAAGTTCTTATTTGTTAATTCAGACACTCCATTACCTTGAGGGTAATGGTTGGTTTATAAATTGAGGATTATGTTGTTATAATATACCCACTCCATAATATCTATGGATGTAAATTCTAACCTATTGTCACATACCAAAGATGTTATAGTTCTAAATCTAGTGCATATATTCTCTTTTAAGAAACTAATCACTTCTTCAGTCCTACATTGTTTGGTGGATATAGCTTCAATCCACCTTGTGCAATAATTTGTAGTTATTAGGACATAATTATGACCTTATAATGAGTTAGGGTTGACTACCCCTACAAATTCCAATCCCCATTAGGCAAAAGGTTTGTCAATCATGACAAGTTGTAAAGGCATTGATAATTTTGGCTCCTTAGTATTGAATATCTAGAATGAATGACATTCTCTCACATGTTTATGAGCATCTTTGAAGATAGTGGGCCAATAGTAACCATACCTAATAATATTGTGATCTATGGTTATCCCAAATAGATTCCCACTTCCTAACTTCTCATGAAAGTGCTCATTATTTTAGTGGCTTTTTGCTTGGAGACACATCTTAGGTACACACCTTCAAATTTATTTCAGTATAATATCCCATTATTAATGAGGTAGTGAGCTATCTTCAGCCTTAAATCTCTTCTCTTCTCCATATTTATTCCTTCAAGACAAGTACCATTGATTAGTAAATGAATTATGGAATCATATCACTCACTAGATTTGAAGTTTTACTAATCAAATTAAATAATACTTAACTTAGGGATTGTATTAATAATCATTTGAATTAGAAGTAGTGTGATCAAAGGAGAAAGAGTAGAGGTAAAAGTCCTTTTAAAATTTAGGACTTATCAAGATTGGAGCTTGGTTGATTTTAATTTTTATGTCTTCAAAGGCTTTCTTATATTCCTCATTCTATGAGACTTTGGCATCCTTATTTAACATGTCATTCAATGGTTTGAGAATCTATGAAAATCCAGAAATGAACTTTCTTACAAAGTTTATCTTACCAAAAAATGATTTTAATTATTTTTTATTATTGGGAGGCTCTATCTTAAATATAACTTCTACTCTTTTATGGTCTATGGAAATTTCATCCTTAGTGATGACATGGCCTAATAGTTTACCTTTAGTAACACAAAAATGCTCTTCTTAGGGTTAAGGGATATTCCATACCTTCTATAACTTTCAAACACATATTTTAAATTCATGAAATGGTCTTCCCTATTCTTGTAAAAAAGAGTTAGATCATCTATGTAAATAATGATACACTTACTAATCAAGCCTTGGAAGGCATGGTCTATGGCCCTTTGAAAGGTAGATCCTACATTTATCAATCCAAGAGGCATCCTATTATATGCAAAGGTACCCCAATTAATGGTGAAATTTGTCTTCATTGTATCTTCCTTATCAATGAGCACTTGGTTATATCTTGAAAACCATAAATAAAAGACATCATGGTTAAACCTAAAATAATTTGTATTACCTAATCAAGAGAGGGAAGAGGATAATTATCCTTTTTAGATGCTTTATTTAAATTTCTAAAGCCAATACATAATTTATTTTCGCCATTTTTATTTCTAATTGGTAACCTAAGTAGAGTGCATGATGGGAGACACAATTCTAGCATCAAGTAATCTCTTGACTTCTTTAAAGATCATGGGTTCCAAGACAGGATTCACATGTCTTTATTTCTACCTGAAGGGATTACAAATTTCTTTAAGAGGTATAGTATGGGTGATGACTCTTGGATAAAAGATATTTAAGTCATCATAAGACCAATCTATGACATATTTATACTTTTTTAACAACTCCTTAGCCTTCTTGTTCTCAATATTAGTGAATGTTTTTCCAATGTTAACCAGTTGAGGTTGATCTTGGGGGCCAAGATCAATTATATTGTAATCCTTCCCACTTACTTTGGGAACCTTTGAAGCTTCAGCCAACTTATCTTGATCAAACATCCTCTATAAGGTAATCATCCCCTTAGGAATCTTATTGTCATTTAGTTGAATGAATTTACCATCAAATTTGCCTTCTTTAAATGCATTGTCATCAGCCTCATCAATGATCTAAGTTTTTAATTCTCCTAAACTAGTCATGAAGTTTAGGATCTAATGATCACCACTAAAGACCTATAGATGGTTCACATTTTTTGGGATAAAATGGCATGGTATTAGCTCAATACTAAAGTTGGGGGAATCTTAGTTAGGCATGAAATTAGATATAATAGAGGCAAACTCATTAGTAGCTTTATTTTCATCCCTAGGGACAAAAATAATATTTAAGGCATCCAAATATTCCACTAGATCACAAACTCTAAATTTATACCTCTTGAGGTATGATAGTTTACATTGATACTTGTTTATTACTTGATTGACTACTAGTTCCAAGTCACCATAGACTAGTAGATCTTTGACCTTGTTTTTAATGGTAAATTGTAAGCCTAAAATGAGGGCCTCATACTTAACAAGGTTATTCATGCATGGGAATTAGAGTCTATAAGAAGCAAGATATTTCTCACCAATCGGATCAATTTGAACAATGCCTTCCCTAGATCTATCCTTACACTTAGCCTCATCAAAATGTAGCTTCTATAACCTAAGAACAACATTAGAAGCTTTAATATGAAAAACCTTGGTAGTTTCTAGGGTGAAAACCCCTAAATCTAAATCAAATATGTTAACCCTTTCATTGACAACATTATACTCAGTGATATATGCTTCATTCTTGGGTCCCTTTCAACTTTGATTCGGCTGGGGACTCCCTTCCAAGGAAGCCATAGGTGTGAAAAATTAGTGGACATATATCCATTCAAAGCCTTTGTGCACTCTCAACTTAACATCAATTTATATGCATCAAGCATATATACCACTTGGATATTAATAAATTATTTGGTCCTTGGCTTAGAAGCCAATTATATGTGGACATTTAGCAATTCTCTAACCACATTTACCCTAGACTTATCTAATTGGGTGACAAACCTATTAGACTTAATGGGGGTCAAACCAAGTTATTTACAAATACTTACAGGTATAATATTGGTAGAGGCACAAGAATATAGCAAATAATTATGCAAGTTCTTGCTAAAAATCTTGACTATAAGTAAGAAAGGTGGGGACTTTGTTTTAGCTTTATACATGGCAACATTTGATTTATCAATCTTGGTCACCTTGATAGGTTTCTTGGACAAAAATTCTAGAAATATTCACTTTGTTTTATGATTTGGGTTAATTCATGTAAGGTAATATTAGATTTAATTTTCTTCATGTAATCTACAATGTTATAACCAATCTTATTGGAAGAATTGGAAGCATAAAAACTAGGTTTAGAAGTACTTCCCTTCAAGGGATCTAGATTATTATCTGAAGTGGTGTTTAGAGGAGTACCAAAGTTGTTTGGAGGAGTATAAGTAGTCAAAGTTTGCCTATGTTCTTTATTTCTTAGAGGGTATGTTTTTTTAACTAAGGGAAGTCATGAACTTCTTCATGAACATCATCTAGCTCATTGTCTTCTTGGATGGGGAAATCAAACATTTCCACCATGAGGGTCTAGTCAGCAAGCTTGGATCCTGAGGTACCTAAATTATTATCCTTGTTAGGCACTACGTCAAAAGTGTCCAACTCTTTTTGAAATACCTCAAAATCTTTTAATAATTTAATGCAATCAATCTCACCATGCTTAGTAATACAATGGACTCTACAATAATCAGTAAAATCAATGTCAATGAGATTAATATCCATAGTCCTCTTTTCATAAGATGGTTCATTATTCTTATTGTTATGGAAAATATCATTATTGAACCTATTATTGGGTCTATTGATTCTTTGAAAAGAGAATTTCCTTTCAAAATTTTCTCCAATATTGCCAACCTTTTTTTGTAGTTACAAGAAGTCAATGCTTAGTTTTTGGACCATTTTTAGAATTAACTCATTCTCACTTTTAGGGGTTTCTAAATTATGTACTTGGTTTTTATTAAAACCAATGGCTAGTACCAAGGTATTTTGATCAGTTGCATTAAATCCATTATTAGCAGGGTGGTTTAAGAACCCTAAATTATAGTTAGGAGCAATATGTCTTAGAGGAAATTGATTTAGATTTGGGAGCTGGTTGAGAGCAAGCACATTTTGGTTATTATTGGGAATGGAATTTAGGGTAGGCATATGTGGATTTACATTAGGAACAAAGTAGGTCATCTAACCTTGAGTTTGCATCTAATCCTTTATGATCACATCCTTAGCATAGGCTAAAGATAGTGTGTTCATTAGACCTATAACTCTCTTTATGAATACAGAGGTCATGAGATCAAGAGCATCTTTACAAATTTCCAAGGCCAAGGCTTGATAAGGCTTATAAGGGTCAATGGTTTTGTTATAAATCCTTTGGAATATTTCATATAAATATCTTATAGGTTCATTGGAATCTCTTTTTAGGGTGGTAAATTACTAGTATAAGACATAAAGGTAATTATTTTTCCAAATTGGTCAATGAATATGTTATTAAACTCATCCTACGTAGTGATGTAGTCATCAGATAGGTTTAAGAACCACTCATATGCATCATATTTAAATGTAAAATGGAATAACCTACATGATACATCCTCATGAGTTATGTTTAATAATATTATTACAACCTTAAATGATTTAACATATTCCTCTACTATCACAATACCACTAGAACTAAAAGTTGGGTAAAAGATTTTTAGGATTATGAGGGAGGTCATAAATTGCACCTTGTATGTTGATAGGAGAACTTCCCAACCAAGCCATATGTGGATGAATTTTGAATGTAGAAGTACCTTAGAGAGGTAAATCTAGCAAATATTTTGAATGCATACATCTACCTTTGTTCTTTTTGGCTCTCCTATGGACTTTCAACTCAAGTAGAGGCTCTCTTGTCTTAGAGTGTGATCTAGTTTGAATTATTGGCAGTTCTAGCTTGAAGATTTGAGATCCTATTTGAAATAAGATGTATCAAACCAACTTTTAAAAAGAATGAGGATCAGATTTGTATACTAAGCTAATCATATAAAGTTTTACATAAAGAACAAAAAAGGGCATCAAATTTTAACTAAAAGAGCTAAAAGATGTGTCTAATTACACAAATATGGTCTATTTTTACAAGTCTAAGCTCAAATAAACCCATATCTATGAAACATATACCAACCTTTGATCAATATAAGTTATTTTAACCTCAAATATTGTGAATCCTTAGATCTTAAGCTATCTTTACTAGAATTAAGAATCTAAACTCAAAGATATTTGATTTTTGTCTAAAGGAAGCACAAAGAAGAGTTAAAGACCATAAAGGTTAGTGATATTTATGATTTTGAGCAAATAATCATGAAAAAGTGTAAAGATAACACAAATATTTGACCAAAACAAACTAAGATTAACATAGATTGATCAATTTCACCAAGATGCCCTCCTTATAGAACTAGTGGAAGCTATTCTTATTGATGCCTCTATGTGTATCATGGGTGCTCTTAGTGTTTTAGAACACTTCTCATTTTAGAATTATAGGAATTCATGGAATGAGTAGTAAGTTTTGGTAATTTCATTACCTATGGTGAAATAGAGGTAGAGTAGATTAACTATTCCATAAATTTATATTACTTGGTGGTTGGGAGCCATCATGGTCCCAGTGAATTTTGAAGTATCTATGTTGATCTTAGTGAATTCTAACCAAAATTATATACTAAATACTAATCTAAATAAATATTTATAGTGAGATTTAAACTAAAGTGATTTGATTGAAAAATAATAAAAAGAGAAGAGTAGGGTAGAAAGAGAGTGTGATTGTTGATCCTTGAATTAAACATTATGACAAAGTTTCAATTACAACTAAACATGAATTTAACTAGTATATAATACAAAATAGCATAATCTCAAATCTCACTATACACCAAGTAAACTTCTAAAGATAATATGAAGGGATACAAGTAAGAACTAAATTTACTTTAAAGATTTGTTACTACATTCAAATAGCATTTGCACATCCTAATGCAAAACAAATGAAATGAAGCAAATTCAAGATCATTTAGCTAATCTAGTGTAAGCACAAATTAGCAACCCTGTATTAAAAGATGCAAATTCAAAATTCATGAGACCATTCAAATTTAATACTTAGAATAACAATTGAGAGAGAATTCATGAAATAATTGACACAAAAAAATTCAGACAAACTTTTTAGTATTCCTTGTCTATATTAATTTCTCTAAAGTATACAAGTTTTGCTCAAAAATCCCCTCTACAAAATTATAGTATTACCTTTTATAAAAGGACAAGGTAGTATACCGATCAGTTAAAAGACACAAATGTACAAAGATAAGGACAATTTTCCTTTACAATTCTAAAATGCATTTGCTTTTCTAAATGGACTAACCTAGAGGCAAATATGCTAACAAACTAGCATACGCCTTTACAGAATAATATTCCTCTTTCAAAATGTTACAAAGTTTTTAAAAAATGAAATAGTAACTAATTGGTGGGCCCTATGTCTGATAAATCACTTGCTATTGTTGGAGGATGTTCATAGCCTTTTGGTGTTGTTCATTGACTAGCTCCAAGTCCACAACTAGTTTTAGGAGACACTCTTCCTCTTTTTTATCTAGCTCATTCAATTCCCTATCATTTCTAGCCATGTCTTCCTTGATGATCTTTGTCACAATTATCCTTTTTCCTACATTAAATATCATGTCTAAGATCTTACTGATGTTTGCTCCAAATTGGCCTTGACATTTACTTCTTATTTCTTGTATCACCAAAGTAGCCCTATACTTGAAATCATCATCCTTCATAATGCCTAAGTTAGTGGGCTATGTGAGATATTCAAACCTTTCTATTATATCTTCATCATCCTTTAGGAGTCTCTCTATACCCTTTGACCAAGCACACAAAATCTAGACTTTGTCAATAATAATTTCTAGAATTGCATTCAAATATCCCAAACTAATTGTTTTGAACCTAGGGATCTATCTTTCAACTCATATGTTGATTAGCTCTATTATTTTATCCTCTGAAGCTTACCATTGGGATTTTAAACCATTAGCCACTATATTCTATTGTGCCAATAAACTTTACCTTAGCTTCATTTTTTTCAATGCATCAAACATGTCTTAGAAGGATTCATCAAGCATTTTACCAATTGCCTCTAGGCTTTATTGCATAACCTAGGTTTCTATATTTTCCTTTTCCTTCTCCAAGTTATATAGCCTTTGCTTCATACCCCTGATTCCTACTCTAACTTGGGTTAAATGTGCCTCATCTAGTCTTTCTACATCTTACTCATGGATGGGGAGTTCACTAGGTTATTATCCCTCAACTAGAGATAAGCCTGAAAATGGCACAACCTTTTGAAAGGTGAATTCTTCAATCCCTACAATGGCTTTTCTATTTATCACTCTTTCCAAGCCTATTGTCTTAGAATTGAATTGTATAATAGTAGTTGGTTTTATGTACTTTTTAGGCTTAGGAACCTCCATCTAGGTGTTTATTGAAGATCTTAGAGTCTCTATTTACTTGATATCTGACTCTACATTGGCCACTATTCTTCTCTCTTCCTCCTCTTTCATCAAATACCATGAGTAGGATAAGGAGGGGATCTTCTACATTTTCCTATAGATAAACCAATCAGGGATGATTGGTCCATGAATGGGGTATTCAACACTGAATAAGTTGATTCCACTTGTAGTGTGAGTGAAAGTCAACTTGGGCTTATTTTTCCCAATTGAGACATTGTTAATTCCACCTTTATCTTCCTTAATGGTGTCAATGGGACTAGATCCAAGGCAATATCTTTCCCTTTTTATTTCTCAACCTCCTATGTTTAGGATTTTGTTTCTTTATCATGTTCCTTCTCTTTATTAGAACCATATGCCTCAACAAGGACCTTGAGGGCATCTTCAACTCTCTCATCAAGCTCTAGGGTAATCATGTCTAGGTATTCAATAGGGGATGTTCATCCTTGAGGTAGGGTTGAGGATGAGGGTCCCTCACTAGGCATTTCTTCTAGCTTTTCCTTGTCATGACCTTATGTAATCTATGTTTGGGGTTGGTGCCCTTCCAGTTATGGTTGATCTTGAGGGGATCTTGAAGGGCCAGGTAGAAAATGGTATTGTAGGGGTCCCATTTTCCATATATCTCTAGGGGGCTTCTGATCACTAGCCAATCTATGCTCAAGTATGATGTTATGTCCCTTAAGCCTAGCCAATATTTCTTCAAAATTATTTGATTTGATGTATAAGGTATCATGGATACTGAGTTGGTGTTCATATACTTGCTTGGGAAATTATTCAAATTTTAAATGTTTGGAGACCTTGCCATTAGGGTCCCACTACTTTAGTTCAATAAGCTACAGGTTAAAATATTCTTTGTGCCTAGATACAATATTTACCTAATCCCAATTATTTACCATAGTTATACCAATGGTCATAAGAAAGTGATAAAGGAGGCCTTTCCTCTTATCCTTCAACACTTTTTCCACACCATGAAGAAGCTGTTATGTAATTTCTTACTTTGCCAGCTTGATGGGAACATACATGGGAAAATTGTAAGGTTTGTTTAGAATCCCTTCAATTTAGATCACTATACAGTCTAGGTATAACTAATTGTCTCCAATTAGTTCCACATATTTATTTACTAGAGGGCTGACCTTGGGTATGGGGATCCCTATGATGGCTTCTACTAAGGATGGATACACACAATCATAGATGAAATGGATGTTTTACCTATACTTGAATATGGGTTGTTTTGAATAGTATTGGGAAACTATGAATCTACCCTCAGGTGACCAATATTTGATATAAGGGATCTTGGTGAAGGCTAGCAAGGCATCCAATAGATGGGACATCATGAATAATTGTGTACTAGTCTTCTTCTTAATGGCCTTGAATTATCATTCTATATAGATGGTGATCATCTCTTTAATTAGGGGAGTGAGTTATTTCTCTATCATGAAGTAGATGTAGGACACCCAAATATTATTTACATAAGTGGTTGAATGGGCTCCAAATATTCTATTCAATAGAGTCATAATTACCCTAACCACTTCTCTAAATTGGGCAACTAGAATATTACTAGTAGGGTCTTGAATCACATGGTTCCCATGGAGCAACCATGGCCTAAGGATGGTGTCTAAGTCATTCTTACTAGTCTATTCTTTGATGGTTGGTAAGTCTACTTGGGGTTTCCAAAAAAATTAGTAACTTTTGAAGGTGAATGGGGAAATGTATGTAATTATCTTAAAGTCATTTCATGAATAATCTAACCTTGCTCAATTCTACAATATTTTAATTTGGGAGAAAGGATGTCAATACAATGGAATACCTCAAATTTGGTGGAAAATGGTAGAGATTGTACATTTAGACTGTAACCAAGTCATAATATCTTTTATTTATAGTGGCAATACTTTTTTCCTCCATGATGGGTTGCATCTCTTCAATGGTCCAAAATAGTTTAGACTAGTTCCTATTACATGTGCTTAATGTTGTAGTGTATAGGTCTATGTCTTTAAATACCCTCCCTTAATTGTCTATAGATAGATAAAACTCTATCTCATCCCTTTGTTGTTGCCTCTGAGCTGCCATGGATTCCAAACTTGCAAATTTCTCACCATTGTGTTGTAAATGGCCTCTTAGTTAATTATTTTGTGCTCAAATTGTAATTTGACTCTTTTCATCTTGACTATAATCAATCCAAGTTCAAATTAGGGTATTTTATGCAAGTTTGGGGCTCTCTTGAAGCTTTAATGGTGATGGCTTATACAGACTTAGTCTCACTCATGCCTCAAAATTTATTTTGACCTTTGAATTTATATGTTTGCCTTTTCAAGCACACAATATCTTCATCTTTATCATTTTGTGCTTGTATGGTGCTTATTTTGCATTTATCTAACAACTTTCATGACATTTTTCATAAATTCCTTCAAATTTCTAGTTTTTGTTATTTAAAAATTTGTCCTTTTCTTCATGCCATTAGATCATTACCCATATATCAATGTGGGCCATTGATCTTGATCCAAGATTTTGCATGTCATTAGCCATCTTTGCATCAAGTCTTTTGGTTGTTCCATTTGGCATCTCCATGGGTTTTTTGAGCTCTATATCCTACACCATTCATATATTAAATTCACAACTACCATGAGTCAAGCCTGTAGGCTCTTAGAGATCCATTGAATAGTCTTTGGTGATTTCATGTCATTAGATCATTTGATCTTAATGAAGTGTAATCCATTGATACTTTGAGGTCCATGAATTTAATTAGTGCATGGTCATAGAAAGGAAATTAGGCTAAAATATTTTAAGCTAAGTTTATTTCATTTTAATAAACATGTTATAGACTTATGCTAAAATATTTTATGCTAATTTTTAAAACATGATATCAAATAACCCCTCGAATGATATAAAACACGCCCCTTTATCTAAGTAAAAAATTTGAAGATCTTAAATTTGATATGGCCTCAAGAACATCAATGATAGCCTCATAGGTGTCAAATGATGTTCATAAGTACATCAAATTTAATCTCATAAAGTTCCTTAGGTTTGGTGGGCTTAAAGTTAACAATATCATAGATGTCAATGATGGCCTCACGGGCATCAAATGATGATCACAAGAACATAAATTTTAAGCTCATCAAGTTCATGTATTCCATAGATCTAAGATTTAATTCACTCCATCTAATCAAGATCCATGATGAATAAATAACCATCTAATCAAGATCCAAGTGAGTACATGTCATTGGTTCAAGGTTTTGTTAACATTAAGCTTCAAATGTGGGAGTGCCACATGGTAGCTATGTGGGGCTCCCAAGCTTTGACCTTATTGACCCTAGGGAGAACCCATGGGTTGTTGATATCTATTTAAGTCCTCAAGATGATGGCACTTATCATCCTTATAGGAACCCTCTTTCCTTTGACATTTTAACATTATCTATGCTTTGTTGGATCCATTTTGGGTGAGTGGACACAAACCATTGATTTTAATCTAGACACTTTTACATGATTAGATCCTTTAGATCTTAAAGTTAAAACCTAAGTTTTAACCTAAGGTCTTGTTGTATTAAAAAATACAATGAGGCCTTAGGTAAAAAATTAGGCTTAATCTTATGTTTAATAATGGAGTCCATTTAATCTTGGGTGATCTCGCACCATCTGATCTTCAGTTTCACTTAAGCACAAGCTATTGATCATGATCTTTGTGATGATGTGGGATTGGTAAAAATGGTGAAGGCTTTAGGATATTTGAACTTCCTTCCCTCTATTTGATCAAGGGGTGTGATGAAGCAAGATCCATTGGATCTGTAAAAGGAAAAATCATCTAATTTAGGACTCCATATGAAATAAAAACTTAGGCCAAAGTGTTAAGACTAGGGTCTCATTCATTTTGATAAACATGAATATGGCCTTATAATTAAGACTTTAGGATAAATAGGTAATGAAGAGGACCATGATAGAAAAAAATAAAAGGACCCTACCAATATGAAAGTTAGACTTGGTTAGAAATAAAGGAAACAAAAAGGGGGAAAATAATGAAAAGGTACCAAGCATGATTTTAGGCTAGGTTTTGGTCATGTTGTGAAGCATGACTAAGCCATAGCATAAAATTAGGCTTAAGTAAAAATTTAAAGTATTCCTACCAAATGAGTTCTTACCAAATATAAATTTGAACTAAGGGTTTATGCTAGGGTTTTTTGAATGAGAGTTTTTAGAATATGAATCCATGTTTGAGTTTTCACAAACCAAAGGCTAGTGAGATTCTAAATATAGTCAATCTATAAAATCTAAGCATGATCCATCAATAAGAGCACCTTGAAACCTATAAATTAAAGACATTAAGACCAATTACTAACAACATTAGGCAAGCTCAAATTGAAAGTACAAGTAAATAGGCCATTCTTATCAAAGTGGATGACCTTCAAATTTTGATAATGATCTAATCATATCAAGTTTTTAGTATTAAGGTTCAAACTATCTCAAGGGTCCCAATTTTAAAAAAAGGGTGGTATGTTAACCTCAACATAACCCCATAGGAAATTTTCCACCTAACAACCATCCCCTTAATACTAATTTAGTGAATCCTCCTACAAATACTAACCCACCAATTGGTACAACTCAAATTCTTTCACAAATAGTGCAAAAAATGAATATAATGCGAACATTTAACACCTACTAAATGATGAAACTATAACATATTTTGATCAACATGGCTAATCAGCCTCCCATTTTCCCTCAAAATTAATGTCATTCCCAAACACATACAAAATGACCCTTTATCCCCTTTCATTTTATCCATCAACATTGGTAATATATATCCAACCATTAAATATGATGGGACTAAAGACCTTGCATATTTTATTAAGGCATTAGATAATATTTATAAAGAGTGGATCTAAACTAATTCTTTCACCACAACTAAAATTTTAGTTAAAACCTTTACGAGTGATGTATTATAATGATATAATCAATTTCCACAACATTTTATATAATAACTAGAGGATTTAGTCAATCCCCTGGTTAAATAATTCCAACACAATGATCTCAAAATTTTCCTTGACATTGCATCAATGCTAACTAATCCCCTATCAAATCAGCTCATGACTTTATCTAATGATGTAAATATTTGGATTAGAAGGTCAATCACAACATGACTGATGAAAATTTATTTAAACTCTTTATAATGGAATTAATACCTTCACTCCAATATAAGGATTGAAATTTTTCTCCCCAAAGCTTAAATGATGCTCTGGACCAAGCTAAGAGTCAAGAATTCTTAATGAAATATTTTTAACCTAACACTAAAATCATTAAGATATCTTTATAACATTCAACCAATGCAATAACTAGAAACCTTCCTCAACCCAAACTAGGAGTAGACAAAGTGAAAAATCCCCAACCTTATCATATGCCATTAACCATGAAACACATAAAACAAATTTTAGCACCCTATAAACCATTCACATACCCTAATGATACCCATAAATGGTATAATCCTAATAATTTTAATTAGTTCCATGACAATATAGGTCATTCCCATTAAACATATCAAGGGATTAAAAAATTTATCATTTATTTCATGTTATATAATTCTTTCAACCATGATGCCATGATTAAAATTCCTCATCGAGATTGCATTAATGTTTCTCAAAAGAAACAAGCTTCCAAAGCTTCTTATTCCAAAAATACAAAATATTTCTCTACATCTAACACTCAATAAGAAAACAAGGATATTTGTACAATTGATGATTATTATGATCCATACTATACAAATTCCCAATACATAAATGTGTCTAAGGTTAATTATTGCCACAAAATAGCCCAAAAATATCTTATAACTAAACCAAAGAAACATTCTTTATAAGAATAAATTCTCAAAGGTACTACTGCTACTCATATATCTTACAAAACTAATGAGGAACCACCTCCTCCTTCTGAATCTCCAACCACTTCTCTTCCACCTAAACATATATTACCTCCAAAGACTCATGTTAGTTCTTCTTCTTCTAAAACCCATTGAAACTTCTGAGAATAACTCAACTCTATGCCTTGAAAAATTCCTCTCATGGAGTTAGTTCACACCTCTCCTTGTCATCATAATTTCCTAATGTAAAAACTTCAAGAAATTGAAGAACCATCTCCCTTAGAAGAAGAACCATATTCTCATAAGCCTCAACCAATAGAATTGCATACCATTTAATCTATTTGTTCTTCTTCAAAACCTTCATATATTTCCTTGAGGAATACATGATCAATAATGAAATTATATTTTGAGCTGATGATCCACCTATCTTTATCAAAACATCCATTAATACCACCCTCATTTATTAGTAGACAAGGGGCCAGGCATTAATGTGACATCTCTTTGGCTCATCCACTAAGATATAACAAAGATCATATCAAACAAACTCATTTGACATTTCATGGATTCAACAATACTAATCAAAATCCACTTTTTGGTATTTGTCTCCCTCTTACTATTGGACCCAAAACTATACATACTAATCTTATGGCCCTTAATTTACCATTATCTTATAACATACTCCTAAGATTCCCATGGACTCATCACATGAGGACTATTGCCTCTTTTGAAATCTAATGTATCAACATGATTCATAATGGAAAATAGTATAAACATGAGGCCGATCCTAACACATGGATTATTTATCTTCCTAATCCTAAATCTCAATAATGGATTCCCACTATTCCAAAGATTAATAGTGCCCCTTTACCCAAATTCATCCATATTTACAAGTCACTCTTATTGATTCTAACAATGATGAGCCCAATAATTTGTCAAAATACATGTAATACTATCAAGTTACCTCCTTACATTTCAAAGTGGCTTCTTCCAATTTTACCTCATGATCATAACATCCCTCTTATCGATGAGATCACAAATTTCCCTCTTTCGTGTAATGCACATGAATCATATTATACATAATATGATTTCATTTGTAATGAGTATAGAGTGATTAAACTCTTTCAATACCCTTTGATTATGTCACTATGTAAATTTAATGATTTAGGTGTCTCCTCTTCTGAAGTGCCTTTCGAGTCATAAGCATATATTATTTATCTAAATTATGATGATAACTATATTATAGACCAAGCTTAATCGATATATTTAGATGTTTAACATTATCAAAAAACTTTAGCCTAGATACGTGCTTCAACCATGATGTTTATACCATTTCCATGGATTTTAAGTTAAAATTTGAAGGATATGTGCATCCATCAAATTCTCCACTTCTCGATACTCCTTAGGTGGTTGAATAAATCTTGCCTATTAGATATTCAAAACATATGAAACCTTTCATACCTCCTATCACACTGATTATTCTATCTAATTATCTTATGGTCAATAATTCTAAATATAAACTAATTGAATCCAATCAACCTTCCTCTATAGTTCTACCTACTCTCAAGATCACTCTCAACCCCAAGGCCATAGATGTAGGCCAAATACATTATGAAGATAAGATACATTATGAATATGATCACCATGGTCACAAAATCATTGATCTTAAATTATATGTGGAATATTATGGGCCTCTTCCCATGCTACCTAGTAACAAAGATATCCTTGTATTTCTCCATGCTTGAGAACCTCAACTCCTTCAACAACATCGTAAACTAGGTAAATTCAAGTACAAGGTCCCTTGTTTTAAATAACTTCATTACTATTATTTATCCTAACACAATTCAAATTTTCTTTCCTCCCAATACCCCATATCATTTTAAATATTGAAATGTTATGCTTATCAAGGAAACTATAAGAATTGAATATGGCACACCCTCATGTCTTCGACCTATAATAGTTTCTAGAGAACTCACACCAATTGAACATGATAACTTTATCTTATTATTTGATAAATATCATGAGACTTTAACTTGGTTATATGAGGACATGCCTAGAATATATCCTAATATCATGGTGCATAACATCATCTCATATCTTAATGCTAAACCTATTTTTAAAATACAATAGAAATTTCCCCCTTGAATTTACCATTTTATGCCATAAAAAAATTATTAAATAGTCATATGGTAAATTTATCAAACCCATGGATTATTTTGGATGGGTCTCAAACATTGTCCCCATTCAAAAAAAAGTCACCATGGTCAATCGCATTTGCATCGATTTTTGTAATATCAATCTTATTTGTCCCAATGACAACTTTTCATTACCTTTGATAGATGCCATCATCAATTCCACTAATAGATACATAATTTTGTCCCTCATGGATGGTTTTTTTGGCTATAATAAAATCCATATCACCCTTAAGGACCAACATAAGACAACTTTCAACATGGAATGGGGAACCATTACTATGTTAAAATGCCCTTCAACCTTAAAACTATTATAGCTACCTATCAAAGAGATATGACCAAAATTTTCATGACATTATCCATAATACTGTGAAAACTTATGTGGATGATCTCATTACTAAATACAAAATCGACAACACTCATATTTATGATCTTGCCATCATTTTTGATTGACTCATCAAATATATACTTAGACTTAACCATTATAAATATGTTTTTGGCATTACATATAGTAAATTGATAGGGTTTTTAGTCTTTATTAATTATATTTATGATAATCCCACCAAGATCAATGATATTTCAAACATGCTTATTCCTTGTTCCATTGCATACATTCATACTTACATTGGCAAGCTAGGGGTAATCTGACAATTTGTCCTCAAAATGGCTTATTGAATTTACTCTATTAATTCCCTTTTTAATAAAATTAATGATTTATAATGGATCTATCCTTGTTATAAGGTATTTGACAACATGAAATAATCATTGCTACATCTGTCTACCCTTTCTCCACCTTATAATGATTGTCCTTTAATTTTGTATACTTCTTATCCACTTATATAAGTTGGGGCAATACTTACCCAATAAGATGATACTAGAAGATTTTATGTTATCTAATGTATTATTCAAGGCATAAATTATTATGAAAAATTTTATACTAAAGTATAACGTGATTGCCTCACTATATATTTTATAGTTGAAAAGCTTCATCACTACATGTTCTTAAAACAACTTATGTAATAGTTATTTCCAACCCACTTCATCACTCCTATCTAAAGAATTTTTACTTTGAGAATAAATTGGAAAGTGGAAAATTATTTTAATGTAATTTCACCTCCACATCATCACTCAAAAATCTTTCAAAGGACAAGTCATTATTGACTAATTCGTAGTGACACCCATACTTGCTACCAATCATCTTCAAGATAATCTCTTCGATAATAAAATTTTATTTATTAAAGGTTTAAATTAGGATATCTCTCTTAAAGATTAATTCCATAAATTCACTAATTATTTGTAATAAAATAATCAAGAGGACTCCTACACTATTTATAAGTGTAAGTATAATTTATCTTCTCTGAGCTAGGATTGATTAATAGATCAACTACATTTTCCTTTGTAAATTTTCCATAACTTATTTTAGTTTTTCTAAATGATTTATAGAAAAAAATTTATTGTTAAAATTTATAATTTATTATTAAATAATAAAATCTTTTAAATTTTTAAAGTGTTACTATAAAAGGTAAAAATTATAATTCATTTGTGCGTTTGCAATTATTGACTATCAGAGCTCCAAGTATCCTAGTTAAATAGAGAGAGTGATGATGGTATGAGTTTAAAGAGGTAGACACATTAGATGTATTATAGTCACTACATATATATTCTAGGTATGAGATGAATCTAATTTAAATTTTGAGTATCATTGGATTAAAATGAACTAGGTTAGGAAAAGTAGGTGTCGAGGTAAATTCATGTAGCATAATTTTCCTCAAAAAAATTAGTAATAGAGTATAAATTATAGATAAAAAATATAAGATAGGTTAGTCAATTTTTTAGTGAATGAAATCAAAATAAACTTTAAAAAATAGCATTTTAAGCCTACTCCCTAGGTTTAAGTATGTGGAAAAAAAGAAAAAATACACATTATATGAAAAAAAGGTTTATACATCCTTAGAATATTTTCTTGAGAACCAGTTTGAAGAGGTGGAGCTCAGCCTATAGGCTACGAATTCTTTTTAAATTTTTGATTCCATGTGTGGAAAGAACCTATCCTTATCTACACTTTATTCTTGGCTTGGCTTAAAATGATAATTGGATCAAACTCCGTGTATAATTTGATATAGTAAGTTTGCATCAGTAAGCTTGTCTATAATGGCCAAATACCCTTATATTTATAGACATTTTGGATGTTTGTGAACCATTTATTTAAGATCAAGATCCATGGTTTAATATGAGTCATCAAACTCATGATCACACACATGGAGTGTGTAATATATGTCATTTAAGGCCTTTTGGAGTGTGGAAGGCATGCTGGAATAAAAGTGTATCCATTAATCCTCTTGGACTACGTAAGAGAGGTGTAAGAGGAAGAGTATGTAAGAGGGGTGTAAGAGATTTCTTGCACTCCTCTTTCCCATTAACTTCTGTGAGTGACATCATTTATGTGAGGCAATACTTCAAATTATATTTTAATAAAAATGGATAATTCCATATTCATGGAAATTTTCATTAGAGGAATGATTAGGTTAATTACTCAAGGTGATAAATTATTAATTAGAAGAATAACTTAATTTTCAATGTTTATTTATCAATCAAATATTTACTTAATTTCCTTATGAATATGTTTCCAAAAGATTGAAGTGATTAGGGATGTACTAGATAATATGAATGATGAAACATGATCCATTGCCCAAATTGGGGATGTATCATTGCAATTTTAGGTTAAAATGATAGATTGTGGGTAAATTAAGCCTAATGGTGATTTCTAATTAACCTTTCATATGATTATGGAAAATTACTCTTGATTTAAGTTTATACATGACTATGATTAAAATAAAGTGTCTACACTTTTACCCTATTTGATAAGGTGTTGCGAGACACTAGGCATAATAATGTCTTTTAAAATAATGAAAAAGTCATCAAGAGGAAATTTTATAATGTTTAAATAATGATGTCTTCACTCTTATCATTTTATCTTGAAAGTTAATGAGTCAAAAAACCCATATTTATTCCCCAAAGGTAATTGATTAGACCTACATACCCCCTCAAGGGGATAGTCGGGAATGAGTGAAAATGGATGGGCCCTAAAAATGAAGAAAAATCCCTATCTATAGGCAAAATAGTTTGAGAAAAGGAATAATGTTGAAGAAAATGATACATAAAATGGTCAAAGGATTAAAAAATGGGCCTCTAAGGAAAAATAAAATGGTTTGATTGATTATGCATATTTCAAAGGTGATATGGATATCTGATCATGATTGAAAATGTTGATGACTTTTTATATGTGGTCAAGTGTTGATATGTATCATGATTAGCATATATATTAGTCATGGGTTTTAGTTATGTGGTTTTAGGATAATATACAAGGATATCTTTCACTAAAAAATTTATTATGAGACTTCAAGCAATTGATTTTTGATATAACACCCAATAGTATGAACCATGATATAAACACCATGATAATCAAGCCATAATGTACATAAGTACTAATACCTGATCTAATAGACAATTGACAATAATACATCAATGATAAAAAACATGATGGTGATGACAACAAATGCCAAGAGAGGGATTCAAGTATAACTATGCAACATGAAGCACCATGATGATGACCCGAGAGGTGAAATTTACTGAGTCAAGGAGACAATAGAAAAAGGAAATAAGTAATTAAGCAAGCAAAAAAGTAAGAAAATACAAACCAAAAAGAAAAGAAACTTAAATCATCTTGTTGCTCAGTAGGAAAATCAAAGAAGCACACCAAAAACAATAAAAATAATCATTATTGACAAAAACATAAACACATCATAAAATATGAAATTAGTGAATTATTTATGTGTGTGTGAAATTAAGGTACTACCCTTGGGAAATTTTCCCCTAAGATCTAGAGGGAAATATACAGGACAAGATGGTAACCTAAATGGAAATGGGGAAAATTATATAAAAAGGAAGGGTGGTTGAGCTATATAGAAATGCCCCATGCATGTGGATGTTGCCTATATAGTATAATGGAATTCATGCCAAATTTAGTTCTCCCAAGGATGTGGGAAATAATAAAAATAATTAAAAGTAATGGATTTGATTTGTACAGGAAGAATAGGAAAAGTACACTCAAAAAATGGTGAGAATATTGAGATAAATAGAAAAATGGATTGGTAATAAGATTGGTTGAGCTAACCTAAGATGCCCCATACATCCAAGTGCTTCCTACACAGTCTATATGGACCATAAGATGATGTAGTTAGATTATAAATTAGAGTGTAAATGAATGAATGGAAATGGTATTTTATAAATTATCATGGTTGGATAAGGGGTTCTCACCTAGTAAATGCGGCAAACCACACTCTCCAAAATAGAGTCAAAGGCCATTAGTGAACCAATTGATAAAATAAACAAAGATTCTATGGCTTAATATCTCTTTTAGATATTTTAATCCCTCTTTTTGAATTTTTTTTATATTTATTTTGGTTTTGGTATTTTCAAAATTTTATAGTTTTTAAGACTATTTTGAATGTTTTTGGGTTTTGTCATCTCAATTCAATAGAGGATTATGAGATGCAGAACGTTTTAGCTCATAAAAATGATAGATCATGGATTAGGTTGCACATAAAATGGTGAAAGTGTGTATTAATTTAATTTTAAAATAATGAGAGCATGAAAAATGGGTGATTGAGTTTACCTCAAAAATTGAGTCCTACCTACATAGTCCAAATGGACCTTAGGTGAATGTAGTTCAACCTTAGTAGAAGATAATACAAACCAACAATAGGTTGAGGTAGGAAAATTATAAAGTTATATTAATGGATGAAAATGAATTAAAGGACTGGGATTATTTAAGTATCATGTCATGTGAGAGTCAAATATGTCCAATCATCAAAGTGTCATGCGAGTAATAGGCCAAAATATTTCCCAAACAAGTCTCAATATACCTTCAAATTCCATATGGTCAAAATAATATGGGCTAGGATAAATAGGATTGAATGGATAAAATGTATTGAATGTCATGGAATGGTCTATTATTTAATGAAAATAGGGATACCCTGAGTGTCAAGATAATTACAGATAAAAAATTTGTTATACATGATGCCAAAAACCTAGTTTTCATCATGGTACTTTCTCAAAGTACCACAAGCATGGTTTTAACCATTGGATAAATTATTTCTCTTTATTTTTTTTATTTTTTATTTATTTTTTATATCTTATTAAATTAATGGATAATTACAATATGCATAATGTTGACCCTTTGTTGTCTAACCAATACCCTCTTAGAATGGTTAATCTATCTAAATTTTGTTACCGATATGAACGAGATGACCATTGTCATGATATTCATTAGTTTTTAATTCTACTTCCTTAAAACCTCTATACAAGATGTATTTTTAGCCTCTAGAAAAAATAATGTTGATAAGAAGCGTAAATAAGGGTAGGCATGGGCTAAATGGTCTAATTGAAGAATGTAATATAGGTCTTTAATGGATAATAGGATCAAAATGAAATGTATAATGGTTAATGGACAAATGAATATTGGGATTTATTATCACACACATTTTTTTCTTCTAGATTTGACTTGATTTTGGTTTCAATGAGGCTCATATGGACTTTAATATTATATTCATCAAGCAATGATGAGTTGATTAACTCAACTATTGGTGCCTTGAAGAGGTTTTCACCAATAAAGTCTTATTTATTATTCTAACTTAGATTTTTTAATAGTTATTTGAATAAGGTTTCACTAAATGACTTTGATAATTCATTTTGATTATCCCTTAGTGCCTTAAATAAGGTTTTGCTAAAGGATTCTAATTTTTTATTATGATTATCATCTAGCACCTCAAACAAGGTTTCTTTATAACATTCCAAGTTTAGACTTTTAATCTCCCATATCACCTCAAACAAGGTTTCAATAGGATATTATTATTATACCTAAATATTTTCTTGGAACCCTAGAGATTCTACCACTAACATATCGCTATGGAATAAGTTCAACACTACATGAGTCTATCTATCCTAATCGATGTTTGTGGGTGGATGGATGTTTATAAAATGGATAAGATGGCCAATACTAAAGGCATGGTTAATGGTAATGAAAGGGTAAAAGGTGGCATAACTCTCATAGAGGCCACTAGGATAACTTGCATTGATGTTGAAGTAAATGTTCTAAAAAATTATAGAAAGACCATAAATACTTTCAATCTAAACTATAAAGAGTGTGTAGCTGATGTTGTAACATCTACTAAGGTATGTTGATTCTAAAGTTGATTCTAACTTAAGAGGATTCAAATCCAATTTTGAGACTAATATTGATCCAAATTTTGATGCTAAATATGATATTAGTTCTAGAATATAACCAAATTTTGATATAAATGTATCCATAAAGAGGGCCTATTAAATTACATTATTTAAAAGTACCTTTACACCTTTCACTTGGACATGGAGGCTTTTGGATGAAAAAATGTTTAGAAATGAGTAATGTTTAGTAATGGTTAAATAATGGGTTTTGACCCAATAATAATATGTTCTTCAAATATGGGCTCATCAAAGATGGGTCTTGTGTCAAATATAGGTCCTTTGTCAAGTATAAGTAGACCATCAATGGTTTAGATTTAGTCAAAGATCAACAATTTGACAAAAAAGTAAAAAATAGTTTAACTATAGTTTTCTTTGGACGTGGACGTACTTGATCATGTTTGACAAGGGGATCATGACATATCCCAATAAATTAGTTATCAAAATTTGGCACACTTGGATTATCAATAGATAAGGGCACTTGGAGGGGAAATGGAATAATAGGTTTGAACTATCATATTTATTATGGTTTTAAGACCAAATTGTCTTTTAGATTAGAAAATGACATGTTAATAGTGGATACTAAATGGCATAGTTATTGGTTAAATTGAGAGAGTTACTCTATCACTTATTAACTAAAGAAAGGTGATTTTAGAATAAGTTTAGGATCATGAGACACCATGAGTTAGATTAACCTTAGATTAATGCCCCAAAGTAAGGATGCATGCAATGGGAATTGGATGGAATAAATTGGCCCCAAAGAGGGTAGACTTGATCTCACTTAGAATGGGCCTAGAGAGGGTGAATTGGATTTGTTTGGAATGGGCCCAGAGAATAGAGACCTTGGTTTTAATGAAATCAGAATGGCTTGGCTTGGCTTGGTCCCAAATAGGGTGGAATAGACTAGACTAGAATTTCCCCAAATTGACTAGATTGGTATAAATAAGAATTGGTCCAAATGGTCTTGATTTGATTTTTCCACAAATAGGGTTGATTGGCCTAGATATGAATCAAATAAAGGAAAGTATGTATGTCATAACTTCATCATTTTCAATTAACAAGTGTGGGATATTGAATAGAAAAACAAGAAGTGGTTTGAATTAGAATGTAATTAATTTTTTAATAGTTTGATTTGGCCAAAATAGACTTGATTTAGCATTGAAATTTGGTTTGAGACAAACTTAATTGAATTAAATTTGGCTCAAGATGAACCATATCAAAATTAGAATGGTCTGGTATGGAATTGGTTTGGTATGTGGTTCAAAATTAACTTAATTTGGATTTTGATTAGCTTGGTACATAGTTGAAGATGAACCTAATTTGGATTTGAATAACTTTGTTTGGTTTTGTATAGAATTGGTTTAGTATGTGTTTTAAGAGGAACTAGTTTGGATTTGATTGGCTTGGTACATGGTTCAAGATAAAACTTACTTGGATTTGATTGGTCTGACACATGGTTCAAAATAAAATCTATTTGGCTTTGGTTGGCTTGGTATACGATTCAAGATGAAATTGATTTTAGATTGGAATGTTTGACCTTGGTTGACATAGAATGTTGAAATTAGGTCATTCAATGAAAATGATTAAATAGAATAGTTTAATCAGAGTTTGTTTATGAAAGTATCCAAATAAGAAAGGTGTGTGAATCAAACTTATTTATAAAAGGGTGCATAAATATTGGTACATTATAAGATTTCAAAAAAAAAATTAGTTTGGAATGTTGCTTTGGTTTGAAGTTGTACAAACTTTGCATTAGTCATGTAACCTAGATAATGTTTGACTCACATTTTTTTTGAACATTTGATTTCAAATAAAATTGATTTTAGGAAATATAATTTAATATTAACTTTGGAAAAGGGTTTGAATGACATTTGAATTTTAGAAAAGGTCTAATTTGATTTGATTTGGGTTGATCTAGTCAACCTTGTTTGACATTAGACTTCGATTAGATTAGAATTAGAACTTGGTTTTTAATCGGTATTTGAATCAAACTTGGAATTTGGCCTAGGTATGAAATAAAATGGATGGAATAATAACAATGGTTTACACAAAAAATTAGGGACTTAGAAATTTCTTGACATGGTATGAGTTACTTTTGACCCAAGACATTAGTAGAATAACACCTTGTCGTGTGTGTTAAATTTTTTTTGGATTTGGACTTTATTTTGTTTGATTTGGTTTCAAATATGAATTAGGTTGTGACAAAACAATCAAGTAAAAACACACAAAAATTACAAGCAAACTATAATAACTGACACAAGTTTACATCACATCTATTTGAACCTTCAATATACTTGCCTTGTGATAATATTTATAAAATTTGAGATTCATTAAAGAAATTATTATAATTATTTGTGGTGTTTAAATCCCACCCTTCTCTCAAAAGGTTTTTATGAATAAGGTAGTATTTGAGCACTTTTACTTTTTCACCCCTACATTAATGAATGTTCCATGAAAAAAGGTCTTCAAAGTTTTGACTTGGATTTCTAGATGGCCTCGATATACCTTTTGGTGTATAGGCACACAATATCTATTAATTAGACATCGATATTTAATGGAACATTTGCCAAAGGGTCTAGTCCTTCCATGACTACTTCATCCATAAGGATCTCAGGGAATTTACACCATTTAAATCAAGCTCTAAGGGACCTTTCAACTAAGATACCATTGGTGTAACCTTCATTTATATAACCTATTATATAATAATTTTTATACAATTCTATAATGTGACTTCCTAATCAATGCACCCCTAGGACCTATGGGAACATGATGAAATCCATCCTATGAAATAAGAATAAATATAAGGGTATAAGGAAAATGGGAACTTTTCATTTTTTATTCACCCAAAAATGGGATAGCATATGTAAAAAACAACCCCACAAGACACTCAATCAGGAAACAAAAACTTGTATGAAAGGAAAGAACTTTGTTAAATAAACAAGTTTTTCTTATAACCAAAATGAAAAGGTGAATTCATTTTAAGCCCAAATCAATGTGTAAAAAATGAAATTACTTTGTTTATAATCAAAAACACATTTTTTTATCAAGGTCCTACATAAAAAAGGGTTAGAATTTTAAGATAGGTAATAAATCTAGATTGCTAAGCTCTAAAGTTTTTGTCAAAAGAGGGATTTTACCAATATGCAGGCAAAGTCAATTTCATCAATTACAAAGATATTTCATTGATTACATATAATTTTCACCATTTTTAAAACACAATAAAATAGAAACTAAGAAAGGATGAATTCACAGATTAGTAGGATAAATTCACTAATTATAGAACCATTTCATTGATTCCATAGTAATTTTGTAGATTCCAAAACCTACACACAAAATAAATAGAAAGTATAAAAAGTGAATTCACTAATTAGCTGATCAAATTCATTAATTACAAATCCATTTCATCAATTATAGAGAAATTTCACTGATTCCAAAACCTACAAATAGAATAGATAGAAAGTATAAAAGGGTGAATTTATTGATTAGCAAGTAGAATTCACTTATAGGTAGAGAAAATTCATTTTTTTAAAGGATAAAATCATTTTTTAGTAGGTTAAATTCAATGATTTCACCTAAACTAAATATTAATAATTTTTTGAATAAAAAAGGTGAATTAAACTAGTTATTACATTAATTTTGGTAATTAAAAAAATGTTAATGGTCTAAAATAGCTTGTGGGGTGTATCAGGTCCCAATGGACATGCCATTACGTAGATTAGAAATCAAAGATGGGTTAGTCAATCCATTAGTAAACAAAATGAAAATGAACTTGAATAACTAGAATCTAAAGATTAATCCCTAGGTTGAGCTATATGGAAATAAGCAATAAATACATATTATAAGACAAAAATAAATATTTTTACCTCCTTAGAATATTTTATAAATAACCAATTGGAAGATGTTGATCTTGGATTGTAGGCTATGGAGTCTTTGTAAATTCTTGATTCCACATGTGGGAAACACCTCTCCTTGTCTACACTTGATTCTTATCTTGGCTTGGTATGAGAATTAGTTGTAGCTCCTTAAATAATTTGGTAGATTAAGTTTGCATGAATAATATTGTCTATAATGGCCAAAGGCCCTTGTATTTATAGACTTTTTGGATGTTTATGAACCATTGATTTGATATCAAGATCAATTGTGGAAGATGAGTCCTCAAACTTATGGTCACACACATGGAGTGTGTATGATATGCCATTTAAGGGCTTTTGGAGAGCGGAAGGCATGTTGAAAGAAAAGTGCAATCATTAGTCCTCTTGGAGTGTGTAAGAGAGGTGTAAGAAGAAGAGTGTGAAGAGGGGTGTAAGAGCTTGCTTGGACTCCTTTCTATTTCCTATTGACTTCTTTGAGTGACATCACCTATATGAGGCAATAATTTAATTTTGATTTTTAAAAAATGGATAATTATAAATTCATGGAATCTTTAATTAGAGGAATGATTAGGCTAATTAATTAAAGTGATTAATTATAAATTAGAAGAATAGAATAATTTAGAATGTTTATTTCTTAATCAAATATTCACTTATTTGTCTTATAAACACATTTTCAAAGGATTGAACTGATTAGGGATGTGTTAGATAAGCTTAATGATGTAACATGATCCATTAGCCTAGTCAGGAATATATCATTATGATTTTGGGTTAAAATGGTAATTGTGTAAGTAAATTAGTTCTAGTGGTGATTTATATTTAAACTTGTATATTATTACAGAAAATCACTCATGATTTTAGTTTAAACATGATAGTGATTAAAATGAAGTGTTTACATAAATTACAAGTTTTAATGGGTAGGAGCAAAAATTCAAAAAATTAGGTCTAGAATATTAATGTTGAGATAATTAAAAATCACCATGTAATTTGAATATTATTAGCCTAGCTGATCTACTTAGTTTGCATTTTTAGAATAAGTGTCTAAATCAATAGTATGCAGTCGATGTAATAGAATATTGTAGTGGCTAATATTATTTAAGATGGTAGATTTAGTTACAGTCTCTAGGGTCACTGACTACATACATCATGGTTGAGTTATTTGAGTTTAATGGTGGTCGAACTTGTATATAAGGTGGGTAATCTAGTAATTTTTGAGTAACGCAATCAATGATGTATTCCATGGTCGATCATGTATAAAGTTAGATGGCTAACTTAGTAGTAAAATTGGTTGATGTAGTTAAGTTTTAGTAAGTTATTTTATGGTGTATTAATTGGCTAAATATGTACAAATTTTTAGGTGGCCAACATAGTATGAAATGTTTCCAATTTAGTATAATATGAATAAATGTGTGGATAAATTAGTATAGAAGTTGATTGACATAGTTGAGAATAAGAAAAGGAAATCAAAAGAGGTTGATGAAGTAATTTATTACTTGTATTTTTCAATTTTTAGAGCATGTTTTTTCAATTATATGGGATGGTGGATTGATATGTGCTTTGTTGTTTGATGTTTTGAAAAAGTAATGGAGACTATGTAGATTAGTGTATATAGTGTGGTTACCATATCCACTCAAGAGATTGTCTATGATAAATTGAACTTAGTTGAATGCCTTAGGTTTTAGTGGTATTATGAAGACGTGATAGATTCCACTTAGCATAGATTTAGTATCTATGTTATTAGGGACACAAGAGTGGTTAACTAATACTTTTAGGTGGGTGGTGGATGTTGATACCATTAAGGTGTGTATCAACCTCAAGGATTTCCATGATTTGTTAGGACTCCTAATTTTAGGGTTACCTATGCTAAATGATATGCTAGATATAGATGCAGATAGACAAGTGAGCCTTATGGGTGACTAGTTATAATAGATATGCCCAAGAAATATTACGAGTATACCTATTTGATGTATATGTGGCAACCATTATGAATATCTAGAATTCCATTATTGGACTTGTGACAACTAGTGATTTTTCATAACTTGGATGGGAAGGTGCCATTATATATTATTAAAATATTTCAATCTCTATTAGAGTAGGTCACAATCTATGATTTAAGATATGTGATTTAGGTGTATTTAATGTATGATTTTTATAGTATTTTATCATAAAGGTAGATGATGATGGGAATTTTAATCTTATTATGTAGTTGGATCTATGTGAGGTTCCTAATGTATTGGCCTACGACATTATTGCATGTAGTAGATGACATCTTATAACATGTGAAACAATAGAGGCAATATCATATGTTGTATGTTGTATCACATTACCTAATTTTATATATAATTACATTAGGATATATTGTTTGGAAAAAAATTTAGGGTATAATAGATACTTGGACCACTTGGCCAAGTATTATTTAGGCACACATGGAGGAGACAATTATAGGGCACTATCCTTGGTGGGTGGATCACCCTATTTACTAGGATAGTTTTGATTGCCACACTCAATAGCTCCTATAGTAATATCAACATATTAGGAATTTCATTTGAGGTAATTACATGGTGTAGGGCGTAAAGGATTATTGATAGATGTTCCTATCATACAACCACTCTAGCCAAGACATGGATAATTATGATGGTGATGACAATGAAGGGATAATATAGTAGCTAAATGGGTATAGTAGTTGACTATTATAAAAAAAAATCATGTATTAGATTGACAAAAATGGTGGTAGATACTGAGGTAGGTTCTAGTGTAGCCACATGCACCACCAAAGGCACATCCATAAGGAGATCCACATGTGGATAAATATGGAGATATTATAATATAGTTTGTATTGATTTGATCGATTATGAGGTTGATTCATATTTTAGTGAATCATTATATTTTACTCAAATTTTCTATTATAAAGTCTACACACCACCACATATCCATGCTTCATAAGAGGTACTCACTGGGTGAGTGTATAGGACTACAATTGATAAGTAATATGTACTTTTTAGGTTTTTAATATATTTTATGTACATGCTAGATAGATTTTGTATTATATATATATGAGATTTTATGTTACATTTTGTATATGTTAAAACTGAGGAGGATAGGTGGTCATTCATAATGGAGAGAGCACAACATGATATACTAGATGATGTATTCCTTGATCATGATATGACACATATGATTGATCTGATGGTACCCTCAACACATATGTCTACTAGCTAGTTTCATTTAGTTGGTGTGACCACTCAAGAGTTATGTAGATGAGTTGATGCACCAAGGTGGTGTTACCACCAAGTGTTGGTGATAGATTTGTAGGCATTGAATTCATTAGATGTAGAGTGAGATGCACATTTGGATACATATAGACATTTGGCCTAGGTATAGGTCCAAGTGGCCCATTTATAGAGTCACTTCAATAGACTTTTCATAAAGTGAAGTCACATTCTCCTATGGGAAGTGTAGCTATGCCATCACCATATATGCGGGGTGGGACCCCTCTATAAAGTGATTGTTGTTTTTGTTAAGGCATTTAGATATAGATGTTGTTTTTGATAACTAATGGATGTTATGATGTATTTATTTTATTTCTAGCATATGCATTTGATTTTTATTTATGGTATGGGAAAATGTATGATGTATGTGTTTATTATTTTCTATAAAATGTGAACAAATGCATGCTAAAAAGAATGATAATGAAAATAAGTTTAAAAAATGGAAAAAAAAGACAATAAATATCAATCATGAAGAAAATGAAAATGAAGCAATATAAGATGTTAATATAAAGGTGTATTAATATGGACTTTCTATGTG
This sequence comes from Torreya grandis, assembly GCA_037957365.1. Taxonomy (NCBI): domain Eukaryota; kingdom Viridiplantae; phylum Streptophyta; class Pinopsida; order Cupressales; family Taxaceae; genus Torreya; species Torreya grandis. Next base: position 3,591,508 of record JARHVA010000632.1, on the reverse strand, counting down.
AAAAATAATAGTGTAAAAAAAGATATGAATGAAAATAAATGTCAAATATAAATGAATTAAATGATGAAATATAGATGTAAATATAGGTCAATGTAAACAAAGATATGCAAATAAGTGAGCGATAAAAGATGAGAATAATAATAAGATAAAAAATCAAACTTGGAGTTTATGTTAACCAATAATGTGAAAGATTAAAATTATTATATGACAAAATATGGTATGTGGTGAATGAAAGATAAATAGTGATTTTTTGAAGAAGGCCTAGTCCTATCTGAGGTATTACACTACAACTCATAAATGGATAACCAATTGGTATTTTTTTGTAGAAAAAATATAATTTTGTGAAAAAGTCTTGGTCCTGTCAAAGGTATTTAATTATAACTCATAAATGGATTACCAAATATGGATTAAAATAGTTTACAGAGAAAGGAATTTTGTGAGGAAGGCTTGGTCCTATCCAAGGTCCTACATTACAACACATAAGAGATTAACTACAAGGGTATGATATCATAACAAAAATATGTATCAAGGGGAGTTCTTTTAGGAATAACATTATGAGACAGGGAATGATAACATAGGTGTTTTGACAATCTTTGGTATAAATGAGACATCCTATGTAAGTGTTCAAGTGCTTAATATTCTATTTGGACAATAAAGACTTAAGATACTACTAATGATAGACATAAATTAGTTGGATAATGAGTGAAGTTCCTAAATCATATCATGAAGGTTATTTTTTAAAAATTAAAATAGGCCTACCTCCCCATGAAATGTTACTGTTTCTATGCTAATTTCGCTTTCATATTCAAAAGATAGAAATGAGAAACTAAGAGATGGTCTAGAGTTAAAAGATACTCGGATGTTGTCGTGCACACCAAAATCAGATGTTGGAAGGTACTCCTCTTTGGCTATGGAGGAATGACACCTGCAAAAAAAAAGAGACTAAAACATGAAAAAATGTTAGACGAAGAGACGGTGGGCTATCAAGCAAAAGCTTGATCACTGAAGTACGAAGACTTCCTTAAGGGATATCAACCCACTAATAAAAAGCAAAATATTTGATAGAAGTAGAAATAATGAAAGACCAGAATGAAAGGAATAAAAGACAAAAAACAAAATGTGTACCTGATATGCAGCAAATTGCTCTACACAGTCACCGGCATCAGTCTCTGTGTCGACGTCGGTCAAGAAGGGTGCCGACATCGGTTAAAGTGCCGATGTTGGTAGGGGTAATGATAGGCATCGATCAGGGCAATAGTTTTTGGATGGGGTCTGGTCAGGTCTGGATAGGGTTTTTATATTGTAAAAGGGTCTGAAGTTTTTGTCTGAGGGTTAGGGAGCTAGTTTGGGAATCAGAGGAATTGTTTGGGGGTTTGTGTAGGGATTTGGGCAGAGTTATAGACTGTATTTTCTATAGAGGGTGGATAGAGGTGATACAGGTGGAAGTAAGATCGAGGCTATAGTCTAACTCTAAATCTAGGTAATGATAGCAATTAAAAACAATAACCAGAGAGCAGAATAAAAACACAGAACAAATGCTTACCTGTTGCACACTAAAGATAGAATAGGAGACATGATTGATGTTGTTGATGTGTTGCAAAAGTTTGATGTAGCAGACCTCTAGCAAGATGACTGAAGCAAAATCCTATACCAGAGAGAGAGAGAATGTGAGAGATTGGATGCAGATTGGTTGGATACAAGAGTTGGTTGATCGTTCGAATGAAGAGGTTGTTGATTGATTGATTGAAGAAGGTTGTTGACTGATTATGAAGGAAGGTTTGATAACCGATCGAGAAATAGATTGGCAATCGAATGGTGAATAATGGATAATGGATAACGGACCCTGTGTTTGGGTTGAGAACGTAGTGTTAAGGATAACTGACGCCAACAGGACTACTGAAGTTGGCCAATAAGTGATCGACGTCGGTAGATGCAGAATGGGGATAGAGGCTAGCTTTAGCTTTCTGCTCATTTTTACATGCTTCCAGGGTCAAGGCTCATGGGAAAATGGATGATAGGGGTTAAATAGATGTGGGAGAATAAAATGGGGGTTAAAGGGAGGACGACAAGGGTTAGACACAATTTTGGTGTCTACATATGCCCCTTTTTGTCTTGTTGGTTGTTCTGGATGAATTGCAAGACAAAAATAGGAGTTGGTTGCCCCAAGTGTGGAATAAGGTCGATTTCATCTTGTTGGTTGTTTGAATGAACTGTAAGACAAAAATAGGAGGTGGATTGCCCCGATTATGGATGAGGTATTCCCCCTCAAAGTAGGAGTCAAGGGAAGGGAACTGGCAATCATGTGTTGATTTGACAAAGAGTGGATGAAAAAAGGGGTGAGGGTGAATGCTATAAAAGTCATGATTATGCGCATACCACTTCACAAGATGGTCAGGTCAAATTGTCATAGGTCAAGGGTTGAGGAGTGCCAAAATTAAAGTAATCGGGCCCCAACATTTAGTCGTCTGCTAATTGGGTTATTCAATCTAAGCTAAAGCTCTAATGGGTCATCGTGTTCTGGGTATCCCGGGCTCAGGAAGTACTCCTAAAAACATGAAAAAAGTCATAAGTAGTACAGATCAACCGACTTGCAATCCTATACTTGTGAGGGTCCAAAAATAGTTTGTGCATAATTTTGCTAACCAGTCATGAGGTAGCATACAGGCAAAAACAACCAAGGCAACATTGTCTTGGAAGTGGTCGAAGTCAGAGGAGATAGGCATGATCTCCAATGGTCATTACTCGAGGTGGATGGATGGACAAAAGGATGTGGCCGAGCTAACCTCAGAGGATGTTATGTGATCTGAGTGCTACCTACATAGCCCTTGTGTGAAGGGCCTCAAGCCAATGTAGTTCTCCCTAAAAGGGAGGAATGGTCAAAGGGATGGAATTGGTCTTGGTCGAGGGTAAGGTCATGGTCAAAAGGAGGAAAGAAGGTTTGTCCATCAGAGAGATGAAAAAATGAAGGTGGTCGAGCTAACCCCAGAAGATGGCATGTCATCTGAGTGCTGCCTACATATCCCCAGTCTTAGGGCCTCAGACCAATGTAGTTTGAGCAAAGAGTCTGAGTGGTAGATAGGAGGTCAAAGTGGTTGATAGACTGGTCTTGGTCAAGGTCGAGGTCGAGTGATGAAGGAGAAAAAGAAGTTTTTCATCCCTAGAAATTTTCCATATTCATGATGGATGTATGTTAAAGATGAATTGAGGTCTATTTATGCGTCAGCAAGTATTGGTTTATGCTTAACATAAATTGCGTCTGGTCGATAGTTTCCATGTGTATTGGTGTCCATAGAAACTAGTGTGAATAAGCTATGGGAGTGGCCTGAAAAGAGAGTTGAGTTGATTTGATTAGGTTTGACAAGTGATGAAGTTGAATGTGACCAAAGCGTAGAAAAAGTGAAAGGCATATTGCTCTTTCATTGACAAAGACCAGAATGATAGCATAAATAGGGGTTATTAGAACTAAGAGCCCCATTCATGCATGACGTCGTTGACCATATGTTGTGTTAGAGCGGTAATCGAATCACTTTGACATTAAAGTGAGCTCGAAGTCTCATGAGCAGGTGATAGGAGGAGGATAGGGTAACCCGTTTTAGAGTAGAGATAACTTTGCCCCTTTTTATAGGAGACCCTGAGACAACTACAAGCCAAGTCCATGATTTTTGATTTCCTTTTTTTTTTGGTGCAGACTGATCAATGCGAGAAGTCTGCATAGAGATGTCATTTGCTTGGTGGTCATTTGCAAAGCTGATCAATGTGAGAAGCTTCTAAGAAATATTGTTGTTTGTAGCAAAGTTAGTCATAGCCATCCTTCGAGGGAGTGGTCTATATTTTGCTTTATATATAAGGGCTTTGAATAGCTGTCCTTCGAGGGAGTAGTCTATTAGCTACAGCAATGATAGTATAGCTATCCTTCGAGGGAGCAATCTACCTTTTGATTCTAATTTGGTGACTTTGGATATTTTGACATCTTGATTTATTTTGACAGAAATGTGAGTCATGGAAAAGACTATAGAAGGTCAAGGGTTCCCTTTTATTAGGACAAAGCATCCATACTATATAAAAGGGGTGTATAAGATTTGTTAAGGGGAGTAGGGTTAAAAGGAATGAGGATTAAGAAGATAGGGATTACTCAAGGGATGAGCTCAAGGTAAATGTCAAGTGGATGAGTACTCAACTAACAGTAGAATGGTCGCAGATGCAACGCATTAAGAGGCTCAGGTTATGGTCGTCCATCGAGAGAAGACAAACGATACGTCCCTGATCCATACTTGTGCGTGATAATGAAAGGTCTGAGCCAATTAGGGGAAAACTTGCCTCATTTACTTCACTCCATATTGGTCACATGCTGATTCTCTTTTGAGGACGAGGTCTCTGATATTGAAATCTCATTCTCACAGATTTTTGTCATAGGCTCGCTTGATGCGATGTTGATAGACATGGAGATGGTTAAGGGCAACAAGATGATGCTCGTCAAGTAACTCAAGTTGAGCTAAGTGATCTTAACGAAAGTCATCGTTAGAAAGAATGTCATGCAGAGAGACACAGAGAGATGGGATTTGTACTTTGAGAGGTAGGACAGCCTCTATTTCGTACACTAAAGAAAAAGGGGTAGCACCCGTGGAGGTTTAAATGCTAGTGCAGTAGGCCTACAAAGTGAAGGGAATGTGAATATGCCAATCCCTTCTAGTGTCGCTGACCACCTTCATGAGAATTTTAGTCAATATTTTGTTGGAAGCCTCGGCCTGCCCATTTGCTTGTGGGTAGTAAGGCAAAGAGAAACTGAGCTTGATGCCAAATGAGTCACAGAGTTTTTGGATGGTTTTTTTTTTTAAGGACTTACCATTGTCGGTGATGATCTTATGAGGGACACCGAAATGATAGATGATGTGGGTGTTGATGAAGTCGACGATCTTGTCAGCTTTTATGGAGATGAGAGGAATGGATTCCACCCACTTGGTGAAATACTCAGTGGCGGTGATGATGGATTGATGATGAAGAGACGAATGAGGGTTAATCTCACCGATGAGATTTAAGCCCAACTGAGAAAAAGGCCAAAAATTTTGAGTGACTTGTAAGGCGTGACTAGGAAGATGAAGCAAGTTAGAGTGCTGCTGACACTTGATGTAACACCGAACATAGTCGCTACAGTCTTGATGAAGGGTGGGCCAATAATAGCCCAGACGAAGGATGCACTTGGTAACCGAATTCCCACTGAAATGTCTACCACAAATCCCATTATGGACTTGCTTAATGGCTTGAGGTGATTCAGTGGAGGTGAGACAATGAAGAAGGAGGCTATCAAAGCCTCGCTTATAGAGAAGACCCCCTAGCATGGTATAGAGAGCGGTACGCTTGATAAAATCTCACCGTGCATTGCTAGAGAGGTTGGGAGGAATGACAGAAAAAGATAAGAAGTCCACAAGTTGCTTATACCAAACATCTCGTGGGCTAGAGTCTATAGTGTTGACATGATTAATGTTAGGAGAGATATAAGAAGGCAACGACACATGATGCACCATGACAAAAAGTCTGGATGCAGATGAGGAAGATGGGATATGTGAAGCGAGAGAAGCCATGGTGTCAGCAAACTTATTCGTGGATTGAGGAATAGTCTGCAAGAGGTAATGGTCAAAAGAGGCAAGGAGGATGTCAGCATGATTTTTGTACCTTTGCAAAATTTCATTTTTACAGAGGTATGAATCGTTGACCTAATTGACGACGAGCTATGAGTCATCGAAGATGTTGATGGACTTGATGCTGAGAGAGAGGGCAGTCTGAAGTCCCAAAATTAAGGCCTTGTATTCAGCCATATTATTGGTACAAAAAATGTTGAGCTTGAAAGACAAAGGCATGGGCTCACCATCAAGTGGGATGAGAATGACTCCCACACCCCCACCAAGTTGACATTTGGAGCCATCGAAGAACATGGTCATTTGGTAGATAGTGTCATTGGTGGAAAGCGTGGTGATAGACTCATCAAGGAACTCGCACTACGAAGGTTGATTGTTGGGAAGAGGGGCATCTACCAGTTGATCAGTGATGGTTTGCCCCTTGATAGATTTCTACTAGATGAATTTGAGGTCAAACTCAGCAAGCAGCATGAGCCACCGAGCCATAGGTTGATGTTGATATGGCTTGGAGTGCATAAACTTAAGAGGGTCAGTATGAGTGATGACAAAGGTTTTATGGTTAAAAAGATAGTGGCAGAGCTTGGTAGCGACAAAGACTATGCCAAATAGAGTTTCTCGATATGAGTATATCGAGTTTCATAGTCGACCAGTGTTTGGCTGATATAGTAGACCACTTACTCACAGTGATGCTCATCTCGGTGCGTGATCATGGCACCTAACGAATGGTTGGTGATAGAGATATAAAGGTAGAAGGGGTGGTCGTCTTTAAGTGGAATGAGGACTGGTGGAGAGACCAGATAGCATTTAAGGGCTTCAAAAGCCTCTTGATAGTCCTTATCCCATGTAAAGGAGACATCCTTCTTAAGGAGATGATGAAAAGGTTGGCAGTGGTCAGAAAGTTGCGAGATGAAATGGTGAATGGACTGGAGCTTCCCTTGTAGACTGTGAAGCTGCTTGAGATTGGTTGGGGGTGGCATTTTGAGGATAGCATAGATCTTAGTGGGATCTATCTCGATGCCACAAAAAGAAATGATAAAGCCTAAGAGCTTACTAGAGAGGACCCCAAAGACACATTTCTTGGGGTTAAGGCAGACATTGTATTGAAGAAGGCGAGAGAAGATGATTTTGAGAATGGTCAAATGGTCACGATGAAGCTTGGACTTGCCGAGCAGGTCATCCACATAGTCCTCCATGATTTTGTGGAGGAGATCATGGAAAATATAGGTCATGGCACGCTGATAAGTGGCACCTGTGTTCTTCAAGCCGAAAGGCATGACTCGATAGCAAAAAGTTTCCCATGGGGTAATGAAAGTGGTCTTGTGCTGATCTTTCAGAGTAATCAGGATTTGATTATATCTTGAAAACCCGTCCATGAGAGATAGCATCTCATGGCCAGCTGTGAGATCAACAAGCTGGTCAATGTTAGGAAGAGGAAAGTCATCTTTGGGATAGGCTAAGTTAAGGTCACGATAGTTTGTGCAGATCTGAATCCCCCCAATCGCCTTGGTGATTGGGACAATGTTAGAGACCCACTGCGGGTAATCGATGGGCTGGATGAAGGAGACAAAAAGGAGGCACTGAAGCTCCTCTTTGATAAGGAGGGCAGTGCAAGGATGCATCTTTCAAAGCTTTTGCCTAATAGGCTTAGCCTCTGGTTTGGTGACAATGTTATGGGTAGCGATGGTGGGGTCGATGCTAGGCATGTCATGGTAGGTCTAGGCAAAGGTCTTGCTATGGTCTAAGAGGAACTAGGTATAGTCAAGCTACTCCTGAGCATCTAAAGATTGACCAATATTTAAGATGTGGGGAACATCAGAAGAAGGGAGGTTGATGTCAATGGTTGATTCATTTATCATAACTTGGTTCTTAGAAGGGAGAGAGCGCTAGATGAAAGAGTCATCGGCACCCATGAAGGAAAGAATGGCGTCATCGTCAATGCAGTGGATAGTGTGAATGGTCACCAACTTAGCTTCTAGCATGTTGGGAAAAATGAGAGGGAGAGACCTGGACACCCCATTGAGTTGATAAGTCAAGGGTTCTAGATGGATGGTGTTTATGGGAAAAAAAACTAGGAGGGATGGAAACCACCGACTCCGTAGGTGAAGGAGGAGGGATGGGTGAGCCTGGAGGAGATTGGTCAATGGTTGGTTTGGGACAAAGGTCTGTAGGGGCTTGAGTGGGGTCATGATATCCTAGGCCATACCATTTCTTGGCATCGTCATCGTTGAGCGGTTTGATGGGCTGATGGGAGCCATGCTCATAGCGTCCAAAGCCAAAACCCTTCCATGCACACCTGTAAAGGTAAGTGTGTGAAAAAGTGGGGTTGCCAAGAAATGAGAAGTCTGATGTGAAAGGTTGAGGTGAAGAAAGAGGATTGCAATCAGTAGGAGCTTGATTGAGCCCCCCATAGACAAGGTTGGTTTGGAGGTGAGGAGGACCATAAGGCACGATCATCCTGATCTGATGGTCATAACTAGGGCTGTGATGAAGGCATCCATACTCTTGTGGAGTTTGGAACATGTCTAAGGCCAGAAAGCGATACTCCCCCAATGAAAGTCATTGGAAGATGTCTTCCATGGGGTCTGTGGTCATCGCTTGAAGGGGAGGTGTGAGGGCGACTGCCTATTGTGAACTAGTCAAATTTTTTGTGGATGGAGGTGGTGTCAAAATTGATGGCTTGATAGGAATGAGGATGTCATTTGGATGGTAGGTGGTGTTACAAGTTTTGAAGGGTGAAGTGTCAGTGGGAATGATATGGACTTGCCCATCATGCTCAAATTTCACACAACGGTGCAGGGTGGAGGGGACACAGGCCATGGCATGGATCCAGGGTCAGCCCAACAATATGTTGTATTGAAACTCTCCTTCGATGATATAGAAGAGCTCTGAGACTGTGCGTGGACCAACGTAGATGTGAAGGATGAGTGTGCCAATGGTCATGGTAGTGGTGTCATTAAAGGAGTGCAAGATTACATCAGTTTTGGAGACACAATTCTTGGGAAGAGCCAACTGTTCAAAGGCTTGGGTGGAGATAATGTTGATGTTGGCACCTATGTCAATCATAACGTGTTTAATGCATGTCTGATCAACATAGGCAGTGATGAAGAGGGTGGCATCTTGATCTTCTGTGTTGGATGTGGGAATCTCAAAATCACTGAATGTGATGGAGGCAACAGGGGCTAAAGAGTGGACAAGGGCAGTAAGTGGCTGGGGCTCCTCAAGTTGAACCTCTGCTACCTGCAGGGCTCTGATGAGGGCTTGATGATGCTGGGGTGAGGTTTGGATGAGGTCATAAAGGGACATCTTCACAGGCATCTAGTGAAGTTGTTTCAACATGGATTCATGGATTGGTCTGGAAGAAGAAGAAGAGGAGGGTTGAGGCACACCAAGGATAGAAATCTCAGGCTTGGGTAGTTGAGGTGGCTGGATGAAAGGGTAGGTCTAAGGAATGGTAGATTTTTCCTTTGCCTTGTCCTTTTGTGACCTGGTGGTTATGTGAATGGCATTGATTTCAAAGATAGGGGGTGAAGGAGATGAAGGGGTCATGGTCTGCTGATGAGATGTTGATGGGTTTGAAGAGGTTGGAGGGTTATGAGAAGGAGTTAGGGGTTGGTCGAGAGTGTCCTCAAAGAGAAGAGTGTCTTTCTCCAGATAGCGGTGAATGACAGTCTTGAGGGCACAGCAAGTCTCGGTATCATGTCTTGGCATATGATGATATAAGCAAATCTTTGTGTCGTCGAACTAGGAGGGCTTAGACCCGAGAGGTTGGAAAGGTCTAATGGGTGGAAGGGTTATGCTGGAAGTCTACAAAATTCGGTGCAAGATCAAAGAGTATGATCCCACTAAAGGGTCCGTGCTCGTCGATGTATGCGATACTGGTGACTTTTGCTTGGGTGGAGTTGGAGGAGGCTTCTGTACCACCTTTTGAGTTGACGATGCAATGACAGGCGAAGATGGTACTTTCTTCATGAGAGGTACCACCCTTTTGGGAGAGGGCAGGCTAGTGGTAGGCAAAGGAAGCAAAGGAGGTAACTGATTTTGATTAAAGGTTGAAATGGGAAGGACTTTGGTCAGGGTCGAAGGATGGGAGCCCAAAATGGAGGGCAATGGTGATAGAGGAGGAGGCATTCACCTCTGTGGTTTAGCAGTCTTCTGTGACTTGGGTTGAAGACTACTATTGGTCGAGGTCTGGTCTAGGTCCATCTTCACTTTCGGATGAGTGAGGTTGGAGATAGGGCGAACGCCAAGTGACTTGATAGGTTTAGATGGGGTAGATGCAGGTTTTAGTTTTGGTGGGGTCAGTTGAGGTTTAGAAATAAGAATCTGGTTTTTGTTAAGGGTCTTGGGAGATTTTTCCATGGGAGGATTGGTTGCATGAGACAAGAGGGCACGAGCATGTTGAAGAGCTGTGAGATGCTCCCACAATACCTGATGCTCCACTTTCCTTGAAGGGAGAAGTTTGAGTTTCTCCACTAATCAGGAAAATGGCTGAGAAGATGTTGGATGGGGTTTGGGTTCTTGAGAAAATGTTGATGGTTATGGGGCTGAAGATGAGATGGGTGTAGTAGTCTCAGACCCATGACATGATGAAGTCACGATAGGTTCGTCTATGGTTGGAGACGAAGGAGAGGCAGGTTCTTCCCTGGGTGGAGAAGAAACCAGAGAATGAGGCTCCTCAAGCGGGTAAAGGGTAGGGATGATTGTGCCCTCCACTTGCAGTCAAGGAGTAGGAAGGGTTGGGTCCTCCATGGGTAGCAAGAAGGAGGATGGTGAGACCGGCGGTACTGGTAAGGTTGAGGTGTCCTCCAAGATGAGAGAGGTTGACAGAGAACTAACCAGAGAAAGAGGTTCATCCACATGTGATGGACTGATGGATGGACTCACCTCTTGAGGTTGGTCGGAAATGAAGGGCAAGACCGTATTGACTATTCGTATATTATGTTCATGAATGTTGTCAGTCAAGGTCTGGACATTGTTTTGAGTTGGTGGATGATTGGGGAATGGTTGCTTGAAGATGTTGATGCCCTGATTAGGTGGCACATTAGGATTGTCAAGGATGAGGTCACCCTTTTCTAGCATATCTTGGATGATGTTTTTAAGGGTTTTACAGTTGCCTGTGTCATGTCCCTTAACATAGTGCTAGTTACAGAAGTCATTTTCCCTATACCACACAGGGGTGGCGTGTGAGGGATCAAATTGTGGAGGTGGTTAGATCTGGGGGAGATTGAGGACCCCCTGTTTAATGAGTTTTTCTAGCACAGACACGTATGATTCTCTGAGTGGAGTATATTGTCACTGTATGTATCTCTGCTGGAATTGGCAGGTGGCACTCTGAGACATGGATGGCTCAGGTTGGTTAGTTGAAGGCGAAGAGGAGGAAGATATAATGACCACAGCGTTTGCTGAAGCTTTAGATTTAGGATTGGATGAGGAAGGCTTAAAAGATGGGTCATTGGTCTTGGAGTTGGGATTCTTGCTCCACAACTTGACTTTATTCTCCTCAACGGCACGTAACTCAAGTTTACGGGCCATTGTGAAGGCTTCGTCGAAGGTGCGGAAGGTCTGAACCCTTAAGGTTGAAGAAATATGTCTGGTGCAGGCTTGGGAGAAAAGTTCAATAGGTTTGGGTTGGGGTAAAGAAAAGGAGAGTTGATTGATAAGGCCCCTCCATCGAGCAACGAAATCAGCAATGGATTCATCCTCGAATTGGCAGATAAAATAGAGGTCTATGATTGAGACCTTCTTGGTGATGTTGATAGAGAAATGATCAAGGAAGAGCTGGGCCAGCTGAGTGAATGTGAAGAGGGAATGGCTAGCAAGGGAGCTGTACCAGTCAAGCACAACCCCTGAGAGAGACATAGGAAACGTGCATAAAAGCAACGCATCATCGTGGGCAATAAGGTAACAGGCATGTCTGAATGCCTGTAAGTGCTATTGTGGGTCTTCCTTGCTTTGAAAATGAGAAAACTTAGGAAGTTCCCACTGGCTGGGATATGGTCAGATCGGGATGGAAGGATGAATGGGCTCATTGCAAATTTGTTTGTATGAGAGAGTATTGCGTGAGCCAGAAACGGAGGTCTCTAGGCTAGACATCTTGTCCATCAGCATTTTGATGATATTTATTGACGGATTGGTGGGTGGAGCACCTCCTAGATTGTAAGGTGCTTGAAAGAGGCTAGAAGAGGCATATGACATAGTCGATTATACCAGTAAGGGCACAACGTATGGATGACTAGTCGTAGGGATAGAAGAGGAGACTAAGGATGGGTGGGTAGAAGGCATGGCTAGGCTCGATGTTGCCATGGGAGGTTGGTTAGTGGTAACATGGGCCAATGGATAGGAAGCCACCCTAGTGTTGATAGGAGCAAGGGTAGGCGGAATAGAGATGACCAGGTTCTGGAAGGGAGTAGAGAGCGATTGAGTGGGCTGAGGTTGATAGGGGGCCGAAACCCCGGTGGAAGTGGGCCCAAAGATGGAGGGAGAGGCCACACTTGGAAGGTTGTTCAAGGTCTGGTCATTGGTCGAGGTGATAGCTTGGGTGTCTAAAGTTTGAACTACAGATGCTATTGATATGGCCACAGTCTTGAGAAGAGAGGTCAGCATTCCATAGATTGGATTGCCCAAGGAGTCTCGTGTTTGACTATTCACGAGATAGTGCTGCAAGGCTTTGACGTTGAGGTCCAAGAATCATGCAAAATCTTGGTCCCCTTCTGGGACAATAGGCATCTAGGTTAGGGATGGTCTAGTAGGAGTTCTTTCAGTCTCTGAGTGGAACTCCATTATAGGACTGGTTATGGATGTGGTAGACGGAAGCGGGTGATGCCTTGCGTGATCGACTAGAGCCTTGGCTTGACTACGAGTCAGAATCATTCAAGGCAAGAAAGAATGTCCTCACAAGCTCAAACAAGCAGATAAGAATAGAAAAGATAAAGAACACAAGCAAATCCTAAAACCCTAGGAGTAAATTATTAGGATTATAGTGGCTTATGCCTTAGAATGTGTGAGGAAGATTGGCTTTTGAGTCAGGTCCTAGAAGAAGTAGTCTATGGATGGTTTCAGGTTAGTTATGGTGCTCAAGAAGTCTATGTTAGGTTTTATACAAGGCCTGGTGCTAAGGAGCAAGCTCCCCTCACTTCACGAGTCTAGTGATAAGCTGGGCCCGCTTAGCCAAAATATACTTCCCCTAGAGATTAGACTCTGCCAGAGAACAGAGTGGGCTTTCCCCTTGGTGATGAAATCCAAGTAAGATCGCCGGAACGGGTAAGGTATCCACTAGGGGATGAAATCCCAGTTGGGCCTTGTCTCAAGTAAGTTAAGATGTTTATTTTGTGCAAGTGGTTTGGTCATGTAACATCAAGTGATCTAGATTAATTCAATATGCGGTTATTAATTACTAAGTGTGGTCTAAGAAATGCAAGCAAACAGAAATGAAAGTGCAACGTGTTTTAAGTCCAATTCAAAATGTTTGTTCGTATGAAGACGAATGGAGAAAGGGTCAAAGAGTATGAGTTTTGGCTAGTCTAGAAATGCAAGAAAGAAAAGAAAAGTTCTTTTTATTCCTGCTTATGATGTCGTTTAGAAGAGACGAAAGATGTGAAAAGGAAGGAACTTAATGCACCTAGATGAATGAAAGAAAGAAAGAACCCAAGGAAGGCCTTAGGGTCCCACCGGGTGTGCCAAAATGTTTCTATGCTAATTTTGCTTTCACATTCAAAAGATAGAAATGAGAAACTAAGAGATGGTCTAGGGTTAGAAGATACCCAGATGTAGTCGTGCGCACTGAAATCAGACGTTGGAAGGTACTCCTATTTGGCTGTGGAGGAATGACACCTGCGAAGAAAAAGAGACTAAAACATGAAAAAACATTAGATGAAGAGACGGTGGGCTATCAAGCAAAAGCTTAATCCCTAAAGTATGAAGACTTCCTTAAGGGTTATCAACCCACTAATAAAAAGAAAAATATTTGACAGAAGTAGAAATAATGAAAGATAGAATGAAAGGAATAAAAGACAAAAAACAAAATGCATACCTGATATGCAGCAAACTGCTCTGCATAGTTACCGGCGTCAGTCTCTGTGCCAGCGTCGGTCAAGAAGTGTGTCAATGTCGATTAAATTGTCAGCATCGATAGGGGTAATGACCAGCATCGGTCGGGGCAATAGTTTTTGGACGGGGTCTAGTCGGGTTTGGACAGGGTTTTTAGATTGCAGAAGGGTCTAAAGTTTTTATCTAAGGGTTAGGGAGCCAGTTTGGGAATCAGAGGAATTGTTTGGGGGTTTGTGCAGGGATCTGGGCAGAGTTACAGACTGTATTTTTTGCAAAGGGTGGATAGAGGTGATACAGGTGGAAGTAAGGTCGGGGCTATAGTCTAACTCTAAATCTAGGTAATGATAACAATTAAAAACAATAACTAGAGAGCAGAATAAAAACATAGAACAAACGCTTGCCTGTTGCATGCTGAAGATAGAATAGGAGACATGATTGATGTTGTCGATGTGTTGTAGAAGTTTGATGTAGCAGACCTCCATCAAGATGACTGAAGCAGAATCCTGTATCGGAGAGAGAGAATGTGAGAGATTGGATGTAGATTGGTTGGATGCAAGAGTTGGTTGATCGTTCGAATGAAGAGGTTGCTCATTGATTGAATGAAGAAGGTTGCTGACTGATTACGAAGGAAGGTCTGATAACCGATCGAGAAATGGATTGACAACTGAATGGTGAATAACGGATAATGGATAACGGATAATGGACCCTACATTTGGGTTGAGAATGCAGTGTTAAGGGTAACTGACGCCGGTAGGACTGCCGACATCGATCGATAAGTGATCGACGTCGACAGATGCAGAATGGGGACAGAGGCTAGCTTTAGCTTTCTACTCATTTTTACATGCTGCCAGGGTCAAGGCTCGTGGGAAAATGGGCGATAGGGGCTAAATAGGTGTGGGAGAATAAAATGGGGGTTAAAGGGAGGACAACAAGCGTTAGACACAATTTTGGTGTCTACAGTTACCCATTCCTCAAGACCCCTTACAGAACCATTTTTCTACTATGAATATCGAGTACTTGTATGAGAAATCAAGTGGCATGGAATGTAATATTGAGACCTCTTATCCTAGTCTACTAGCCTCCCACACCCCAAAGGACCTAGACTTTATTATGAGTCCAAATATGGAGTTTCAGATTAAACTAGAATAGGAGATGTGACAAATAATTATAATGTTTTTTTTTTTTTTTTTTGATTTTGACATTTAAATATTTTTTATTTCCTTTTGTTATTAATGATTTGGATTGTAAATTTTGTGGTTTTTATTATTCCTCATCCTTATGGAATCAAAAGGACTAAAACACGAGTGATATAGATTACTAACACAAATAATTTTATACTTTGGTTACAAAAGAAGAGTATTAAAAACTTATGTTGGCTTTAACAATTCTTAGACTTTACCACATGTGAATATGTAATCTCAAGACTAACTGCATGTGTTCTTAAGATCAATGATATATAAGGGGAACATGGGGATCATGAGAGATCTGTGTAAATAATGATATAATTATGAATATTCCTAATTTATAATCATAAGGATAATAAGATAGTGTAGGGTATGGTCTAAATTTCCAAGTCACATAAATAACTATACTATTCAACATGTGACCTAGAATAAGCATCCAAATAATGGGAAATAATCCCAAAATAAGGGGAAAATCAAGTATTTACAAAGTATGTAAGGAAATGAGATCAAAGCATGAGTATTAAATGTACAAATGTTAAAACGTTTTATAAATAAAGAATCATAACATTTAAGAGTAACAATGTATAAAATAAATTAAATAAATAAACAATAAACAATGCATCAATGATGTTATAATGATGTGAAAATATCAAAAAATAATCAATTAGGAGTGTGAGACATAATATGTCATATAAAACCAATGTGTTCAAAAATAATGATAGATTTCATGGAATATAACATCAATAACCTCTATTAGGTCCTATTGCAATAGGAATCTAACTTTTACCATAATTTCATCAATTCTTACTGAGGAACATGTGAGTAATTCTTTTCACATAGCCTCAATGGAGAATGTAGGGATCATAGAATAAGATGTTTGTGTATGTTACATTTCCTACTATGGGTAATCAATTCAATAAAATGGTGCCATAATTTGAGTAAAATTATCTAATCTCTAGGATGATGAAGGTGGTGGGGAAGGGGGGGCCTTCGCCTATGAATTACCCTATGTATGTTATTAAGTAGGTAATGGTGTAGGCTATGTAAAAACATTAAAGTGTTATTGTAAGGATCTAAAAATATATGTATGATGTGTATCACATTGATTCCAAAGTAAATAAACCTCCCCATGTTTATGTATTTATACTCAAAGGATATTAGGAGGCATTAAAATTTAATAATTAGACTATACCTTCTTTGGATGAAACATATAAATATACTACTTAAGTCATCAATAATGTGTAGAGGTATGTGTGGTTGTAACATGAAAAAAGTACGTGTGTATAGAATTAGTTAAATTTGGAGGTATAATATTCATTATAGGAGTGAAACTTGAAGCTTGATACTTTAATAAAAACTTATGATGTGCACGATAATCCTTAGCTCAACAAATAATAATCTTATAAAACTCACAATTTGGCTCATTTGCCCATCATGTAGGTAAAGGATAAATATTAGGCACAGGTATTATGTCATCACCTTTAGTAGTATAACTTAGAATAGAGTTTGTAATAAGATCAAAAACTATGCTAGATGCATGAAATGAAGGTTTGAGTAATGTAATGGACATATTAGTAAGTAGAAAGCTTAAAGGATTATAAAACCTTGTAAACTGGTATGGTCCCATCATTGCATGATCAAAAATCATAATTTGAAGAGGCTCAATAGTAAATAGGTGATAATTAGTGTATGTACACTCCATTATTGAACTATGAACATCAAGTGAAGAAGAGATAGTAATATGAGCAAGTGAAGAGGAAGGAACTACATTAGTGGAACTAATACGATGGAAGGAATGTTTAAATAAAAATAATGAATAATTATTTTGGTGTTTTTAGCTTGAAAAAAACCAAATAATAAAGGTTCATATAATTAATATCCATCATCATAATTTAGAGTATGAAAATTGATAGTGCAAGCATAAATGATCTTGTCAGTTGAAAGAGAATGAGGAATGGGTTGTTTAGTCTTGTTTAGAGTAACAAGAATATCATCAATTGGTTTTTATCAAGACTAGGGTCATAAAGATGAAGGTAATTGAGTAATTGTGTGTGAAGGGATATTATTATTTTTAATTTTTAAACTTATCTCATTTGGTTCATCATCATTATAATCTAAGTGGTTAGGTGGGATATTGATAAAAAGTTTGGGATAGCTATTGTAACCTGTAGTAGAGTTTATGGGGTAATTATATTATTGAGATTTACAAAAAGGAATGATAGATAAAGGTTCAAGGGTAAGAATATTTAAAAAACTACATTTTTGGAATTATTAAAAATTACAAGGGTTTGTATCTCCTTGAATATTGTAAATAACATTATTATGATGAAATTTTACACATTGGCATATTAATGAGGTGATAACTCTCATTCAGAGTTTCCAAGGTTATCCTAATAAGATGTTATATGATAATGAAAAATTGAAGATCATGATATTTATTCAAACCATGATAAGAGGAACCCTAATGGGAATCTAAACACGTCCTAAAGGGGAAATTTGTATTTTATCATAGCCTTGACATGTACTTTGGGTGGATTTTAGATTAAATATAGAGTACCTAAGTGTTTTAATTAAATTGAGTGAAGCAACACATGTGCCAAAACCTTCATCAATTAAAACATGCTTAACTTGTATATTACCAATTTGTACAAAGATAAATAATAAAGGATCGTCTACTCAAATTAATATTTCATTAGGAATCATTTAAAGTGATGGGAAATCTGAGTTATTTTGAAGTATCTATGGTTTCATCAATGTGTATATATATTTATTCACATTATTGATTGATACTAGATTCAGACCCATAAAAAGTGGCTTCATGCCCCATAGGTGGAGGTTGAGTGATGTTAATTTTAAATAAAAATTTCAATGAATGTTTATGATGGAGAGGATAAGTCCTCATGAGTTTGATAAAATGAATTTGAAATGGTAGATTAGAAACTTCTATTATAAGATCCTATTCATCATATCCAATGAGAGTTGTGTTGGACAATGGTGTATAGTGTTGATGCAAATTTGTTGAAAGAAGTGTGGAAGTATATTTAAATTGATGTTGATAAGAATTAGTTTATTAGGATCTAGCCAATGTGGTTGTGTCAAGTGTATCTAATTGAGTTTAACTAGGTGATGTTTTAGGGATCATAGTTAGAGTAATGTGTGGTGCTATATTATATTTTGTAGGTAGTGGATAAATTGAAGAAATATGTGGATTTATAGTGTTAGGTGGTTTGGAATCAAATAAATTTTATGATAAATGAGAATTGGAAGTTTTATAAATGGATGATGAATCAGTAACCAAATGTGGTGTTTGAGTAGAAGCATTTGGGATAGTATACGAAGAGGTATGTTGTGTTGTTGGATTTGTGGAGATTATTTTCATATGTCCAAGTTCTATGGAATGAGATGGGTAATGATCTTGAATAGCAATAAAAGTAGGAAAGTTTTTATAGTTATAATTTGGGTAAGAATTAATATAAGAAACTACTCTCCTCATATTTTTCATATTGACAACATTCTCATCACTAATATCAATGTAAGTTTTGACAATTTTAGTGGTGGGAGGCAAAGAAGTGCTCAGTTGATGATTAAGAAAAGGGACCTTATAAATTGAGAGGTGTGTGTTACCCTGATTAAAGGAATCATGTTTTATTTTAGTTTCTTAAAACTCATCTACCACTTTATAGGATTATTGATGCTTCTAATTTAAGGTTTGATGATCAAAATTTGGACCCAAAAGATATTAAAGATAAAATTTGCATAATTGACGAAAAGTTTCATGAGAATGACCCCAAATTGAATGGAAACAACAAAACGTGTGTGGGTCATACCAATGTTTGGTAGGGAAAGTAGGATCAATATATTGTGGTGAAGGTATATGAACTCACTTTTGAATTTATTCTATGGAAAGAGGTTTGTGAGGATCCATGTTGTTGACTTGGGAAAATGTAGAACTAGATTGTGGTAAATGGTTAGTTGAAAGTGGTTGTGACAAGGTAGCATCATTGGAACAACTTGGAATAATAACATGAATAATGTGAATAAAATCATAGTTATCTATAACACCATCATTGGTATCATGTCATTTTTTATATTTCATAAGAATTCAAGTTTTATCAGGAGGATGTAAAGGTTTGAATTTACTTATGAGAAAATATTGATGTTTGGCTTGGTCAAAGGCTTTTTCCAAAGATTTGGGAGAAAGGTCCCTAAAGTTATATTGTAATTTAGGATGAAGAGCATTAGTGAATAAGTGGAAAATATTTTATTCTAACATGTTGTGTTTAAATTTATTGGACAATGTTTTCCATCATTTAATGAATACTTGTCTAGTATCAGATTATGATTATTTATAGTTGAGGAAGTGAGATAAGTTATTTTAATGAGGACCATTAGTTTGGAATTATTGTAATAATGCATTAACTAAATATTATAAACTATATATAGTATTATATTTGAGTTTATTAAACTAATCCAAAGCATCACCTACAATGTTTCTAGATAAGATCTTGGTGGTATTGAAAGTATAGAGTTTAATCCAATATTTGTATAATTTTCCAAAAACTTTAAGTGAAAAAATGGGTCAATGGAGATATTATAGAAGATATTAGTAACAATTTCACCTATCTCTATGTTTGAAATTTGAGGGAATAAGGGTTCATTTTGTAGATATTTGATAGTCTTGTTAAGAAGTAGAGGTTTAGGCACAAGGTTAAATTGTTCATCTCTTTGGGGGGAGGGAATTATATTTTTAACTCCCCACTGAGTAGGTTTAAGATTTTTTTGTAAATGTAAAATTTGGTTTTACATTTATAACATTTGATTTATACCATTTGTTTGAAAAGTGACTATTTAGTTCATGGATTGTAACAAAATTTTATTAGTGTTGATAGTATCTCGACTAGTGGAAGTAGCTTGAGATGCACTAGAGGTATCATTGACATGAGAATGGACATGGGAACTTTTATTAGGCCTATTTGAGAAAACATTAACCATATTAGTTCAAATATTAAGCAAGTTTGAATAAGAGGTATTATAAAATGTCAAAGGCATGGAATAAAAAGTGGGTATTGAAGAAGAAAAGGTCATAGAATAAGTCATAGGGTGGTGTTACCCAATTCTTAAAGATTAATTATGTGTAGGTGAAGGTGGATAATCAATGTAAGGTCCCATCATGAGATTGTAGATAATCATGTCATCCTTGCTTTGATATTTGAGGTTTTCATTTATAAAGGGTATAATTTCAACAGTATGTTTGAGATCACTCTAATCTTCAACAATAGGCATTTTTGGAGCATAATTAAGTGGATACAAAGTTTTGGGAGGAGGTAACCCATAGTTTTTTGTTCTAGTGTCCATAAGGACAATAATGACATCCTAATTTTACATGGAGATATAGGGAAGGTGAGATTGAGGATGCTTAAGAGGGTTAGTTAAAGTCATCATGTTGTCTTGAATTTTTATTTCAATTTCATCAAATTTATAATGCATGTTTAAAATTAAATATAGTGATAAATAACAAAAAACTAAGTCAAGGTAGTCAAATTAGTTTTATAGGTAGGAATATAAAAAAGTGGATAGAATACTAATTCAAAATGGTCAACTTAATTGTTAGGAAAAATAGATAAATTTTGGATAGATAACTAAGTTAACTTATTTGACTTAGTTGTACAGGTAAAATGTTTGAAAACCTACTAATTCAAGTTGGTTGAATTAGTTGAAAAGTTTGAAAAATAAATAGTGTATAAATATACTAAATCGAGCTAGTTGACTTATTTATACAAGTAGGAAAAATAGCATTCTAGATAGCCTACTAAGTTGATTTGGTCAACTTAGTTATATAGGCAAGAAAAATATAAAAATCTAGATATCCTACTAAGTCAAGTTGGTCGACTTAGTCATACAAGAAAGAAATAAAATCTTATAGAAAAACTACTAAGTAGAGTTGGTCAACTTGGTTATATAGGTAGGAATTATAGAGTTTTCTAAAAACCTACTAAGTTGAGCTAGTCAAATTAGTTGTAGAGGTATGAAATATATAAAAATATAGGATTGTACTATGTTGGTCAAGCTAGTTGATTCTGGATAGCCTACTAAGTCAAGTTGCTTTATTTAATTGTATAGGTAGGAAATACAAAAAAATACATGTTTATACTAGATCATGTTTGTTTATCTAGGTTATTATAAACAACCTAATAAGTTAATATGGTTGACTTAGTTATACAAGAGAAAAAATTTAAAAGTAATTTAAACTATGTAGTGTTTAAAGAATCAATAAATAAGATAGAAATAGTAAACTATCTATCACATATCATAAAATTGTATTGACACTTGTCAATATGATCTGTAATATAATATAAAATGACAAGCATCTAGTATAATTTTTTTTGACAACAGATGTTAACTAATTATCTAAAAAGAATATTACGAAGCTATAACTAAAGTTTTTTATTGATTTTTAGGCTTTCAAAGATACTTGTTTATCCATTGGATAGTGGTAACCTAATGTTTTAGAGTGCTAACTATGGAAGAAGTGTCGTTACCATAACCCATTAAACCTAGTTTCAAGGGTACGATGGAAGTAACTTCTCACTACTAACTACTAACCAATGCACCACATAATCAAATGATTAGCTTGATTCCTAATGTTTAGTTCAAAGGGGAATGTTAGGTGTTTCTTAAGTACCTTGAGTTATGTGGAAACTAAAGATAATGTTTAGATCTATACTATGGCTATGAATATTGGGCTAAGACCCTCACATAATAGTATTTGTAAATTATAGAAAAAGGTTGTAAATAAAGTATTGCATAACCATTCATGATAGTAACCAAGTACATTTAAAACCGTTGGTACATAATTTTTGGGGAAATCAAAACTAAGTGTAAATAAAGGTGAAAGTCAATTGTTAAAACCAATGTATACATTTTTAAAAATAAATAAATAGGCAACCAAAATTTTACAAAGAAAATGTAAGATTAATTACTGAGAAATGAATGTGAATTGCCTTGCTTGTGCTAAATTTTGAACACATAGAAAGAGATCAGCTATGTCGATCTAGTTGAAAGATAGAACATACCATATTTAGACATGTAATCTAGAATGTTGTGAAAACATGATATAAATAAACATAGTTAGCCAGGTCAATTTAGTTTGTTTCATAAAAATGGCAAACATTGAACTAAGTTAGCAAGGTTGACTTAGTTCACTATGTGATATAATTTCAAGAAAATGAAAAACTGGTATAAAAGGTTGACTAATGTTTTTGAAAGATGAAAATGATAAATTGACAAAAATTCAAGTACAAATCTTGTTTAGAGTGAACCTATAAAATATTAATAGATATGTTAAGTTGACTTAGTTAGGTGATTGAAAATACTAAAAATCTACTCATTTATTGTATTTTTCAATCCTAATTGAGTCTTGTAGAAGTAAAATTATGAGAAAATGTAGATTTTAAACAATATAAACCAAGTTGATTTAGGCTCTTAGTTATATAAAAATTGGAAATGATAAAATAAAACTACATCAATTAGCCTGATCTAATTTTCTAAAAGCTAAAAAGTAAAAAATGTTAAACTAAACTAAATCAATTAGCCTGATCTAGTTGATTGTAAGTGAGAAATACAAAAAATAGGAAATTATATTGAGTCAACCAATGCAACTCAATTTAAAAATAAACCCTCCAATCCAAAGGATACAATTAAATCAGTTAGTCTAATCTAGTCGACTGTAAAAGGAAAATCTATAAATATAGAAAAAGACTAGATAATCTAGTTTGATCTAGTTTATTGTGGAAAGAAAACTTGTAAACAAAATACCAAATGAGATTAACTAGCTACAATTTAGTTGACTATGAATTGTGAATATACAAATGGATATTAATAATAGATCGACTAGCCAAATCTTGTTGATTTTAAGTAAAAAATTAAAAAACAATTAAGGGTTAGATTCACATTGGGTTCAATAGAATTTATGTAATAAATTAGGTTAGATATTCCTCATATCTGACTTAGTAAAATCTAAGATCAAATAAGGTAATCAACTAACACTCATTGCAACACATGTTTATATCAAGAGCATGACCAAATTAGATCTACTAAAGTTAACCAAGGTATCTATCACCACACAACACCAAAGGAGAAGGTTCCAAATATTATATTAAAATAACACTATGAAATAACCCTAGGTAAGTCTAAGTAGGTAAAGTAAAACTAATTTAGTGTTCACAAAAGCTTGTGGCATAAAGGGTGATTTTTAAACATAAATAAATAATAAAAAGGATCATGGTAGGAAAATAGGGCCCTAGATCACCTAAAATGAAAAATGGAAAGCAAATAAAACCCTATAATTATACTATGTTTAATTATAGAGGTAATATAAGTGAGGATTTATACATCCACAACACATTATTTATGCAATATCTATTTATCAGATTAAATATCAATAGTTAGGAATACTTAACTTTGACAAACCTATTGAGTCTAAATCTCTCCTGTAATCAATGGTGCTTTGCAAGAGGTTGTTGTTACTTGTAATAATGACACTATAGAAATCAGATATAGGATAAAATACTCATTCTTTTCATCTAATGCTTCCCAAAAGAAAAGTAATATTCTCTCCAAGGTAAAATCATAAACAATGGATCCTTCAAATGTAAATTTAGTAGAATTATAATGATGTAACAATGAATATTTATCTCTATCAAATTTAAATTATCCTTGTATTTATATCAATGGCTAAGCCTTAACCCTTCGATAATTTTAGCCAATAAGATCAACCAAGATGTTCTTATTTGTTGGAAAAATTTTCCATTAGGCCTTAAACTAAGTTGTCTTGGTCGAATTAGTTTTGTAACATTATAACATATGCTTAATCATTCATAACAATATCGACCTAGTTGAATTAGTATAAAAAGGGGTATTTAATTTGTTAGGGGATATTTGAAAGGATAAATTCTTAAGGAAATGTGTGAATGAGGTTTGGATTTCTTGGGGAGTTAGATAATCAAGATTTGTAATGGGTTTAGGTAATGATAGAGTTGACCAAAAATCTTGTGAAGAACCAATGGTTTTTACACCCCTTTCTCAGTGCACCATTTAAGGCATGCACTCAGAGAGATCAAAACTTGGAAGGTTCTTTCAAGAGATAAAATGTCAATAAATGATAAATTTTAAAAATATTATGTATACAAAAACCTTTCTCATTATTTATTTACATAAATCAGAGTGGGTGAATACAAGAATATATCTCCTCTAATAAATAATGGTAAATCAATAATTTATAAACAAAAGGCTATTAAAAATACTTTAAATACCATATCACAAGGCATTTCACACTCCATTGATATAAAAACTTATAATCATATAATTATTATATCTTCTAAGGAACAAACGCAAGCTCAAAAATTAAAAAATTCAAAAATACAGTCATCAAAGCAAGATTGTGGTATATTCAAACATGGATTTTTTAATAAATAAATTTCAAATTAAGAATTAAATATTCCCTTCACAAATATGGTCATAAAATAGATCCCAAAGAATCTTTATTATTATATATATCCCCTCATTATAAAAAACATTTATGGATGAAAAATAATGTACTAATGTTATAGTTACACACCTTCAAGATGCTAAAAAATATGTATTATTTCTCTTATTAAATATATAGGGTATGACACACAGCATTTCCATTAAGATATAAGTCACATAAATTTCATTGGATATATATTATTACTAATCACATGCACCCAAAATCATGTTCTACATTATTTCATATTGATTCTAATTTGCAACAATATAATGTAATCCTTCAGAGATCATGGAAAATATTAATGGGAGCTACACTTAATACTAATCATTATTCATTCAAATTTCATCAAGATAGTGTAATGGTTATAATTTCTAAGGAGAACATAATTACAATCAAAAAACTCATTGCTAAACATATCTCATTAGGAATTCTAATGTAAATATGAAACATATAATACACTCTAGTTATTCAAAATGTTTTACACAATGGAAACATATTCAAATAGGTGGTTTATTAGAAATTAAGGCAGGTTAATATATTGTTTATGCAAACACACCATGGGAACTTTCCTCTAATTGAATAATTAGTTAAAATACTTTCTTATTACCTACTTTTACATAGAATATTTCTATTAAATTTTGTTTCTCATTTTGCAAAACCTAATCCAATTTTATCATATCCCTTGGCTCTATATTCCATTTTATGTCACTTTTCTTCTTTCTTGCTTCACCTCAATTTGACCCTCCTAGAACAATTACCTTAATAATATTTCAATGCACATCCTTCATAGAAACTCATTTAATCAATTATTAAACATATATAAGTTTTTGTGGTCACATATATATACACTTTTACATAGGATCACATGGTCACACTTTCCATGTTTGCAACACTACATATACATCTACATTTGGGGAATTTCATTTTCCTTCCTTCTTTCCATGCTTTACCTTAAACATCATGTTGAGGGTTGTTTGAATATCCCCTTATTTCATGTTCAAACCTTTCCACTTAAATTATTTTTAAAATATTTTTTCAGCATTCACTTATGCATAGTTTACTTTTCAAATATGAAAAAAGTACAAAAACATTAATATATTCAAAAAAGTACAAAAAAACAAAATATTTACAAAAATATAAAATCATAACCTATATGCACATTGCCATGTTCTTGGATTTAATATTTTCTAATGTCATATATCTTTATATATAATACATAACATATTTCATTACCTTTTCAATATACAATGATTCTCGAAATATATTTGAGTGTGAAACATGACATTTTTTTCAAAACTAGGAAATAATCATACACTGACAAAGCTATCTTGATTAGAATTTTTTGTATTTATTAAATTTAGAAAAAGTCACACCAGATAGATTAAAATTCACTAAACTCCTATTCTTATACTATGGACCTATCCATGTGCATTTTAAATATATGTTTTTGAATGAAACATAGTCACATGGACCTCTTATATAGTTTTGATCAGAATATAAAAATATTAAAATATCAATCAAATTTCAAGATAATCCATAATTTTACATGATTTTTATGTTAGATATCCTTTTATCCAACCTCCTTACTTAGTTTTGGGCATCTCATTATTATATACGAACACTTTTATAAGTTGTATTTATCCACTACTTTTTCATTGATATATAATTAAAAAAATATCTCATTCTTCATTCATACTTTACATGTGTCATGATGAAGATGTTATTTGATAAAATGAGTATAAATACATATAATCTAAATATTCTATATTCATTTTCTCTATATGATTTGTTCATTACATAACATGATTCAATTTAATTACTTATTGAATGTGACCCATGGCCTTGTGTATGTTTAATATACACCCTCTTATTTGTATGACATCATCATGCCATGTGTGGCTAGCCTTTGGACTTTTAATTTTATGTGACATTTACATCTCCATTCTATTCAACATTCAAGCCTTATGTGTGACTATTACACAACATTTCTAACTCTACATCACATTTTACATGTCCTTTATATGTGGCATTTGGGTCTTATTGTGTTAAATTATGTTAATTTGCTTATATGTTCATTATTGGATACAATAGTTCCATTATTACTATCATGAAATAATAAATATCTACTACATATATCTATAGTACCATTATACATATCATGCACATACTACTTATGTGCTTCAATGCTTCATTTTTCAAAAATATTATGTTTACAATATATATTCAACACTTGCAAGTTATTTACATGATTAATACACAAATTCAATGTTATATTCAAATTACATGATGTAATTAAATATAAAATAATTTTATATAATTGAATGTTGCATCTCTAATATTTCAATACAATTCAAGTGTGAAAAATATTGTTGCATGATTATATATTTTTAAAATGCTCTCCCTTTTTCTTTTCAGACAAGTGGTTTATAGGAAATTTACCCCATCTCAAAAGTGAGAATCATAATGGGCTTCTCTAAAATATTTAACAAGTAATAAATTTCATAATTAATAGTTTATAATATGAAAAAATAATAATTTTCAGATTATGGGGGCCTTCATCTTGTTTATTGTTTTATCAAATTTTTGGCAACTAGGAGATATATTAACCTAATTAGAAAAACTAATGAGTTAAATCAAAATTATAAAAATATTAAATAAATGACACAATTGATTTGTAAATTTCTAAAATTGTAAACCTACTAAATATGGAAAGTGCAAGAGAAATATAAATGTAGCTAGAAAATTGAGATGCAGGTTATTTGGGGATCTAAGACTAAGAGACTAACTATTTTGATTATGTGTGAAATATAAATAGGAGTTAGCTAAGTCCTCAGACATGATTGATATGATTGTACAAGGTAGTGGTGTGTTTTAGTCCCTAGTGATAATTGTTTTCCAATAGTGAATAAGAATCTATTTTTTGGGGTTTTATGATCCTTCACCTACTTACTCTTTAGACTATGCAGGATATTTTGATTCAATTCGATGACCACTGTGTAAATTATTTTTCAATATAAACCTTATCTCAATATGAAATAATAATAATAAAAATGATTGAGTAAAAATATTTTAGCATTTGAATTTGGGCGTGACCTCAACACCCCCTATGGTGAGTGTTTCCTACATGCCAATACTCTAAAGAGGGGTCAAACTTCATGTAGTTCTCCCATGATACAGTGGTGTGTGTTAAACTGGTGAAAAGTCCTAGATTATAGTGAAATAATTATGTGATTAAATGATTCAATCATGACTTATGACCTTGGAAGTGTATTTATACTTAAGCTCAGGGTTGTGAGGGTTATATGTAATCAAAATTATGAGAAATAGGGAATTTTATTTCAATGTGAAACTAGAATTTAGGTGATTTTTTGTGTGGAATCCTTTTGAGTTCAAAATGGTTTTAAATGGTTTTATATAGTGATAAATTTTGAATTATTTTAGATAGGACTCACTAAAACTCATGGGTAAACATTTACACAAGTTTGAATTTGGGGAAATAGTCATTAGTTAGTGAGAAGACAACTTACAATGGATGTCGATAAAAATGTTGTGGATTGTAGTCTTGATGAGACAAGCCTATCCAATATGTGATAAAGTAAAATATAAGGGTATTAAATAATATGAGCATAATCCTAGGCTAATAAACAAGTTGTATGGGTTTATTCTTAGGCATTTTATAGAGTGGGTCATCATGTGGAAAGTGACATAAAGTGGTCAAAAGGCCTTAAAAGAGGTCAAGAGCTAATTATTTCAAAATGGTGATCATAAGTGAATTATTTTAACTTAAATTTTAATTTATGTTACTAAATTTACCCCCATTTTATTATAGTAATTGAATAAATCAAAATCAATAGAGTAAAAGGAAAAAATATGTACCAAAACTTACCTGTGAAGTACAGTATTGAATGTAGGCCACAATGACAAACCATGATTCATGAAAACTTATAATGAAATATGTATAATATAAATCCTTAATTAAGATTAAAATCAATAATCAAAGTTAATAAACTGGAGATATAATAACAAGGAATGAATACACCTAATTTGGTACATAAAATGTTATGTTTTCAGTTGTTAAAACTATTTCAAAAATGGTGATTACGGAGGGTAATCCCCTTGGATATTTCATATGGATTGAAAATATTAGATTAGAATAGGCATTCACAAATAATAATTTATTATTATAGTGTGATTAAGAACTCAATGTATAGTTGACTCTTTAATTACATATTCATGGTACTGAAATAGATTGGAATCCATGTATGAACCCTAATGGAATGTTCTGGTGTAAAAAGGGTGAAACAACCACTACAAACAAAATAATCTCATTTATGGTGAAAAATTGGAATAAAATTAATTAAAATATAAATTATAATGTGATAATGGTGTATATAATGTGGATAATGACAAATTTTTTCCAT
This sequence comes from Torreya grandis, assembly GCA_037957365.1. Lineage (NCBI taxonomy): Eukaryota > Viridiplantae > Streptophyta > Pinopsida > Cupressales > Taxaceae > Torreya > Torreya grandis. Next base: position 3,562,698 of record JARHVA010000632.1, on the reverse strand, counting down.
TCCATCTATAAAACTAGTGAAAAAAAAGTGAGGAAGACATATGCCTTGTACATTACCCCACATTGATATTAGTGTATATATATTTTAATACTAAATGATAACAACTAAAATTATGAGTAATACATATGTACGAACTTGAAACACATACCATGCATGATGCCCTTAATCTAATAAAATATGAGTAAATTCTAAGAACTGATACTGTGAACATGTTACAAAATGATATGGACTACCTGAGATTATGGTAGGTTTTGGAAATGAATATTTTATAAGTTATAGGATAATAATACCCTAATTTTAAAACAACTAGGTGTTTTCCTACCCATTTTTATTTCTATTATCTAGACTTATTTTCTAACCAATTTTTTAGTATGAACTATGATCCATTATATGAAGACTACAAAAGTATGCTTGTGTTTATCTGTATGTCTAAGCACTATACTGAATAGGTATAGTATCTTAAAAACCCACTATGTATGACACCTATTTTAAGGTGATTTGTTTCTCCTTCACAATAATTTAACTCAATATAAAACATTATATGAGAAATGATATGATAAAATATGTAAATTTGAGTAGTAGTGATAACATGGAGGGGCATGAACTTATCATATATACAAACTAAATGTAATAATAATGTGAGATTAATGTAAGGACAAACATACATAGTTTGAATGTCAAGACATATGTTTATTAATTAGGCATGAAAATAAGTGATTAAAATGAAGTATCAAAAGTTGAATATAACTATTGAGGGAGGGATGCATGATATTAATCATGGTATTAAAAACTTGGAAGATGGATGATATCCTTCATGGTATGAAAATATGAGTAAACTAATTAAGAAGTCAAGAAAATGACATGGGACATGCACATGTATACACACATAAATTAAGTACATGAAATTCACACAAGGCACACAAAATAGAAAGTCAAGGGCTCATATACAAATGACATGTTCAAATATCACTCATACACATAAAATTAGAGAATGAAAGCTTAAATATATACACAATGAAATATTCAAAATTCCTAAAGAATATAAACACACACAAGGGCATGTTAAAATTTAATCAATTGAAAAATCACATATAATACATGAAGCATGAAATAAAACATGAAAAACATCCATAATATATGTAGTTGATCAACATAAATGACTTGAAACACAAGTAGGTTTAATAACCTAGATAACTAGTAATATATGAATGTGTTAGTATATAATCAATATCGATAGATGTAATTAAATTAAATAAATGAACTATGAGAAATAATGTAAATCCATAGAAGGATAAATTATGTATGAGTTTTCCCTAATGATCTTGTTGATGTGTATGCAAGTAGTATAGGGTCTATTTTTTATTTTGGTTTGCAAAATGAGAGGTTGTGCTCATTAGGACAACATTGGGGTAATATGACAATAGAGGGGTGCGATCTTATGAATATAACATGTTTTTATCTAAATTAATTTTTATTTTTTTGACACTATAAGTAACCTACAAAAATCTTGGGTATGGAAACCTATATGCTTTATTATATGCACCTAAATCTGCTTGCCTTAATTATTCTATTAATCATGCTAATTTATCCTATAACCATAATCCTAGGAAATTAATTAAAACATTATTTCCTATTAAATATTTAATACACCCCATAAAACTTTCTACACCCCATATGACCAATCAATCACCCCATTATCCTACTAACAATCCTAATTAACTACTAATCCTACTTCATTAACTACCCACTATCCCACTTACAAATTAAATATTCATATCTATTCAACTACCCCATATCCAACCTACCAACTTAAACTAAATAATTAAAAACTCCCCCAAAACACCCTAGGAATTATTAGAGCATGGATAAGATAATTTTAAAAATCATAATCCTTTCATGTACTCTCATACCAACCATCTAGAACATCCACACACTCTTGCAATCCATTCAAACATCCAAGGAAACCATTAGATCCATCTTGAAGTTACTATCAAACAATCCACATACAAATAAAATAGCATTGGAATAGGTTTGAAAATATGGTAGGGAAGATACTAGGAATAAGGGGATGGTAAGTGTTCACTCCTAAATTATTGATTATTCCTACATTTCTCTCTTTTTGATGTTATTGTGCTTTTGGGCTAACCTTATTATTTATAGTAGTTCTAGTCAATAGTTAAAAAATACAATCATACATTGGTGAACACAATGGGGGAACTCATTAAAATTAACAATTTTACATGTTATAAGTGTTTGGATAGCTTTCAAGACTAGTTGGATGAGGAAAAAGCTTTGGATTTTATTAAGTTTTCACATATAGGCAAAAGGTAGCTTTGCTTTACAAATCTTGATATTGTATTGCCAGTTTTGACTTTTAAAGTGTGGTTTTGAATTAATTGTACCCTTTAACTACTAGTGTCTAATTGTCTTGGTAGTATTTTGGTATTCCACAATACCACATTTCAAAAAGGTGAATTTTCTATAAAATTATGGTTTTGACTATTAAACTATATTTTTGTAATAATATAGTCTTATAATAAATTAAAAAATTATATATACATCCTTTTACTTATTTTAGGCTTACATTGACTCATTTTATCTTGCATGGATTAGATTAAAATCTATTAGCCTTAATATTAATAGCTTTCTTATAGTGAGCATTACCATATTTTTGTAATTATGTTATTGACATATAGTTAGGGTATTGCCTTGGTAAAAGGTGATTTTGAATTTTGTATTAAAACCATTAGGTAAATATATTTGTGATCATATGAATCCAAGAAGGGACATTAGTAACATGTTAGTTTAAGCAATAAAAACCTCAATAAAACACACTAATACTTACACACCAGGCCTAGATCTTAGGGGTAAGCTTAGTAATAAAAGACAAATTAAAGCACAACTAAAATGAAAAAACAATGAATCATTTACCTTCCTTGGGAGATTTGAATGCATTATTGAGTGGCTTGCTCAGTTTTTGCATCAAAGAGTATTTAAAAAATGAAACTTGTTGGCTCCTTCTCTCCTTGGCATCATGTGGATTTGATGTGGCTTGATGTAGCTTGGCTCAAAATTTTAGCAATATCACACTACTTGAAAGGTAATTTTGGCATTATAACACTAAATCAAATGTCTTATCTCTATCTACATTTGCATTATAACTTTAGCTTATGAGATCTTAAAATTTACTTTGCATGGCATTATATTTATGTAAAATGGAGCTAACACTAACCTAAGTTGATTCAAAGTGGAGTTAAGACTTGAAATGGGTTCAAACCTAACCTAGGTGAGTCAAATATAATTCCAACATAGTTAATAGTTGTCAATAAATATTGATTTTCAATGAATAGTTATGGGTCTCCAAAATGAGATATTTTATGATATTTCCAAATATCTTAATAACTCACAAAGGTTATGATGAAAGGCTAGGATATTTTCATTTTTGAATTTCCATTTTTAGTTATTCATTAATTTCAAATGGGTAATTCAATTAGGCATTTAATTTGGTTTAAATTGTAAATTAATTTTGATTATCCATTTAGCTCTTTGAATATTTAATATTTGTTCATCTACCCCATTTAATAGGTCCATAGGCTAAATTGGTTGGTTTGATGTTGCAAGGTACTTAAGAATGAATATGTGAGAGGTTAGTCTTTCATACAATAGGATATCCCAATTAAGGATGTCTTAATGTGATTCTGAGATTTTATGAATGATGCATAAGCAAATTTGGGACATTTATTGATTTTTAGGCTTAATTTGTAATGGTTGGTAGGAATTAGTCTAAAGCCTGATTGAAAGACAATGGTGGCTAGTTTTAAGTGTCTATATTTTTCCCTTATTTGGGAAGATGTTGCAATTTGGAAGCATAATAATTTATTATAAAATAATTAAATAGGTTGAAAATAAAATAATTATTGAAGAAGAAGCTCCAAATAATATTTGGGAAGCCTATAATGATGCCCCCTCAAGGGAGTGGCTGACACATACATTTGATGGATGGTCCCTTAAAAAAAATTGAGAAGAAGAATGAAATTAACCCATGGGTGAGATTAATCCAATTGAAAAAATGCTTGCATGCATTTATTTAAAATTAATAATTTTTCCAAAGGTGGTTATAATCAGTGGTATAGACATTTTCCCCAGTTAGGGCTAATGAGTCAAAATAATGATTTGCCCATATGTGGCTATAATTGTTAAGATGATTTGGATTTAAAAATGATATTTGATTATGCCACAATATGAAAAATTGGTAAGCATAACTCAAGGATATAACCTATTTCATAGATTAAAGATGAGTGAGCATAAACATAGAGGTGACAATTTAATGACTAAAAAAGCCACAAATAACCAAGCATATGAAGATACACAAAGTGATGAAAGAGATGAATAAAATAATAAAGGTTTAATCAATGTGAATGATTTAGGTGTACCTACTAATGTAGATATGTTTATCCTTATTAGCATTTATTTAAATATAATGGTCAATGGGTTAATTTAATCAATGAGCATGGGAGGATTTGCCAAGGTTACCAAGGAGAAACTTCGACAACTCCATTGCTTATAGTATTTCTCAAACTAATTTTTTCTATAGTATGTGACTATGTACCTCATGATATAACACCATGAAAAATTTGCCAAAAATGCATGAGGACTGACTCCTAATCCAATAAACACTTGAAAATAATGAATCAATGATAAAAAACATGATGATAATGTTGACATATGATTATGGATAGAACCAAGAATAATGTGCAAGGAATCACCCATGAACACATATAGATTAAGTCGAGGCACAATACTAAAAGTAAACAAACAAACAACTAAGTAAAAAAACACAAAAAGCCTAAAAGAAAAATTTAAAAAAAGCATCCTAATAATGGATTTGCCCTAGTAGGGTAGATCGAAGATGACTAACTAGGCAAGTAAACAAGACAAATGTTTTTAGATTTTGAAATTTTTGAATGTTTTTGGAATTTTTGGGGTATCATAACTCATTAGATATTGACAAGATAATACTCGTAAATGGTTAGAGCATTGGCTTAGGTTAATCACAAAATGGTGAGAGAGTATAGAAAGGGAAACTAAGCTAACCTCAACATGAATTGAGCATGACATACATAGTCCCATTAGAACCTCAAGTCATAGTAGTTCCACCAAAACAAAAGGTGGTGAAAACTGACTAGGTCACAATAAGTTCTCAAAATGAGTTCAATCCCCAGACAAATGAGAATAGTAATGACAAAGTGATGTGATAATGCATGATAAAGGTGTTGTTCCTAGTTTTACCATATGTGGTTATAATTAGTAAATAATGACATAGGTATGTGATACTAATTTTCTCTTAGGTAGTTATAATGAGTAACATGACAGTGATACACTGATTTACCCAAAGGTAGTTATAATCATGAATAATTGGTATAATGTAAATGAAATATAACTTGGTAGATCCACTATCATACCACTTTCATAGACTATTTTTTAAACATAAAATTTTAAAATTGATGAAACTAGAACATAATCCCCTCACAAAAGGTCCAGGAAGAACCAAAGGAACCAAGATCAAAAGGGGTTGGGTATGATGGCTAAAAATAGGCTTTGGTCTAATAAGGATGGTATGGTAAAATGACATAGGGTAAGATATTGTTTAGGAAGATGATGACATGAAAATTATATATAATGGCAAGAGGGTTGCCTCTAAGTGATAAGGTAAGGTAAATGGTAGGGTATGGAACAATGGCAAGGGAATGGAAAAATGAAAATGATAAGGTATATAGAAAATGTCAATGGTAAGGGTATGTTTTTTGGTAAGTGGAAAAGGTAGGGTTTATGTCAAGCTATAGGAATGGTTTTTGGTTTTATGATTTTTGCCAAGTAAAAGGTTTTGTTATTCCTATTGATATCAAGATACACATCCTGATCAGTAAATGACATAACCAAAATAATAAATCATGTAAATTTATATCCCACACCTCTTCTAAATAGCTACTCTATCAAGAACCTGTTGTATATTTCGAATCCACAAATATTGTTGTGATATTTGTTCGTTGCTAATTTTGTTTAAACATCAAGACAAGGTATCTTTGTAGCCTTTACAAAGGAAAGTACATCTATGGATGGTAAATATGGATATATAATAGATGATATCTTTGATTTGGCAATATAAAGGCGGTTGATAATGGAATGTATAATTATTTGGTAATAAATTAAGGTTGGTGTTTTCAAGCACATCCAATGTTGCTAATTTTGAAATTGACATAACTTTGGATGTGGTGGGGCTAAATAATTTTGAATATGCTCTTAATAGGACCACTAGATTTTTATGTTATTTATCCCTAAGAGCAGATACCATTTGATTAGACTCTAAATTGGAAGTTTTACTAATTTGATCTTTAATAATGTCTTCATCAAGTAGTGAAGAATTTTTGTGCTTTGCTATTGGTGCCTCGATGAGGTTTTAACCAATGAAGTTATCTTAATTTTACCATAGTACCTCTGAGATGGTTTCACTAATGAATGTTGACTTTTGACTTTGATTATCTTTTAGCACCTCCAAAAAGGTTTCACTAAACTATACTGAGTTTGAATTGTGATTTTTTCCTAGCACCTCTAAAAAGGTTTCATTAGGATATTATTCTTATTTTACATGAATGTGGTCTTAGTCCCCCTAATTTTCTTCAACTAATACATCACCATGGATGTAGTTTAACAAGGTGTGATTTTTTCAGTCCCAATCAACACTTTTGGGAGGTTGAAGGTTAATAAAATGGCTAGGTTGGTTGGTGGTAATGGTATGTAAATCAATAATGGAATGGGAATAGGTAACACAATCCTCATAGAAGATACTAGGAGAACCTATATCAAAGCTAGAGTAAGAATCCTCAAAAAACATAGAAGGATCACAAATATATTCAAATTGATCTACAAGGCATACATAACCAATGTTTTAATAACCACAAACATATTCTATTTTTGAGTCTGATTTTGACTCAAGGGACTCTGAATCTAATATTGAGACTAATGTTGATTCTAATTCTGATGCAAAATCTAATGTTGACTCAATAGTAGAACTTGACTCTAATTATGATTCTCCATCTGGTATGGAATATTTTATAGTGATGTCTTGTTGAATGTTTGGTATGGGGCAAGTAACAGTCTATGATGGCATAATTAGATCTATAGAGACTGGTTTCTCAAAGTGAGATTCCTCAATGGTGGGAAAAAGGTCAAGAGATAAATCCATAAATACTAGATTTTCAAACGGATTCTCTTAAAAAATAAGACAATGTTAAAGGTAATGATTTTCCCAAAGGTAGTTATAATAATTAAGAAGTGACTCAACAAAGATTGACTTATCAAAGTGAGACTCCTCAATAATAGGTATAAGATCAAAAGGTGATTCATCATAGGTTGACTCATCAAAAATGGTTGGTTCAACAAAAAAATCATGGATTGGTTGGTTCTCTTGGCATTAGTTTACAAGTAGCTATAAAATACTAGTTTTGAATATATATTGGTCTTTGAATGATTGGCTTGATTGGAGAGGTATTGATCAGCTTGGTTTTAGCTTAACAATTGGTATGGGTTTTCTAAAGTATAGAATGGTTATCAATGGAAAAATATGGTTAGAGTTTGGTTAATGATAGGCTTACTTATAATGGTCTTAAATCTTAGGATAGTAATTGTGACCCATCAAGTTGTGATTAGACAAAAATTTTGGGAGAATGAGTTACCATACATGGAAGGGCCTAAAATAGTAATGGTAGGGCATTTCAAATCTTGGTTGTTATTATGAGACAAAGGATGAGATCCTATTATGGAAATGGTATGGAATTATGAATCTTGTTGGTTTTCACAAGCCAAAGGATGAGGTCCTAAAATAAAAATGGTTAGGTGTTGTTAAGTTTGGTTGCTTGCACAAGCCAAAAGATGAGGTTATGGTATGGTAATCCTTGGATATTATGGAGCTTAGTTGCTCACACAATCTAAAGGAGGTTTAAAGGTATAGGTGGAGGATAAGATGCCATGAGTGGTGAGGGGAAAAATATCATACCTTAACCAACCTAAATAAGGTACCACCAAATATAGTGCTTGGCTTTGTTCCCTAGATTGAGTATTGTAAGGAGGATACAAATCCAACTTGCAAACCACTTCTTCACCATAAGGGTCTTGAACAAAGTCAATTTGTGTAGCCATTATCTCATAACTTAGAATGTACATGTATCTTTTATGAGTGTAATGATACATATCCACATCAATGATAAATGTTCTGTAAAAGGCCTAGAGCTTTACAAACTCTAAAAAACATTGTCCAAAGGAAACATGGTTCAAAATTGGTCTAACTTGGTCTAGGAAAGCTATATCTCCAAAATGGTCTATGCTAAAACTTGATATAAACCATCTAAAATCATAATATCTAATATTAAATATCTCACATTAAAGATCAAGTGGCTGAATAAAAACCGACATGCCAAATTCTAGTTCCAAAGTGTTCCAAACTAGTCTAATCTAAATAAACTATAGGTTTCATACATCTGAATGGTCCCAAGTATGGTTAACACTAGATATACAATCATGTCAATGGAATTCATACCATATAAATTACTATGCAAGGGTCTATTAATTTACATAGAGATTCCATTCATATACTTCTTAGTCGGATCCCTTGGTTAGCCAAACCTGACTCGAGTTTTCATTATGATTGGAGAGGTTAGCTTCTCATCCCCCTAGAAATTGTAGTAAATGTGCCCTGATTTATATACTCCACTATGGAGAAAGGTTGGAATGATTCTAAGAGATGAAACCCCAAGTCAATGTACCCCTTAATAACTCATGATGAGGCTATGAACTCCCACTCACAAGCTAAATTACATAAAAATAAATTACTAGTGAAAAGACTTTAAGGTCGCATTTAGATCACCCTAATGATATGTATTTGAGGAGAGCCTTAAATATTTGATTTTCATACCTTTGGACAAAGGCACAAATGCAAATAAAGAGAAATTTTGGTCACCTTAGTTCTTTAGTAGGGGGAGAGCATACACTTATCAATTATTTTGTGAAAATGAACAACTTTAAAAGAACATGCTTAAAAAATAAAACACTCATAAGAGTATGCAATCTAAGTGTGAGTGTTTATTATAATACAATAAAGTGAAATGTTTGTGAAATTTTTCCCCTTGGAATTAGTTGAAAACTTGTAAAAAAATTCATAAATATCTAAAAAAAACTAAATTCCTTTTAGGCACCAAAACAAAATGTTCAAGACTTAACCACTTTCAAATTTGAGCCTCTTTCCCACTTAGGTCCTACAATTTTTAGATGGTTTTCAACATTTTTTAAAACATTTATACAAATTTAAGGTAAAATAATATAATATTATAAAAATTTAGGAGAAAACATAAGGTTTTTAAAAAAAACAAAAATAGAGTCTAGATGACCCCAAACAAAGCCCTAAAAATGGCTTATCCATCTCGAGTAGACATAAAATGAAAATGCAACTGTAAGTGAAAAAATGCAAATTTAACTACAAAACTATAAGTATAAGTGAAAAAACACAATTTTAATTATAAAATCATAAATTTAATTTCAAAAATGCAACTGTATGTGCAAAAATGCAATTACAAGTGCAAATACGCAATTGTAAGTGTAAAAATACAACTGTAAGTGAAAAAATGTAATTTTTTGAGTTGCAATATATTTTTATATAGATAAAAACATAAATTACACTAACAAACCTTGTAAATTCTATTAAAATGTCTCTTAGCTTCTAATTTTCACCTATTTTGATCAGCAACCTCAAAATTTTGCATGACAATCATTAGTAGAATGACAATCAAAATTTTTCTCCACAAGCCAAAATGGGTCAACCCCCTATAGTCAAAATATTTCATAGGGGATTTTTATAATGTCATAGAGTAGGTTTTAGCTCAATTGATGTCATTTCATATGCCATTTTAGCTTTGGTCATGATCCAGTTTAGTCTTTGTGTCAATTAAATGTCTTAGGGGTCTATTGACCAAATTTGGTCCACATAACAATCTTGTGTTCAAATGGATCTGATTGTTAATGGATTTTGAAATAATTTACATTCACTTAAAGTGTAATTTATCAATTTTTAAAGACAAGTCAAGAGTTATAGAGACCCTATGGGGTGTCAAGAGTTATTATAATGAGTATGGAAGTGCATGGTATTCATTTGGTTCTTTATTGTGTTCATCTAGACATTAGGGTCTAATGGCAAAAATTTTGAGTAGGCAGTTTGTTGATGTCATAATTATCACATGTGGATGAGTCAAGGAGAATTGATCATATGGTTGTGATCACATTAGTCCTAGGTTACTATGCACAAAATTTTAGGCCATGCATCTAAGTCTATTAGAATATATGAGGGTTCAAATTCAACCTCTCTAACATTTCTCACTAAGTTTCCATACTTAGCTAATTTGTAAAGAATCTCAAACAAATCCAAGTGGGTAGTTTGATGATGTTATATCTTGCACATATGGTAATTTCAAGAGTATATGATCATATGGGTCTGTTAATATTTGTACCAAGTTGATATGCACTAAGTTTTAAGTCATGTGATAAAGTGGGACAAAATCTATGCATAAACAAAGTTGGATCTATAGATAGAATTCACTAAAGTTCCATACTTAAACCATTTTGAACCAGACTGTCATCAAAGTGTCATGTAGAATTACACATGTGAGCTTACTTGAACATTTTTTAGATTCACTTAGAAAGCTCCTAAAGTTATGAGATCAAGTGGGCACAATGTTTTTGGTCTTAGGAACATCTCTAGCAAATTTGGCACCTCCATGATTTCTATGCTTTAAGATATAAATCCTTAAAGTTGGTCAAATAATGTGATATGTTCATGCAGACATTGACTTTAAGCCACTATATAAATTCATGCAAGCCTAAATTTCATGGTTTTTAGGATGTTAAATATGTCCATGAGGACATCAAATGACAATCACATAGGCGTCAAGTTTTAGACATAGCAAAGGAAATCCATTGGAGCTTAAATTTGATGGTCACACAAATGTCAATGGTGGTCACATGAACATCATTTGATGAGAGTGCCAATATAAATTTTATTCTCTTGAATTAGTCATTAGATTTCAAATGGTGGGTCTAAGAAGATCTAAGGTTCTCATTCGATCATTCATCTTGATCTAATAGTGCATAATGAGTCAAATAGTTAAGAAACATGAGAGATTGACACATGGCATAAGTGCATGAGTGGACAGACTGGTATCAAGATAATAAAATCAAACACAAGGCTAACACATGGCATAATCTTAGATAGGATTGAAAAGTCAAGGGTAAGATCAATGACTCACAGTCATTTATACTGAGTAGGATCAACAATGTGAGATGGGTCAATATGTTAGTAATACATGTTAGATATAGACAACCAATTAGGACAAAGGAGAGCCCAATTTTTTTGATGGAGGTTAAGAATCCATTTTTTATATAAATAAATGGGTATTTTAGGGTTGTCAATCTACCATTGAATCTCAATCGAATGCAACAAAAAGTATACAATGATGTAGTTAGGTATAGGGAACATAAAGAATGCCATTAGGGCCCAATAATGACTTCTAGTTTGATGAGTTATAACATGTAAGGTTCATGTCTGGTGACTATGTTCTCCATTCTAAATGAAATTTCCATGCATCTATAAACCCTCAACTCTTATAGTGATATAGTGTATCTATATGGACCTAATAGGAACCAAGCATCGAGAAACGTGGCATAATATAAAGACTATAGGAAAACCAATAGTCTAAGATTGGTTTTTTGTCTATAGTGGACCCATGGACATGAGAACAAGTTTTAGCATGATCCATTTTGAATAAGTGCTAACATTTTTAAGGATGTCACAAATGCATACACATAGCCCCTACTGGTTTCATCTCTAGGACCAACTACATAAAGGGACCCTTCCCTCCACTGTGCATGATATGACAGACCTATTTGGAGAATTTTAATAATAGGACAAAGCTATAGCAGATGGACCCAATTATTGTAATTGCATTTATGATAAGACCCAGCTCAAATTAACTCAACCCTACCATTGTAACCATTATGGAGCATCAATGAAGGAATATGTAACATTAAAACCACTCATGGTGAGCTAGATCAATCAAATGTTCTAAATGAGAAAAATGTGTAGAAGTAATTGTAACTATGGTTCAAATATTTGAACTGATTGATTTCCCTTTTCAACACAAAAGCTCCCTTTCTCTTGTTTCCTTTCTTCTATAAATATAACTCGTGAGATATTGGAAAGTAGTTCCAATCCATGTATGGTAAAGCCCTACTATAATGATGTTATATTTTGCCTTTGAACATTAATACAAATCTGATTTTGAGTTCTTGAATAATTGTTTGAGTGTGAAATTGATGTATGGTGATGCAAAGTGATTATTCTCTATCCTTTCTTCCCTTATACTTTCATGTTTGTGCAAGAGTTCATGTTCTAACAAGTCATATGAAGTGTTGTTAAGTGCATGAGCCTATCTTTCAAGTGTACAATTATCCTTAGTGCCTACAACTATCTTATGTTTCACTTACCTTGGATAGCTCTTATCCATCTCACCTCCATATTGAAATACTCATGTTAGAATTCATAGGACTTGGAAGTTAGTTTGTGTGCCTTGTTTCTTAATGCAGGAAAGTATGATGGTCATATGGAACATATCTCAGTGCATCACCCCCTTAGATTAGGTTTATTTCATGCAACTTCTAACTATTTTTCCCCATAAGTGATCAGTTAAGTAGGTGGGAGCATTTCAAGATACATCCAAAGAGCTAGCCCTTAAATCTAGAGGCTCACTTCCACTATACGTACACCCACATACCTAAAAGTGTTCCCATGTTGCCCAAATATGGAAGAGGCTTGAACACCCTCTTCTAAGGTGAGAGATTTGGTGAAAATAGTTCTAGCACATCCAATGGGACCAAACTCTAAAAGGATGGAAAGATTATTGGTGTGTCTTTCCTCTATTAGGTTTTAGAAGCGTGCAGTCTATCACCAATGGTGATTTCAAATGATAAATTTTAGTTATAATTAGTTTAGGTATTTTTAGTTGAAGTTTTGATCACTTTTACATCTCATTTGATACATGAGGTTGACATGAATCCCCACCATGGACCTCCTTATTATCCTTATTATGAACCGCAATATAATTTCCAATAGTCATATCAAAATAAATATCAATCTTATGAGCCATGGCATCCCTATAATCCTCCATTCCCCCCATATAGACACCATATTATTGGATAGCCCTATACAGAAGTCTAACAAGATACCTATCGATCAATTCTTCCATGTGAGTCCCAATATGAGCCTTATAAACCATACCATGATGTCTATGAACCTCAAGAGTACTCCTATGAGGCTTGTCATGAGGAATCAAACATTTACATTAATTATACACAAAGGTATTACAAGGCAAGGTACATATTCTTGTACATTAAAATACAAAAAATGAATTTGGTCTTGATCCCCATCATTACCCTCCCCCTCCTTCATTCTTTCCATCCTATATCAAGTATTTGATGGCATCCATACCATAGTTACAAGATCTTGAAGATGAAATGAGTACATGGGATGATGAGTATAATGTGATCCCTGATATTCTCATGGAATGTTTGAGAGGTGATCCCCAAAATCAAATGCAAAAGTTGGAGACATTTGAGAAGGAACTCAATGGGAGAGCAAGGAAAAAATTGACTTGGCAAATAAGTGTCTTCAATGATAAATAGATAGGCTAATTATGTGGAAAGATAAAGAGATAAAAAATGAACATGTTGTTGTTGAATAATTTCAAAAAATCTATTGGCAAGATGTAACTCCTGCTTATGTAGATGCTTGTTCTTTTAACTAGCCCAAGAAGTCACTTCCCTATGAGTTTACTAGTGCTTTTCTCTTTCCTAAATCCATTGATAAGCCTTCCCCTTCACCTCACACTTGATAACCAATTCATCATCCCCCATCACATCTCATCTTCCACTACATCTCATATTCCAATTCCTTCACATGAGCCCATCTTAAAGGTTGTGAGTGAGGAGGAGAAAATCCAAGCTGAGACTAACTAAGAGGATGTCATGAGTGACTATGATGAGGAAATCACCATAGGGACTCCCCTTGTTGACCACAAGTGCAACTCTACCTTCTTGGATAAATAAAATCACATTAAAAATCCCACCATAGCTACTAGTATAGAATTTGATATGGAAGAGGGACATATTGAAGACTCTTTTATAGATCTCCATGAAGAATGTGACTAATACTTGAAGAGAGAGGAATTTGAAGAAGACTCTACATATAATCATAAAGTTATGGGTGACAATATCAAGCATAAAGTATAGTGTATTATTAAAGATAAAGGTCATTCTATTGATCAGGAAACTATTGCCATGAAGTCATTAGATGATGTTTCTACCCAAGAAGTTATGAACATGCGTGATGAAATCAAAATAAAGGTCAAGGTCCCTCAAGAATTGTTAAGATACCCCCTAGTATTGAGCCACATTTAAAGATATGGGAACATAAGGAAGATAAGATTGATTCTCCCAAACATCAAGTACATTTTGTTAAATAGGAGAGTAAGGCTGAGAAGACTGTCATATTTTCAAACTTGTCCATTAACGACTAGGAAATTGAGAAGGTAGGGAAGGAGTTTCCCATGGAGGACAAATATGATTGGTAGTAGCAAATGAATCTCTTTCAAGATCTTGAATATCTTTTACAATTTGAGGGTCAAGTACTTGATAAGGTGGGCAAAGGGTTTCCCATAAGGGATAGTGACCAAGATTGGGTGGACTATGCAAAGATCCTTTATGAGCTTGAATAACTTGTAGCTGAGAAAAATCCCAACCTCATTAAGAGTAGCATGGAAAATAAAAAGGTGTGTCTTATTCAATCACCATTGAAGGTCATAATTGAGGAGCCATATGAGAAATTTGAAACTATTGGGATGCAAGAAGAGTTCATTCCCATATCTAACCTATTTGGATATACTTGGTTCTCATTGAACATCATGCCAATGAAGTCAAAAAACACCATGAAGAAGATGGAGGCATAAATTTCAAGGATTAAAAGGCTATATGTATCATTTAACCCTTCATGCCATAAAGCAAGAGAGGTTTCAAGCTTTCCCTTTTATAATGGAGGAATTTTTCATCTTAGGTTAGTTAGTGCTTAGTTTTCTTTAGTTTAGGTGTGTGTTTCCTTTCTTGTTGTGTTGTGTTCAAATAAGTGCTTGTGAATCACATGTATGTTTCTTTTCCTATGTGTTTTTTCTTTTTTATCTTTCCTTGTGTTTTATGTGTTGTTTAAGGTAATTTGTATGTCAACCCTAATGTATATGTGACTCCATAGTCTAATGGATAGGATTATGTAATTGGTCATGGCATAGAAGGCATGCCACCCAAATAATGTTGACCATTTTTTCCCATAGGCCAAAATGGGTCAACCCCCTATAGTCAAAATATTGTATAGGGGCTTTTTATAATGTCATAGAGTATGTTATAGCTCAATTGATGTCATTTAATATGCTATTATGGATTTGGTCATGTTCCAGTTGAGTCTTTCTATCATTTGAATACCTTAGGGGTATGTTGGCCAAATTTGGCCCACATACCAAGCTTATGCTTAGATGGATCTAATTGTTCATAGATGAACAGATGTTTTAGATTTAATGAGTAGACCAAAATGATTATGAAACTTTCAAGGCTTTTGAAACACTTTAAGTTCAATTAAAGTGTAATTTATCAATTTCTAAAGATAGGTCAAAAGTTTTATATACTTTATGGGGTGTCAAGAGTGCTTATAATGAGTATGGAAGTGCATGAGATTCATCTCTTTCTTCATTATGTTCATCTAGACATTTAGGTATAATGGTATAAATTTTTAATAGGGAACTTGTTGACATCATCATTGCCACATGTGGATGAGCCAGGGAGAATTAGTTATATGGTTGTGATCACATTATTCCCAAGTTACAATGTGCCAAATTTTAGGCTATGCATCTAAGTGAAAAAATATATATGGGGGTTCAATGTTGGCCTCTCATACATATCTTGCTAAGTTTCTATACTTTGCCAATTCGCAAAGGAGCTCAAACAAAGCCAATTGGGTAGTTTGATGATGTTATATATCACACATGTGGTATTTTTAGGAGTAGATGATCATATGGTTTTTTTAATATTTGTACCAAGTTGATATACACTAAGTTTCAAGTCATGTGAAGAAGTGAAACAAAATTTATGCATAAGAAAAGTTGGATCCTCAAATATAATTCATTAAATTTCAATACTTAGCCATTTTTAACTAGACCATTGTTAAAGTGTCACACAAAATTGCACATGTAATCTCACTTGAAAAGATTTTAGATTCACTTAAAAATATCTTGGATCTAATAGATCAAATGGGCACAATATTTTTGGTCTTAGGAACATCTCCAACAAATTTAGCCCCTCCATGATTTTAGTTCTTCAAGATATAAATCCTCAAATTTGGTCAAATAATGTGATACATTAGCATAAATGTTAACTTTAATCCACTTTAGAATCTATATGATCATAAATTTTATGGTTTATAGGATTTCAAATATGTCTATGAGGACATCAAATGACATTCACATAAATGCTAAGTTCTAGACAGAGTAAAGGAAATCCATTAGAGATTAAATTTAACAATCACACAAATGTCAATGATGGTCATGCAAACATCATTTGAAGGGAGTGAAAACATAAATTCTATTCTCATGAAGTAGAATTTGGATTTTAAATGGTGATTCTAGGTAGATCTATGGTCCTTACTTGATTGTACATCTTGTTCCAATGGTGTGTGATGATTCAAATAGTCAAGGATCATGAGAGATTGACATGTGGCATAATTGTATGAGTGGATAGACTAGTAGTAGGATCCTAAAATCAAATGCAATGCTACCACATTACATAATCTTAGATAGGGTTGAAAATTCAAGAGTAAGATCAATAACTCATGGTCATTCATACTAAGTAGGGTCAATAGTGCAAGATGGGTCAATATGCCAATAGGCCAAGTCAGATATCAACATCCAGTTAGGATAGAGGAGAGCCTAGGACTTTTTATATAGGTTGGGAAGCCATTTTCAATAAAATAAAATGGGTCTCATAAGGTCATTGATCCACCATTGAAGTTCACTCAAATTCCATGAAAAGGATATAGTGATGCAATCAGGGAAAGGGAACATAAAGGACACCACTAGAGCCCAATATTGACTTCTATTTTGATGAGTTGTAGTGTGTAGGGTTCATGTCTAGTGATTTTTTCACCATTATAAAAGAAAGTTCCATGCATCTATAAACCCTTATCTCCTATAGTGACATAGTGAATCTATGTGGACCTAATAAGAACTAGGCATCAAGCGGAGTGGCAAAATATAACAACTATTGGAAAACCAATAGTTTAAGATTTGTTTTCCATTTATAGTGGATCCATGGGCATGAGAACAAGTTTGAGCATGATCTAGTTTGAACAAGTTCCATAATTTCAAAGGATGCCATAAAGCCATACATGTATCCCCCAATGGTTTCATCTCCAGGACCAACTTCATGAAAGGGACCCTTCCCTCCACTGTGCACACCATGACAAACCTATTTGGAGTATTTTAACAATAGGATAAAGCTCTAATAGATAGACCCAATTATTGTAAATACATTGATGTCAGGACCCAACTCGAAACAACTTGACCCCACCATTTTAACCATCAAGGAGCATCAATGAGGTAATATATAACTATGTAACCACTCAAGGTAACCTAGATCAATCAAAGGTTCTAAATGGCATACTATGCAAAAGTAGTTATAACTATGGTTCAAATGTTTGAACTGATTGATTCCCCTTTTTAGTGTCAAATCTCCCTTTCTCTTTCTTCCTTTCTTTTATAAATATAGCTCTTAAGATAGTGTAAAATAGTTCTACTCCATGTATGGAGAAGTCCTAATGGAATGATGTCATATTTTGACTTTGAAAATTAATTCTAATCTAGTTTCAAATTCTTGAACAATTATCTAATTGTGAAAGTGATGTATGGTGATGCAAAGTTATTATTCTCTATCCTTTCTTCCCTTATCCTTTCATATTTATGAAATATTTCTTATTCTAACATGTCATATTAAGTGTTATCAAGTGTAAGAGCCTATTTTTTAAGTTTAAAATGATCCTTAGTGTCTAAAACTATCCTAATGTTCACTTACCTTAGATATCTCTCATGTATCTCACCTCCATATTGAAATACTCATGATAAAATCCATAGGACTTGTAATTTAGTTTATGTGCCTTATTTATTATTATAAGAAAGTATGATGGTCATATATAGCATATCTTAGTACATCACCCCCTTAGTTTAGTTTTATTTCATGCAACTTATAACTCTTTTCCCCCATAAGAGATTAGTTAAGTAGGTGTGAGCATTTCAAGACACATCCAGGGAGTTAACCCTTAAATCTAAACGCTTGCTTCCACTATAGGTACACCCACATACCTAAAAGTGTTCCCATGTTACCCAAATCTAGAAGAGACTTGAACACCTTATTTTAGGGTATGATAATTGATTAAAATAGATATAATATCAACTTCATGGGGTGCATGTCCCACTAGGCATGACATTTATGATCATAGGAATCCAAGAAGTGAGGTTAGTGTTGGACGTATAATCACTGAGAGGGGTGTTAAATTAGTCATGTAAGATATTTCAAACTTCAATTATAATCCTTTAAAACTCTTTATCAATGACCATAATCATTCATAAATCATACAAGATGTTCATAATAATGAATAAGAAAGATGATGCAAGATTACGAACATAACACAAGATCTACATGGGAAACCCTTTTGAGAAATAAAACTCACCCTCAAGACTAAAAACACATGGAATACTTGTCTTATAAGATGTTCACAATCATGAGACATTTTAGTGAAGTGTCCACTTCATAAGGAGAACCCACCCTTAAGTATGAACAAACACTGACTTGTTCTAGATATTGAGTACCCACACAACACGTATGAAATCAACATCTCCAGAACTTTGATTGCCTTTCAATCTAATTAGAGAAAAAATGTATAACACCTCTCTTTCAACTCTTCACACATACTCAAACTTTCTCATACAATAAATTTATCGAAACACCCATTTTGGATATCTCTAGTCTTCCTTTCTCATCCTTAATATGATCTGTACTTTAGTCTATCCATTGAGCACATTATATCTGATCTATTTTATTTGTATTTATCTTATACTCTCTCAATTCATTCACATTCAAGTCTAAAAACCATTTCTTTGGTCTCCACCATTTATATAGTCTTCATGAATATCAACTTCTAGGTCGACCATAATAGTTGCCTTAACCCTTAAGACATCTATAATGCTAACACAAATCCCAGTACCATCCTCATAGGTTGACCATAGCATCTATGGGTCACACTTAAGAAACTACACCTTTTAACTAGGCCTTAGTATCCCTTATAGATCTCATGGAGATCTATTCACCCATTTAGCACTCCATCTTGGAATTAAGAACATATGTTGAATTTCAAATACCTGGGTCCACTCCATATGACCCTTATGACATCTTCATGTGAATACATCTACCAAAACACTCTTTTGCTAAAACACAATTTAATCAAACATAATTTTTTACATAGTATCACTATGAATGAACAAATAATCAACTTTGAAGCTCTATATCTTCTATTATATAAAAATTAAGACCTTATAACTAAATTATCCATATGCATCTTGAAGTCTTTTACAACTTTGATTTTTACTACATCAATGAATTCATCCTAAATCAAAAGATATAGCTCAAAAACTATAGATTGGTTTTCCCTCATTAATTTGAATATTCAAATTCCAATGGTCATTATTCAAACACTAAACATTGAGCACTTAAACCTCATCTCATACTTCCTAGAAACTTTTTACAAATACTCATTGTTGATCTCCTTAGAAGTATCCTAGTCTTTATCTTTCAATGCTCACCATTGATCTTCGATCAAAGCTCTTATGATTGTCCCACTTGGTAGCTCTATGTGCTTTCTACATATTTGACTCTTTGACTTAAGCTACACCATCTATATCTATCTGTATGAATACCCAAGAACCATTAATATTCTATCAAATCAATGAAATAGAGATAATTGTCACTAGCATGTTTAGTCTTAGGAACCTTTGACAATTTGACTTCATACACACCATTTAATTACAATCTAGATGGTGAATGCTCACCGTTAGATCTACTGATTAGTAAACTTAGAATTAAACATAGTTAAACTTGATGGTATTTATCCCATCCTAATTTGTAAGAGCAACTTTGAAGGTTTATAACTTGAGCAA
The DNA here is from genome assembly GCA_037957365.1 of Torreya grandis. Lineage (NCBI taxonomy): Eukaryota > Viridiplantae > Streptophyta > Pinopsida > Cupressales > Taxaceae > Torreya > Torreya grandis. Next base: position 3,542,299 of record JARHVA010000632.1, on the reverse strand, counting down.
GAAAACAATTCAAAAGTCCAAATATTTAGGGTACCTTTTTGGCACTATAGACAACATTCCATGAAAAGCTTTGACATTATTTGACTTTGTGAGTACTTGAAATAAATACACAAACTTTTTAATTAAATCATATTTTTATGACATGAAGTGATGGTCTGGCTTCTCTTAAGCTAGAATATGCATGTTTCTCTTTCCAAATGATCAAGTGGCATACCAGGGCTTTACCAAAACATCTATGAATGCCTCACAACTTCTTCTTTATCCTTACAAACCTACGTATGTGTTATATATTCTCCAAGATATTAAACACAACTTCTTTATCATTAATTCATTTGTATCTCATTCTCTCTTTGACATCAATGACAACTTAACATCAATAACCATGTTCAACAATCCCCCCCTTTATCATTGATGGAAAAACACCCTCAGAATGACTTCTTACTCATTTGAACTTATTCATTCTAATTATTTTCCCCCTTTGACATTAATGACAAAGGTTCTCTTCCTCAACATCCCAAAAATCATTCCTAAACATTATGTATGCATTTAAATATTATTAATATGCTCAATATGCATACATACTTTCAAGCATATGAATGAATTGATTCCCCTCTGACATGCACCAATCTGAACTTGGACTTTTTTTATATTTAGACTTGACAAATTGCTCATAGAACTTAGAAATCTCCCATAACATCAAGCTCCATCTCATGTCATTTGTTATTTGATATACACCAATCTGAATTGGGTATTTTTTTATCCTTGGGACCTATCTACCTACAAAAATCACAAGCTCTCTTTGCTCATGTATGAAGATTCAATACCTTATCAAAATACATGACTTATTTTGATCAATTCATTATGTCAATCTTCTTAAATTCACAACTATAGAAAACATATTCACACTTATATCAAGATTGAATCATCTTCAAATATGCTCCCCCTCATATCATGAACATCTTCTTTAAGCTACTCAAGCTAACTGAGTTAACTCCCCCTTAGCCAAACACATCTTCAAATGATATTCTTGTCATGTAATTAATTATCCTTGTCTTGACTGATCAACATCTTGAACCATCATCCAAACTAATTTAACCTTCTCAATATCCTTCATCTACAAGCATATTTTTCATAATCTCTTGCTTATCATTGCCTTCAAGTTTTGTACTAATTTTCCCTTTTATAATTACCTAGAGCACACATACTTGCTTTCACACAAAAAGATGTCTCCTAAGAAGCATAGGTAGAGACACCAACTTATCATAAAGGGATTAAAAATCCTAAAACTAAGGAGAATCCCATATCTCTATGATCTCACTTTACTTGCAGTCCTTTCTCATCTTTAGATTGACTTTGAATGTGTTCTCAACCTTATTATTTTTGTTTATCTCAAGATCTTGCTTGATTTCCTTCTCCATTTGGGTAGATAAGGCTTGTTATTTGATACTTGAACTTGTCCCCTTTTATATTATGGTAAATAATCCACTTTAAGCCTATTTTTTATTTCCCTACTTAGGCCTCCATTCACTATGACTCTTTCTCTTCATGATAGGATTGACAATTTTTGAAGTAGAATACTAATCATTCTTGCAGAACCTTTCTATGTGACCTCTCTTATGACATTTGAAACAAATAATATTTATCATATTGTGCATACCTTATGATTGAGATATATTATTATTCCTTAGAGTTTCATGAATTCATTCATGTACCTGATCATTTGGTCCCCTAATGAAGATATTATAGTACTTTACAATATGACTAGACCCTTGACACTTGTATCAAAAGATGTCATTATTTCCTTGTAAAACTATTCACTATCTTGAGTGATGATGTTATTCATTCTTGCCATTGTCTTGCTCATAATTTCATGTAAATTGACTTCTTGAGTATCTTTTGCAATCTTTTGATGTATGACCAAACTGATTGCAAGAGTAACAATGACCATTGAATTTTGTATACCTCATAGCATTTGGTTGTCTAGTCTAATTTATCTTTATTCTACCAATACCTTCATTCCTTGATTGATGATCGATTTTCAAAGTCTAATTGTCCTTGTTCATATCAACCTTTATCTTGTCTAGAGTTACATGATTTTGTTCTTCTTCATATCCAAGACTAGTTCTATTACTTATATGCTTTTGACTATTCCAAATATTTTCAAGATCATTTGAGCTCTTCTTAAACTTCACAAATGACTTCACCTTACAAGATGTCTTGTCTAACTCAGCTTTTAATGAATCAATTTTAATCACATACCTTAAGCATTCATATTTTTTGTCTTTTAGGCTTGTATACATAATTTCTAATTGACTATTGAGGTGCTTGATAGTATCTTCATGTTTCTGGGTGTCATCATTCATTCTTACTTCAAATATATTGAATTAATTTTCATAGTCCTTGATTTGTGACATTATTTTCTTGATCTTTTTCTTCTCAATCTTCAAATATTCAAGATCATTTATCAATTCATCCTTATAATATAAATCATCAGTTGCATATTCATTTATCATGAGATCATCTCTTTTAGAGTTTCTTACTTTTTACTTATAAAGTATTTCAATCTTGCTTATAGCTTGATTTAGTTCCATTTGCAAAGACTCCATCTCTGATTGATGCATGATACATTCTTCATCCTTACTCTTTAGTTCTTAATTAAGAGTACAAACCTAAGTTTCAAGCTAGTGTGTGATTTCATCATGCTCCTTGAATTTATTACTCAACCTTCCTTTAAAAATTCCAATTTATTCATCATAGGAGTTGATCAAGGTATCTTATTTTTATACTTTCTTTGTAATATCTCTATTTCTTCCATGATAACTAGATATTTATCTTCAAGAGTGACTTTATCATTTTTTCCTTTTGAGTTATCTCCACCAAATAAATCTTTGCTTAAAGGACATTCACCTTCATTATCACTAAAAGCCATGAACATTGTCTCCTTATCCTCATTATGAAAAGAATCATCACTGTCAAATTTGTTTACTTATTCTTCTATAGATGAGTTACTATCTTCTTCATGGTAAAGTCTCTTACTGCCTTTGTATGATTCCTTCTTTCCATTTTTCTTACTGAAGAACTTTTTGTACTTGCTAGGACCCTTAAATTTCTTGTGTTCGTCCTCATGAGATTCCTTATGAGCTTCTTTGAGTTCAAATTTATCTGGATATTTAACTACAAAACATGAAAAATATTTAAAAGTGATTTTTTCCTTCATGCTTACCCAATCCTACATTCAATCTTATTACAATCATGGCTTCAAGTTTATCTTCATTAAGATCAAAATATTCAATACTTAACTTGTTTTTCTTAGCTTTTTGGATCACCTTAAAGGTTGATTCCTTCTTAGGAGGTCTATCCTCATCAACTATCATCTCATAAGTAGTAAGGATACCATGAAGTTCATCCATATTCAACTGAGTGAGATCATGAATTTCTTCTACAATAGAGACTTTTGAATCAAACTTGAGTGTAAGAGTCCTCAATACCTTATATATTGTATTAGATTCATCAATCACCTCTCCAAGACCTCTTATCATGTTTACTACCTCATCAACCCATAGAAGATAGGATGCCATAGTATCTTCTTCCTTCATTTTGAGAAATTTAAATTACCTTTGGTAGGTTTATAACTTATCCAATTTTACCTTAGAGTCTCCTTCATAGATATTATGTAATTTGACCCAAATTTGTCTAGTAGACTTGTAATGGATCACTTTCGTGAACTCAACCTTGGATAGACCATAAATGATAACATTCATAGCTTTAAAATTATTCTCACTCAACCTTTTATTAGTAGCACTAGTTGGAGGTTTATTTAGTGTAGTGTAACCATCCATGATAGATTGCCAAATATCAAACCCTAGAGACATGATGTATGTCCTCATCTTTATACTAAAAAAAGCATAATTTGACATATATCATGCTAACCCTTAAGACATATATCATGTTAACACAAAGATCAATACCATCCTCACAAGTTGACCATAGCATCTATGGGTCACACTTAAGCAATTACACTTTTTAATTAGGCCTTAGTAGCCTATATAGGTCTCATGGAGACCTATTCACCCATTTATCACTTCATCTAGAAAATTGAGAGCATATGATTAATTTCAAATACCTAGGTCCAATCCATATGACCCTTATGACATCTTCATGTGAATACATCTACCAAAATACTCTTATGATAAAACACAATTTACTCAAATAGAATTATGTACATAGTAACACCATGAATTAACAAATAGTCAACTTTGAAGTTTCATAACTTTGACTGTAAAAACATTTAGACCTTTTAACTAGATTATCTAGATGTGCCTTCAATTCCTTTACAACTTTATTTTTAACTACATTAATAAATTCAACCTGTCTCAAAAGATATAGCTAAAAAACTACAAACGAGTTTTTCTACATTAATTTGAATATTCAAATTCGAATGGTCACTCTTTAGACACTAAACATCGAGCACTTTAACCTCATCTCATGCTTCCTAGTAAATTTGGAAAAATACACATCATTGATATCCTTAGAAGTATCTTGGTATTTATCTTGCAATGCTCACCATTGATCTTTGATCAGAGCTCCCATGATTATGCCATTTGGTAGCTCTATGTGTCTTCTACACATTTAACTCTTTGACTTGAACCACACTATCAATCTCTATCTATATAAACACATGTGAATTATTAATCTTATATTCTATCAATGAGATAGAGACACTTTTAACTAGTGCATTACATCTTAGTAACCTTTGATAATTTGAATTCATATACACCATTAGATCACAATCTAGATGATAAATACTCATCGTTAGATCTATTGACTAGTGACCTTAGACTTCAATATAGTTAAACTTGATGCTCTCTAGCCCATCATATTTTTCAAGAACAACTTTGAAGGTTTATAACTTGAGAATAAAAACACTTCAAGATTCCAAATATTTAGGGTACTTTCTTGGAAATATAGATAACATCTCTATGAAAACCTTTGACCTCAGTTAAATTTTTGAGTACCTAAAATAAAATCACAAACTTGCTAGCTAAAACATATTCATATGATGTGTAGTGATGTTTTGACTTCTCTTAAGCTAGAAGATGCATGTTTATCTTTCCAAATGATCAAGTGGCACACTAGAGCTTTATGAAGACATCTATGGATGCCTCACAACTTCTTCTTTGTCCTTATATACTTGCATATGTGTTATATATTATTCAATCTATCAAACAAAACTTATTTGTCATTAATGCATTAGTATCTCATGACCTTTTTGACATCAATGATAACTTAACATCAATGATCATGCTTTATAGTTAGTAACATGTTAGTTTAAGAAATAAAAACTTTAATAAACACATTAACACTTACACTTCAAGCCTATATCTTAGGGGTGAGATTAGTAATAAAATACAAATGAAAGCACAATTAAAATGCAAAAGATAATGAATCATTTACCTTCTTTTAGAGATCTGAATGCATTGTTGAGTGCCTTGCTGAGTTTTTGCGTTGAAGAGTATTTAATAAATTAATATTTTTTTCTCCTTATCTCCTTGGAACCATGGTTATTTGATGTGGCTTGATGTAGCTTGGCTCAATATTTTAACATTATAACACTACTTGCAAGGAAATTTTGACATTATAAAACTAAATAAAATGGCTTGTCTCTCTTGAAATTTATATTATAACTTTGGCCTATGAGATCTTAAAATTTAGTTGGCATGGCATTGTATTTATATAAAATGGATCTAACACCAACCCAAGGTGAGCCAAAGTGGAGTTAAGGCTTGGAATGGGTTCAAACTTAACCTAGGTGAGTCAAATATAACCCGAGTAGAGTTAATATTTTTCAATTAATCATGTTTTGCAATTTATAGGCATGGGTCTCTAAAATGAGATATTTTAGGATATTTCCAAAGAGCTTGACAAGTCACAAAGGTAATGATGAAAGGCTAGTATATTTGCATTTTTAAATTTCATTTTTTAGTTATTCATTAATTTCAAATGGATAATTCAACTAGGCATTTAATTTGGTTTAGATTTTTAATTAATTATGATTAACCATTTAACTCTTTCAATATTTAATATTTGGTCATGTGCCCGACTTAATAGTTCCATAGGCCAAATTGACTATTGTGATGTTGTAAGGTGTTTAGAGATGAATCCATGAGAGGTTATTGTTTTATACGATAGGATAACCCAATTAAGGATGTCTCAATGTGATTATGAGCTTTGATAAATGATGCATAAGAATTTTGGTATGTTTAGTTATTCTTAAGATTAATTTGCAATAGCTGGTAAGAATCGGTTTGAAGTCTAGTCAAAAGCTAGTGGTGGCCAGTTTTAGGTGTCTACACTACTAACCTCAAATTCCTATTTTATATCTTTATTTTGTTTTTTCTACACATAAGAAGGGGAGGTGATACTTAATTTAACTCCTTAGCATTCTTAAAACACCCCTATAACTTCTTTTTGTAATACCACAAATTTACAGAGTTAAATTTGACCACTAATTATGGTTTTACAGTTGATAGCATCAATTTTATAGGAAGCATTAGAATAATTGCTAGTAGTTGGTTTTCTAATTCTAGTCACAAATATACAGTTGTTGTTAGTTCCTTATGATTAGGTATTACTAGAATTTTATATTCTGTATATAACTAAATCAACTTTTAACTTGTTGCAAAATTGCATTTTGTGAGAGGAATTTTTGTTTCCCATAGGGGAGTTTGCTTGGTCATAGGCAATTTTAATTTCAATAGATCAATTAGAATATTATATTATAGTCTATCCTAGATTTTAAAAATATTTTAATTCATTTAATATATGTCATATTCTACACATATTTTACATTCTATAAATAAGTTTAGAACATATTTTATCTTCAATACTGCCTGTTGAGATAAGTGATCTTGACATATACAGTCAGTTTTATGCATAAATAGTGGGTTTTGATCTAAGTGATCCTAATAGTATATTTTTATAAATATAATCTAATATTATTTATCCTAATTAGATTTTAACATTTTATAAATATTTTAAATCACCTTTGTAAAGATCATGTCATTCTAACTGCTAGAGTTTTAGTGTTTTCATCAACTACAAAAATACATATTGTGATGTATGATATTGTCTTTTGACTATGAATATTGCCTAACCATCTATAATTTTTCATAAACATACGATCATGATTAACTAATAGTTCATAAAACTACATATTAGCTAATTATAGTATTGCCAAACACCTATGGTTTTGTACTCTCTAGAATTAGTTTTGCACTAACTATGTAATTACATTTTTGCATAATTAGAGGTGATTTTGACCATTGTAAAACTACTAATCAGATTTTGTGTAGGACCATGTTAGCAACAAATTACTTTACTAACTTGTGTTTTTGTAAGAATAATTCTCTCTACGAATTTTAGTCTTGAACTTGTATATATCTTTATGTACTTGTTTGTTTGCTTAATTTATCACATAATTAATTAGATAAATATACTTTTGTTTACCTATTTATAAACCCATTTTGGTTTTTAGGATTGCATGTGACATGGAATTCATCATGCACTTGCCTAGTCATTAAGGGTTGGTGATGCATATTTCATCACTATGGATTCAACCAAACTCTGAGTTTTGGTAGAGCATAAATATTAGGGACAACTATCATTAGGTTAAGCGGTTCAACCCATATAGGTCATCCATGAAGGGGAAGATTTAATTATCTAAACCATGCATTGGACATCAACCTATATGGATTTGGGCCCTATTTACCTTCATGTATCTTAGGGATAGCCCTAGACACATTTTTGTATACCTATTTTTGGACCTATTATTCATGAAAGAAAACTTTCTACTAGAGTTAGTATCGGCTCCCAAGTAACCCTCAAGTATAAACAAGGATGAGAGGGTTTAGTATATTACATAATGGGTCACTAACCCGTATCCTCACCTACAAATATATTATATGGTGCATTCATTAAGTTACACACCCTTTTATTTGAATAATAATAGGGTTTGTGATTAAGTGTGTTTGTGTGCTGTTGTGATAAGGCCCATAGTGTTTGTGAACAAAGTTAGCCTATCCCTTTTATTAAAAAAAACCTATTAAAACCTTAATACACACCCCATATTATGACCAAATAAGCTATCACCATCCACACCTTTATATATTAGGTTTTGTCTTGGAACTAAAAATTTAGTATTCAATCATCATTCCCTATCATAGTCATCACTTCATTCAAACCTGTCCTTGACTAAACATCATCAAAATATATAACATTTTTATGTTTTTCTAGTGCCCATCATCTCATCCTCTTTCCCATCGATACATATCATCCATACAATCATCATGTTATTGGTGTGAAAGGGAATTTAGTCATCTCATCCCTTTGTCTCCTTACTAGATTGAACCCTTATAGGTTTGTTACTTTGGTAATAACTAGTCACTCTGGTCTTCAATCTCCAAATCCAAATCTAAACCACATCTAATCACCTTTCTAGGCCACTTTAGTCTAGGATTTTGGATATAATTAGTATTCAAAGTTACACTCTCTCTCATCATCATATATCAAAATAACACCTAATCACTACTATCACATCACCTTCACCATCCACCATGCCTATTATAAACCATGCCCAAATCCTAAAAATGAAACAAGGATAAAACCAATGAAATGGTATCCTCAAGACTCTAGGTGATCAAAACTAGGGTAATGAAGAAACACATAGCAACATGCACACCCATAGATAATAAGATAATTTTACAAATGACTTATTTAATAACGATGAGGTTAGGTCACAGTTTGACCAATACATCTATAATAATTGTGATCAAATTCATTCTCAAGTCATTGGAATGGGGGGTAAATTATGCCCTATATTTGATCTAAGCCTCTTACAACATCTCATCCACCCCACATATATATCTACTACTCTACCTCATCAAGATAATGAGATCAAGAGAAAGAGGAAGATAACCTTGTAGATCATGAAAAAAATTAGAAAAAGAACAAGAACCCCTATAAAATAATGATATTGAGGATGAAAAGATAAGATCTACCTTGGAGGATTGCCTAGATTAATTGACTCAATAAATTAATTGGCATGCCTCATAATTTTTTTCTCTACACCAAAGACCCACTTCACCAAGATGGACTACTAGAAACATCAATCTTGAGTCATCAAGACCAAGAATGAGCCAAGAACAAGCCTCCAATCATTAATGAATCCCTCATTTGACCAAGAGTGGAGGATGATGAAAGAGACTCTTCAATAGATTGACCCTTGCACACAGGTAATGAGATATAAGTATGAAGACTTTTATATGTCTCCATTGGATATGAGCATCTTGTATGTACCCTTCTTAGCATACTTTGAGACTCTAAAATTTGACAAATATAAAGGAAAAGTGGACCCACATGACCATGTTTAGGATTTCTATGTGGAATGCCACAAGATCATGTATGTTGATGCTTACTTACTTAGACTCTTCCCCAAAATTCTTATAAGGTCTACACTAGAATGGTTATGCATCTATCTAAAGGGTCCATCTCTAGTTTTGGAGAGTTGACATAAAAGTTCATTTGACACTTCTCCTTTAACATTAAACATTAAATCTCCATTATATATATATTTATAATACTAAGTAGAAAAATGGGGAGAGCTTAGAATTATTCTTACAATGGTGGAGAAGCCTTGCTAGTCAATTTCATTATATGGTCCCTGAAAAAGAGCTGGCCAAAATATTTATTGATAATATCAATGTTGAATTAAAATACCAATTGAAATTATAGTGTGCCAAATATTTTGATGAAATTATAGAGAAGGGGATGTAAATTTAAAATGCACTCATTGATAAGGAGATAATTACATTATATACCCAAAATTAATAAAGTCAAAACCAAGATAATACTTTTTATGGTAAACTTAAGGTCTTCAAAAAGAATAAAAATATTGTAGGGGATACTGTCATAGACTCAAAACATATACAAATAGTACAAAAATCCCCCTACCACTAAAAAGTAAAATGTATCCACTATAAGGGTGCCAAGGGGAAAACCAAATCCCATAATTGGAAAGAGGCCCCTAACTAATCTTGGTGTACCCATGAAAATGGTCCTAAAATAATTAATAGCTACTAATATGATCACTCTCCTTGAAATTTGACTGTTGGATGATAACAAGCCATGACCAGACTAGTATCGAGAAGATGAATTTTGCCAATATCATAGAGTCAAAGGGCATGGAATTGATAAATACATGTAATTAAGGTACTTCATCCAAGATTTAATTGATAAAAGAGATATAGAGGTTAAATGGTAAAGCCCAATAAGCCAATCGAAGAATAAATAGCTAAGAATATATCAGAACCCATTACCTAAGCATTATCAGAGATAGAATAAACCACCAAAGGATCAAGATCAAGACTTTACTTTTAATATAACTAACTATCACTCCATCCCATAACATTACATTGATACCATTAAAATTTGAATCCCTCAAGATCCCCCACATTTGACATCCACCATATTTAAAATAAATAGGGAAATAGATGATTATGTGGTTACTACATGGTGTGGTAAGATCATAGTTATTGGAGCACATCTAAAAGACCCATCCACTTCCTTGGCTCAAAAATTCAATATCCTTAAAAAAGTCTCAATTTATTATGATAAACCATATGATATCATTCAACAACATGAGAAAAATCCAACCCAAATCTCTCTCATGGATCTTCTCAAGACATCATTTGTACATCAAGAAATACTCAATAAAATCTTAAATGAATTGAAAGTCGCCAAGGATATTGACACAAGTCAATTTAAGGATTTAGTGGGTCATTTATCCCCTTCCCAAAAAATTACCTTTAGTGCCCAAGATATGCCACCTATAGGCCCTCACCATAATTATCCATTATTCATTGAAATTTCCATTGCTAATCATAGATCACATGGGTACTTATAGATGAAAGGTTGCCCTAAATTTATGCAATATTGACTTTCTTAAGATATTGGGGTACTCTAAATATTCATTAGGTCTAAATTTGATAATGATTTAAGTATATAATGATCATGAGAGGTTGTCTATGGGCATAATTTATCTTCTTATAGTTGTGGAACCTGTAGTCTACCAAACCCTTATTCATGTAGTGGATGTTGATCTCTCGTATTATCTAATTTTGGGATACCCTTGGATACATGAGATGTAAATGGTACCCTCTATCCTCCACCAATGTTTAAAATTCCCACATTCTAGAATGGAGGTCACAATCCCAAGGGAAATATAGCACTTTCATATCTACCAAACGGGTCAATCTAATCCTACTTGATATTTCCCTAGCACTCATAGTTCCCTTTATCATCCTAAATCTACAAAATATATCCACCCTAATGATATATCAGCCTCTTCATCTAAATCCCCAAAAATCACTCACCTCAAAATTACTTCCAAGGGATGTGGGGAGTATGAATACAAGACTCTTTGTGTTGTAAACTTACCACAATATTGATGCATCTATAGGTCCCCAACCACGAAATAAGGTAAACCTATTATTTATCAATTTGGGTCCATAGCCTTCACTAGTGTAGATATGTTATCAAATTAATATTTTTAAGAACCTAATGATTCATGAATTATTCCTAAAGATGAGGACCTAAATTTTCATAATAAAAAAGTACCCCCAACTTCAAAAGATGATTCAAAATATGAACTATAAGGGAAAAGGACTAGGATGAGAAGAACAAGGAAAACTAAAATCCATTAGGGTTCAAGAACATCCAAAATGTCTTGTCTTAGGGTAAAAAAACTAGACATTGACCTAAGAACTATCATTATGGATACTTATTTGGTTCTTGAAGAGTCTACTTCTGATAAAGAAGTTGATATGGGTTTCATCTATAGTCTCTATAAAGACTTGGCTACCACCAACCTCTTCTCTACCACTACCATATCCACCATCAACATCTCCCTTTGTTATCCCACACTCATAGACTGAGATCAATATAATGAGCCATCTTTTTGATTAATTTCAAAATGATGAGGTTATTATTCAATATCTAGGAGTTATAGATTTTATAACATCAAGAGACCATAAGAAAGGATTCACTATCAATCTAAATGAGTATGCATACTTTAGAGAGAAAAAAGTGACACTAAATCAAATTAAGTAAGAATAATATGAATAAAATTATCTCTCTCCAAATATGGAATAAATCCAATTAACTCCTACTAAACAAGAGTTTTATCCAAAATTAGATGTGGCACTTATAGAATAATTTGCTTCAGGAGAAATTACGAAAGTTTAGAGAAGAAAAAATAGGTGTCTCCAAAAACTACAAGGAAGAAAGTGTTATCACCAAGAATATCTAGGAGTCTCTTTAGACAATGTGGTTAATCCACAATGGAACAAAGACCAAGAATAAGGAGTAATGATTCACAAAAATTGTATGCTAACATCAATATTTTAATTTAAGTAACTATTTATGCCAATAATATCATCTAGATACATAATGTAATAAAAGTAGATGTAAAACTAGGTAAATTTGAGCAAATAAAACTTCCATCATAAGGTGCATAAACCTGCACAAAAAAAATTTAGTCATAAAATCTCTAAATAAAGCATATATCCTTTGCAACAAAAATCAAAGAATACAAACAAGATTTGAGTATCAAAATGGAGACAAAGAAGATGTGTCACTTGTAAAAGATATTCTGCATGAAACATTATAGTAATTATTGTAAGAAATATCAAAGTCTCTAGTAGATTCATTTTCTTTAAGAATCCAAATAGTTTTACCCTTAGAGGTAGGAGATTTAATCATTTTCTAATAATACAAACTGGCATGCATGGATTTACCATAATATTTTCATGGGTTTAATTTTCAACATTTAGATATATGATGCCTAAGTTTGTCATAATGTGCACAAGGTTTATCATTTTTAACCAAACCATGAGCATTAGAAGTAGTATAATCAAAATAAGCTGCGTTATAAGTCATTTGATGAGAAGGAAAATAAGATTCTAAATTTTCATTAGAAGAATGAGAATCATTAAAACTAATAGTTTTAAAATTTACATTACAAGTAGGCAAAATAGATTCAAGAATACCATCTTTGCACTTACCAAGAACACCACTTGAATAGCCCATAGATGGCATGATTTTAAAACCAGGATTAGTAAGAGTGTGCACAGGAATTTTAATTTGTTTAAAATAATAATAAGGAAAATGCTACTCAACATATGACATCTAATGCTTGGTTGTTTACATATTTAAAACTAAATCTTTCTAATAATTATTTAAGTCTTGCGAATCATTCTTCTTGCAATGTTGAAGCCATAAGAATTGTTAAAATCCCTAATGGTGAATTACATAATGTCTTATTCATTTGAAATTGAATTTGCTTTCCATACCTCAATTATGCAAATAGGACTATAAATTAAGATTTATTAGTGACACTTGTTATGTTAAATCTATTAACAAAGATTTTCAAGTAGTTGCTACTACTTTTTTAGATAATGATAATTTATTAAATTTACTAGATTCTCTTCCTCCTCTTCTCATGCTTTGCTTGATTCTAATACTGCTAACTTATGGCATGAAATATTAGTACATATCAATTACCAAAGTATTTCACTTATGAACAAACTTACTATGTACAAGGTTTGCCTGATATTCTTCCCATTACTTCTTGTAATTCTTGTATGGCTGGTAAAATTCATAGAGAATCTTTTCTTAAAAACTACTTTTGGTATGATATTAAAAAGATTCATTTAGTTTATAGTGAACTTTTAGACCTTATGAAAACTCCTTATATTGATGGTGTTAAGTATGCTTTAACTTTTGTTGATGAATGCACTAGGTGAGTTTAGATTTATTTATTAAAAACTGAAGATTAAGTTTTAGACACTTTTATTGAGTTTCATGCCTTTGTTAAAAAATAATCTCATTGTTCTTTATGTATATTACACACTAATAATGGTACTAAATATGTTAATAATTATTTTAGATTCATCCCTATGGCCAAACCACATGGAGTAATCATAATATGTAATGACTTTTGGGATATAAATAAGGCATGTCCTAAGGATGGCTTTCCATTTCCTAATATCAACATGATCAAGGATTCTACCGCATGATATGAGATGTTTTCCCTTATGGACAGTTTCTCTATCTGTAATCAAATTAAATTTGCTCTTGAGGATCAACATAAGACTATGTTTATCACTCCATGAGAGACCTATTATCAAGTCATGCATTTTGGTCTAAAAAATATAGGATACACTTACCAAAGGGACATGACAGTTATATTCCATGATATGATGCATGATATTTTAGAGGATTATGTGGATGATATACTAAGAAATTCTAAGCTCTGATTATAATATTTGATGGTCTTAAGAATAATTTTTGAGTAGCTTAGGGAATATAAAGTTAGGATGAACCCTAATAAATGTGTCTTTGGATTCACCTCAGGCAAAATTTTGGGGTTCATAGTCTTTAGGTGAGGCATTGAAGTAGATCTTGCTAAAGTGAAAGTTATTACTTAAATGCCTCCCCCTAATAATCTAAAGCAATTAATCATCCTTCAAGGTAAACTATAGGTCATTCATTGATTTATATCATAATTGGCAGATAAGTGTCATCCCTTCATCCATATTTTAAATAAGGGGGCTCATTTCGACCAAAACTCAGAATTTCAAAAGGCTTTTAATAATTTAAAGCAATATTTAATACAGCCTCAAGTTTTATTACCACCTATCTCAAGAAGGTAGTTGCTTCTATATATCTCTACTACACCTTCTGATAAAGGGGCTCTACTAGCTCAACATAATTATGAAGGCAAAGAAAGAGTTATTTATTATCTAAGCATAACTTTAATATCATATGAGCTTAATTACACCTTATTGAAAAGGCTTGCTTGGTTATAATCTTAACCTCATAAAAACTCAGAACCTATATGTTGAACAACTAAGTCAAGCTCATAGTAAAAGTTGATCCCCTCAAGTACATTCTATCTAAATAAGCCCTCACTGGTAGAATGACAAAATGGATCATGTTACCAGGAGAATTTTATATTGAGTATGTAAATCAAAAATCCATTAAAGGGCAAGTCATTATGGATCATCTAGAAGAAACTCTCATTGGAGACACAAAACCCTTAATCATAGACTTACTAGATGAATCTATACTGATAACTAAAGAATAAAATGGATATAAGATATATTTTGATTGCTCTTTTACCACTCATGGGTCATGATATAGATTCCTTTGGTAACCCCACAAGGTGACCTAATCTTTAAATCCTTTCAAATCACTTTTCCATGCAAAAATAATGTTACTAAATATGAGGCATTAGTTTATAAGATAAAACTCACCATCTAATGGAATATACATCACCTTTAGGTTTTTGGTGATTCTTAATTAATTATAAAATAGATGAATGAAGAGTTCTAGATCAAAGATGATAAATTATTTCCTTATAAATAACTAGTGGATCAATTAAAACATTACTCAATAGCTTTTGATCAAGTTCTTAGATGGAGTAACAAAGCCACCAAATCCATGGCCACTATCAGTTCTTTGATAGATTTTCCAGAAGATGTACTTGAAGGTAAATTTCTATTTGAATAATTATTATTTTTAGATCATCAAAAAATGGCTCATTATCAAATTTATGTTATACCTAATCCTAGTGTACTCTATTACCACAATATTTACACTTACCTCCATGATAACATACTACCACCAGACCTCAATTTCCACCAATGTAAATCCTTCATTCATCACACATCCCATTATACCATCCTTGGAAGCATGCTTTATTGGTGAGTCTATCACAGGACCTTATTGAGATGCATGACATCAAAGGAGGCTATTCTTGAAATCAAAGAGGTCTAGGATGATATATGTGGAGGACATTTTAGTGGAATGGACCTATCTAAGAAGTTACTCAAGATTATATATTATTGGCCCATAATGAATCATGATGCCTTCCAGTATGCACATAAATGTGTAGCTTGTCAGAAGCATGGTAATCTTATCCAAGCCCCTACATAATAATTACATCCTATAATGAGCCCATGGCCATTTTTAATATTGGGACTATATATTATTGGAAATATTAATCCTACATCATGTGATGGACATAAGTTCATAATAATATATATTGAGTATTTCACCAAAGAGGTCAAAGTAATGCCACTAATTTAGACCATAGGTCTACAAATTCAAATTTCATTTTGAATTATATTATTTTCTATTTTAGAATCCCATCTAAAAATCATATTAGATAATGAAAAAAAATTCAAAAATCAAGAGGTAGAACATGTGTGAAACTGTTATCACATTGAGTAGCATTTCTCTATGCCCTACTATCCCAAGGGTAATGGTTAGGAAGAAGCAACCAATGAAACACTTCTAAAACTTCTCAAGAAAATTGTCAATGATGTTAGTATAAATTGGCACTTATAACTATATCTAACTCTTTGGTCTTATAGAACCAACATTAGAAAACCTACTGGGGCTACTCTATATTCTTTGGTCTATGAAGAAAAATTAATATTACCCATTGAAGATGAGCTTCCCTCCTTATGAGTATCTTTTTATGGAATGATTGTTGATAATAATTATTTATAATATTAGAGGTATAATTATGGAGGGGGTGAATTAGTGATGCAAAATATTTCAAAATTTAATTGTAATTCTTTCTAACTATTAATCAATGACCACAAGCATTCATAAAGCATACAAGATGTTCATAATAATGAATAATCAAGATGATGCAAGATCACACACATAACATAATATCTACGTGGGAAACCCTCTTGGGAAATAAAACCCACTCTCAATCCTGTAAACACATAGACTACTTGTCCTATAAGATGATCATAAACATGAGACCTTTTAGTGAAGCACCCACTTCATAAGGATCACCCAACCCTAAGTATGAATAAGTACCCACTTTTTTTAGATGTTGATCACTCAACATAAAACCTATGAAATCAACAACTTTAGAAATTTGAATGTAGAAATAATGTATAATAGCTCTCTTTCAAACTTTTCACATATGCTATAACTTGCTCATACAATAAATACATCCAAACATCCCTTTTGTATCTTTCTAGTCTTCTTCACTCATCTTAACTCTATTATGTAATTTATTTCATCTATTTATCACTCTCCCTATGATCTCTTTCCTTCATCTCTATCTTTTTCTCTCTCAACACATTCACATACATGTCTAGAAACCATTGCCTTGGTCTCCACTCTTTATAGAGTCTTCATGAATATCAACTTATAATTTGGCATAATACTTGACTTAACCCTTAATAATTCTATCATGATAACACATATCTCAATACCATTCTCATAGGTTGGCCATAGCCTTCATGGGTCATACTTAAGTAGCTACACCTTTCAATTAGGCCTTAGTAGCCCTTATATGTCTCATGAAGACATATTAAACTTTTATCACTTCATTGAGAAAAAAATAACATAAGTTAACTTTAAAATACATGGGTCCACTCCATATGATCTATAAGACATCTTCAAGTGATTTCTCCCACCAAAAACCTTTTCTGCTAAAGCACAAATTGCTCAAACATTATTAAGTACATAGGAACACCATGAATGAACAAATAGTCAAATTTTTAGCTTAATAAATTTGACTATAAAAACATTCATAACTTATAACTAGACTCTCTAGATACACCTTGAAGTCCTCTTCAACTTTTCTTTTTATTACATCAATAAATTCATCTTGGATAAAAAGATATAGCTAAAAAATAATAGACTAGTTTTCTCTCATTAATTTGAATATTTGAATTCCAATGGTCGCTATTCAAAAACTAAACATCAATAAATTTAACCTCATCTCAATCTCTTTGGAAACTTTGGATGAATATGCACCATTGATCTCCTTAGAATATCCTGGTCTTTACCTTGCAACACTCCCCATTGATCTTCAATATGAGTTTTCATGATTTTGACACTTGGTATCTATGCATGCCTTTTGAGCTCATTGACTATTTTACTTGATCCAAACCATCAATCTCCATCAATATGAGCACCCACATGTCATTGATATTATGTCAAATCTTTGAGATTATGACACTTGTCACCAGTGTGTGCAATATTAGACTCTTTGAAATATTGACTAAATATGCACCATTGGATCACTACTAAAAAGATCACATACTCTATTAGATACTTATCCAATCAAATTAAATGCCCATTGTTATATCTATGATCTTATTAAATGTTCACTATAGATCTTTGATAATGCAAATTTGGCTAAGTATGGGAACTTGGTAAACTCTATTTGAGAATCCAACTTTGCACCTTAATAACTTTAACTATACTCAACCTCATGACCTAAAATTTGAACCATATGATTTCCTTACATAGGGTAATCCATACATATATCAAACTACTATTGAAACCCTCAAAAATTTGAAATATAATTTCATAAAATTGCTTACTCAATTTTATATGTCAAGATGACTACTTGAACCTAGACACTCAATTGACTACTCTAATGAATTCCTTTCCCTTCCATAAGCACTCTAAGCACTCATAACATCCCATAGGGTCTTTGAAACATGTCTATATAAAAACTATCATCCATCGATTGCCTCATTAAGTCAAATATTATCCAAACCATCAATCTAATAACTTTTTCATTAATACACTAGTACCACAAGCTCTCTTTGACATCAATGACAACCAAACATCAATGACTATGCTCAATAATCTCCCCCTTTGTCATTGATGGAAAGACAACCTTTGAATGACTTCTCACTCATTTGAACTTATTCATTCTAATATTCTCCCCCTTTCACATTATTGATAAAGGGCCTCTTCCTCAATATGCCAACAATAATTCTTTAACATTATATATGTAATCAAATACTATTTAATATGATCAAGATACTTAGAAAATTTCAAGCATATGAATCAATTTCTCCCCCTTTGACATGCACCAATGTAAACTTAGACTTCTCTAATCCTTGGACCTAACAAACTAATCATAGATCTTAGAAATCTATCCCTAACATCATGCACATCTTTTTCAATCCATTTAAGCTAACTGAGTTAGTTCCCCCT
The DNA here is from genome assembly GCA_037957365.1 of Torreya grandis. Taxonomy (NCBI): domain Eukaryota; kingdom Viridiplantae; phylum Streptophyta; class Pinopsida; order Cupressales; family Taxaceae; genus Torreya; species Torreya grandis. The sequence continues at coordinate 3,523,198 of JARHVA010000632.1, read as the reverse complement.
TAGCCAAACACATCTTTCATATTATTAAATTGAAAGGAATATACCTGTGTACTAATTGACAATTTGATCATTACCTAAATCACACACACTTGCTTCCACACATGAAAGATATCTCCTAAGAAGCATAGGTAGAGACACCCACTTGTCCCAGATGGATTAAATATACCAAAAATTAGGAGACTCCCATATCTCCATGCTCTCACTTGACTTATAGTCCTTCCTCATCTTCAAATTGACTTTGAATTATTTCTCAACCTTATTCTTTTCTTTTATCTCAAGATCCTACTTGATTTCCTTGTCCATTTAGGTAGATAATGCTTGTTCATTAATACTTGAAATTTTTCCTTATTCTTTCATGGTAAATAATCCAATTTGAGACTATTTTTCATTTACCTGCTTAGGCCTCCATTCACTATGTCTTCTTTTATTCATGATAAGATTGATAATTTTTGAAGTATAATATTGATCATTCTTGAAAAACCTTGCTATGTGACCTCTCTCATGACATTTGAAACAAATGAGGTTTATTATATTATAAATACTTTTTGATTGAGATATATGATTATTGCTTGAAGTTTCATGAGTTCATTCATGTCTTTGATCATTTGGTTTCCTGATGAAGATATTACAAAACTTTGAAATATGACTAAATCTTTAACACTTGTAGCAAAAGATGTCATTATTTCCTTGTGAACCTATTTACTATCTTGATTGATGGTATTATTCATGTTTGCCAATGTCTTGATCATAATTCTAAGGAAATTCATTCCTTGAGGATCTTTTACAATCTTTTAACCTATGACCAAACTAATTTCAAGAGTAACAATGACCATTGAAAATTGCATACCTCATAGCATTTGGTTGTCTAATTTGATATGTCTTCATTCTTCCAATACCTTCATTCATTAACCGATGATTGATCTTCGAAGTATGATTGTCTTTGTTTACATCAACATGTTTTTTTAAAAAATCTAAGACTAGTTATATCACTTGCAAGCTTTTGACTACTCAGAATATTATCAAGATCATTTGAGATCTTTTCAATCTTCACAAATGACTTCACCTTACAATATATCTTTTCTAACTTAGTTTTTAATGACTCTATTTTAATCACATACCTTAATCACTCATCTTATTTGGATTTTAGGCTTATAGACATAGTTTCTAATTGATTATTGAGATTTTTGATAGTATCTTCATGCTCTCTAGTGTCATCATTCAACCTTTATTTTTTTAGAGGTACAATCAGTGAGAGGGGGTGAATCATTGAGGCCAAATATTTCAATTTTAATTCCAATCCTTTTAAACTATTAAACAATTAGCATATATTAACTTGATCAAGCAACATTAACAAGAGAGCTCATTCATTTAATGCATACACAAGATCAGACACAAACACATAGTTCCTATGGGAAACCCCCACGAGGAATAAAACCCACTCTCAATCCTATAACACATGGACTACTTGTCCTATAAGAGATAAAAAATAAGAGACTAGTCAAGTCCTTTAGATAAAAAACCTTGATTATGTCCTTTTGACCAAAGGCTTTTAGTGAAACACCTATTTCACAAGGAGAAACTACCCTAAGAAAGATCAAGTGCTTTAAACCATCCTTTGAAATGAACATCTCCAACTTTGAACTAATGTCTTCTACACCTAATAATGGACCTCTAATAACACAACCCCCTTCACTTCTTCACACACTCATAATGCATCCAAAGCCAGCTTTTGGATCACTATACACTTCACTCATCCTCAACCTATAATATCACTATTATAACATCATAAATATGACTTACAAGTCATACACATAGTCCTCAATTTGATTTATTTATCAACCCATCTACTAGGAACATCTAATCTTCTATGTCCTTTTCTTTAACACTCACTATTCTCACACATACCTATCTCAAATATAGAGACCATCTTATTTGATTTCACCATTTATAGAGATAATAAAAATTATCATGCTCATAATCTTCCTATTTATCCACAACACATTCCTTCACTCTTAAGGCATCTACATGGGTCACCTTTCAGCACAACCCACTTTCAAATAGGCCTAAGTCACTTTTAGGTCCTATACAAACCCATTCATCTATTTGACACTTATTTAAGAAAAATAAAAACATAGGAACACTTTCCAACACATTAACTCATGACACATGACCTATAGGTCCTCCTTAAGTGATAACAATCTTCACATCACCCTTTTATTAAAGTTGAATTCACTCAAACAACATTTTGTGCACATAGTCACCATGAAAAAATACATAGACAAATTATAAACCTTTGATCATACTACATATGATTTTTCAAACCTTTATAATACACATAAATGGTCCTTATGGAGTATACAACATACTCCAATAACTATCTCACATTTAAACATCAATATACCAACAAACACATCTCAAAAACCCATCTTGGGTTACTTGCAAAATATACATGGACACATAGTCAACTTTGAATCTCAATATATTTGACTATAAATACTTTTATATATTCAAATATATATTTCTAGATGCACCTTGGAGTCTTCTACAAATTCTCTTTTTACCCCATGAGCAAATTTTTCATAGATCAAAATATATAGCATAAAAACTTAACACTAGTTTTTCCTTCAAAAAATTAAAAATTTAAATCCAAATGGTCATAGTTAAACTTTGGTCATTTAAAATGCATCTTGTGTCCTCATTGATATATTAATCATGCACCATCGATCTTATTCAAACTTTAACTTATAGTGTACCACTACCCAAATATTAAACTTTGAACACTTGGCATCATCTTGCTTCTTCTTGACATCCTAAACTAAACACACTCTATCTATATCATGTACATAGCTCAATATTTATCTTTGTTAAAAATTAAACATTTTTAACTCGTTTCACTCAATATTCTCTATTGATCTTGATTAGTATGAACACTTGCTTACCATTGGATCTTAGAAGTAGCTTTATCTTTACCTATGCCTATCATTAAGTAACTATCACTTTGACCTCTTTGACTCGATACATGCCATTAGATAAATCTATATCATCACTCATGAACCATTGGATCTCAATCTTGTCTTGGTCTTTATCTCTTTCAAAATTGACTAAGTATAGGAACCATTATAATCTGCTTGGAAAACCAACTTTGGACCTCAATAACTTTTATTGTGCTTAGATGCATGATCTAAAATATAGACCATATGATCTCCTCACATAGATAATCCAACCATGTTTAAATATACTCTTAGAACACTTATGAATTTGAGATATATCACCTTTAATCTACTCACTTAATTTTTTCTACCATAGAGCTAACTATGTCAAGAACTACTTGAAAGTCCAACTTTGCACATGTATATGTTTGATGTGCTTTATTGCATGACCTAAAATTTAACACATATCAACTAAGAAAAAATTTAAAAAACCCATATGATCAAACTCCCTTGACTCTTCCACATGTGGCAATGGTGATGTCATCAAATTACATACTCAAATTTCTACCACAAGACTTAAAATGTCTATATGAAAATAATGATTAACTAGATAAAATACATACATGCACACAAACACTAAAATAATTATTGAATTCTAATAGGACCCCTTTCACATTCTCAAATCATCATACTCATCCTTGAACATCTCCAACTATGCTAATAAAGAAGATTAACCAAGCCTCCTTCAAGTATATTAGGACAAGCATTGCACACTTTGTCATTGTCACTTAAACTATCAAGGCACTTCATCCATTCTCCTGAACACCTCCATGACATCATTGATAATTTTCTAATAGCTTAAAACATAATTAATTTTTTTTCATAGTCATTTATTTGTGACATAATCTCTCTTTTCTTTTTATTCTCAATCTTCAGAACTTCAAGAGCATTCATCAATTGATCCTTATTATCTAAATAATCAGTTGTATCTTTGTTCATAAATTGATTGAGTTTGATCTACAAATACTCTACCTTTGATTTATACATGATACACTCTTCATCCTTACTCTTTAATTCCTCATTAAGAGTACAAACCTGATTTTCAAGCTATTATGTGATCTCATCATGCTCTTTGACTTCATTACTTAGTCTTCCTTCAAAAAGTTCAATTTGCTCCTCATAGGATTTGATCAAGGAATCCTTTTTACTATTATTTATTTTTAGTATCTTCATTTCTTCTACATTATCTAGATATGTATCTTCAAGAGTGACTTTCTCATCTTCTTCCTCAGAGCTAGCTTTACCAAATAAATATCTACTTAAAGAACATTCACCTTCATCATCACTAAAGGCCATGAACAATGGCTCATTTTCCTCATTATGAAAAGAATCATCACTATCATATGTGTTTACTTATTTTTCTATGTATGAGTTACTATTTTATTCATGGTAAAGGATCTTACTAACTTTGTATGATTCCTTCTTTCCATTTTTCTTACTGAAGGACTTTTTTTACTTGTTAGGACCCTTAGATTTCTTGTGCTCATCCTCGTGAGATTCCTTATGATCTTCTTTGAGTTCAAATTTTTTTGGACATTTATCTACAAAATGACCAACTTTACCACATGAAAAAAAATTAAAATGAAGTTTTCCTTCATACTTACCTAATCCTATATTCAATTTTCTTGTAATCATGGCTTCAATTTGATCTTCATTAAGATAAAAATCTTCAAGACTTAATTTTTTCTTCTTTCCTTTTATCTCCTTGATCACCTTTAAGGCTAATTCATTCTTAGGAGGTCTATCCTCATCAACTCTCATCTCATAGGTAGTAAAGATGTCATGTAGTTCATCTATCTTTAATTAAGTGAGTTCTTCTACAACATAAACTTTTGAGTCAAACTTGAGTGTAATATTTCTCAATACATTTTGTATTATAGTAGCTTCATTAATCACCTCTCTAATACCTTTGATAATGTGTACTACCTCATCAACCATTAGTAGATAGGACTCCACAATATCTTCTTCTTTCATTTTAGGACCTTTAAATTACCTTTGGTAGGTCTATAATTTACCCATTTTTACCTTAGAGTCTCCTTCATAGATAGTCCATAATTTGACCCAAATTTCCTTGGTATATTTAAAATGGATCACTTTGGTGAACTCATCTTTGAATAGATTACAAATGATAGCATTCATATTTTTATAATTATACTCACTCAACTTCTTCTCAATAACACTAGTTTTAGGAGTAGTTGGTATAGTATAACAATCCATGATATATTACCAAATATCAAACCCTAGATACATGATGTATGTACTCATAATTTTACTCCAGAAAGCATAATTTTTTCCATTTAATAATGGTGTTTTCTTTGTAGAGAAACACTACATCTACTGACTTTCCTTGTTGTACCTTGGATCACTTTCAAGTGGTTAAATTGTAATGAAGGTCCTAATCTAATACCAATTATTGGAGGTACAATCACTGAGAGGGGGGTGAATTAATGATATAAGATATTTCAAAGTTCAATTATAATCATTTCAAACTCTTAATCAATAACCACAAGCATTCATAAAGAATACAAGATGTTCATAACTATGAATAAACAAGATGATGCAAAATCACACACATAACACAAGATCTATGTGGAAAACCCTCTTAGGGAATAAAAACCACTATCAAGCTTATAAACACATGGATTACTTGTCCTATAATATGATAAAAAACATAAGACATTTTAGTGAAGCACCCAATTCACAAGGAGCATCCACCCTAAAGTATGAACAACCACCCACTTTTTCTAGATGTTGATCACCCACACAATGCCTATGAAATCAATAACTCCAAAACTTTGATTACATTTCAATTTAATTAGAGAAACAATATATAATAGATCTCTTTCAAACTCTTCAAACATACTCATAATTTATCATACAAGCAATTCCTCCAAACACCCCAATTGGATCTTTCTAGTCTTCTTCACTCATCCTCAATCTATTATGTACTTCAATCCATACATTGAGCAATCTCCCTCTGATCTCTTTCCTTCATCTCTATCTTATGCTCTCTCAAGACATTCACATACATGTCTAGAAACCATTTCCTTGGTCTCCACTCTTTATAGATTCTTTAATAATATCAACTTCTAGTCCATCCATAATACTTACCTTAACCCTTAAGACTTATATCATGCTAACACATAACTTAATACCATCCTCACAGGTTGATCATAGAATCGATGGGTCACAATTAATTTAGGTCTTAGTATCCCTTCTAGGTCTCATGGAGACCTATTACCCTTTTATCACTTCATTGAGAAAAACAAGAACATAATATCACTTTATAATACATGGGTCCACTCCATATGATCTCTAAGACATTGTTAGTAGATTGCTCTTGCCAAAACACTCTTTTGCTAAAGCATAAATTACTCAAACATTATTCTATACATAAGAACACCATCAAAAAACAAATAGGAAAATTTTTAAGTCAATAAATTTGATTATAAAACCCTTTAGAAATTATAACTAGATTTTATGGATGCACCTTAAATTCCTCTTTAACTCTTCTTTTTACTACATCAAGAAATTCATCTTGGATCAAAAGATATAGCTCAAAAAAAATAAACTAGATTTCCCTCATTAATTTAAATATTTGAATTCCAATGGTCACTATTCAAACACTAAACATTGAGAACTTTAACCTCATATCATGCTCCCTATAAACTTTGGATGAATACACACTATTGATCTTCTCAAATTAGTTTGGTCTTTACCTTGTAATGCTCACCATTGATTTTTGATCCAAGCTTCCATGATTGTGCCACCTTATATCTCTTTATGCCTTTTGATGTCATTAACTATTTGACTTGATCCACACCATTTATCTCCATCTATACGATCACCTTCATCCCATTGATCTTCTATCTAAGCTTTGAGATTATGACACTTATCACTAGTGTGTTCAATCTTAGACTCTTTGACATATTGATTAAATACGCACCATTGGATCACTACAAAATATATCATGTCCTTTATTAGATCCTTATCTAGTTAGATTAAATGATCATCATTATATGTGTGATCTGATTAAATGATTACCATATATCTTCAATAATGCAAATTTGACTAAGTATGGGAACTTAGTAAACTATATCTAAGAAGACAAATTTGCACCTTAATAACTTTTGCTATGCTTGACCTCATGACCTAAAATTTGAAATGTATGATATCCTCAAAAAGGTTAATCCATCCATATATCAATATTCTCTTTAAACCTTCACACATCTAAAATATAATGTCATAAAACTACTTACTCAACTTTATCTATTAAGATGACTACTTGAACCTAGACACTCAAATGACTACTCTGATGAATTCCTTTCACTTCCATAAGCACTATAATCATTCATAACATCCCATAGGGTCTATGCAACATTTACATATCAACAATATCATCCATAAATTTCCTCATTAAGTCAAACATTCTCCAAACCATCAATCTGATCACTTTGTCATTAATGCACTAGTACCACAAGCTCTCTTTGACATCAATGATAACCAAACATCAATGACTATGCTCAAAAAATAAGAGAGGATAAATTATCTTGAGATTTTATATGAAAATTATAAAAATTCCTTATATCACCCTAGGGTATATCAGAATAAGCTTAAGGGCTAATATCCCAAAAATATCTAGTCTAGAGAATTCAAAGTTGGTGACCGAGTCCTTAAAGAGAATTATAAAAACACCAATGTCAATCAAGAAAATAAAGGTAAATTTGAAAAAAAAATGGCTTGGGACCTATGTTATTATTATAAAATTTGGATCAAAATATTATAAATTGGCCACATTAAATGGTGATGAGCTTGATGATCCCATGAATATTATGCACCTAAAGCATTTTTAAACTTAAAGGGATCTAGAAATTATCTATCTATAAGTCCCTACTCTTATGGTTACACCCATATATCATCATTCCACATCTCTTATCTTTTAATTCTATCCCATATGACCTTGATCATAATAGAGGGTATAAAATATATGCTTGGGAAAAATCAAGAGACATGAGTTGAAACATGGGGCAAATCATTGTTGCAAGTGTGAATAGGATTCCATGTTAAAGAGTTATCTATAATATTTAATCCACTCTTACAACTACTAATTCCATTTTGACCTCTTATCCCACCAACTTATTTTCATCCTCTTAGATGACTCTTCTTCCTATCAACCTCAATCACACCAAATTTGCCTAGTCTCCATTCACCCCTAAGCGTAAATCCACATGAACTCACTAATCTCATCACTAAATAAGGGCTATAAATATTCATACTCTAGGATATATATTATTTTTTGTAGCTGAGTCTTAACCATTCAATTTAGATCCCAAGCTTATCATGATAACTGATTTTTATCCTTGTCTAATTTATCACAAAGATTCTTGGGCATAATTTACCTCTATAATTATCCATTTAAACATATATCTAAAGTAATTTATCTTAGTAAATCTTATACATATTATCATTATTTATAACACACTTTAGGAGGAGGTGGTTTAGACCTCTCCAAGTTTGGGGTAACATGAGATCAATACAAAGGCTATAGGTCACCTATAGGAGGACTAAACCTCTAGTTTATCAGGATAAATCCCCTAGGTAATCAATTTAATCTCACTTCCTAATACCTAATAATATGTTTGGGTGAAAAGAGATAGATAAATTCATGAAATAAACCTAACCTAATGAGGTGATGCACCAATATTAATCTATCTACTCTAACTAATTTTCAATCAACACTTTATGAACCAAGTGAAGAATAATGGTTGAAAAAAAAATTATAATGAGATCCTCAGCATAATTATTTAATTTGAAGGATAGTATGGATGTATATATCATGAATTAAATGGATAAGAGTCCTACTCAAGACAATATAAACCAAGTTTCTCTTTAAACACAACTACCAACATTTTGGCACATCACATGACTTGCATAAGCTAGCAATCTAGAAACTAGGTGAGGGAAAGGACCTATAAATTAGAATATAAATTCCCACTTTTAAAAAAAAAAAAAAAAAACCATATACACACTAATTTCAATTAATAAACTTAAAAATATTCCTTCTCTATTAAATTTGAAGAGGCTCATAAGATATAATTTAGGCAAAGTTTTCTCATACCTAACTAAAGGATAGATGCAAAACCTAAGAGCCTAAATTTATAGAAGAATAAACAAGATTCAAAGATAATTTGGCATGAAAATACAATTAATAGGTCATTAATGACCAAAATCCCTTCAATTAGTAGTTATAAGCAGCCCTCCATGCTTCTCCATACATTGCCTTTATGATGAGTAACTTTTAGTGAGCCTTTTGGGGTATTAATGTCTATTTTTTCGTTAAGGTTGACCCCATGAATATCATATTCATGCCAATCCTGGTCAATTACCTCTCCTCATGATAGTTTTAAATCATTGAAGTGGTTTGATTAGGCCTTTTCTATGAAGCATTTAGTATCCATCTCTTTTTTTCATGCCAATATGACTTGGAAAACTTCCGCAACCTTCATGGTGCATAGGAAATGGGTTTGATCACCTCATGATATAGTTGAAAAAAATTCATGACCATGAATTTAATCTATATGATCACTCCATGCCAATTAACATCTTCTTTTGTTGATTAAGTGTACCTATTAGACAAGTAGCCTAGTCTCTTGACTGTTCGCTACTTGAATGGCTATGAGGGTTGAATGAAACCTTTAAGATAATTGAGTGAGCCTATTACAAGCTTGAATAAACATATCATACCATGATCTATTCCTCCCAAACATATCACAACTATAACTCTACCTTACTTATGTTACTATGTAGACATCCAATTATGGCCACAACTGGCTTCTAACCAAACTTCAGACTAATTCCTACCAAACATTACAAATTAATCCTAAGAATTACTAAAAATACAAAAAAAAATCATGCATCATTCATCAATGCTCAAAATCATGTTGAGGCATCCCTATTTGGGATACTAGCCCATATGCAACAATAACCTCTCACAGATTCATCCTCAATCACCTTATGACATAATAACAATAATTTGGCCTATGGACCCATTAAGTGGGGCACTTGATCAAATATTAAAAGAGATAGAATGTTAATCAAATTGAATTATCCAATTAAAAAATATTAAATTTTTAATTAAATTATCCATTTATAATTAATGAATAACTAAAAATGGAAAATTCCAAAAATCAAAATATCAAGCCTTTTCATCATTGCCTTTATGAGTTGTCAAGCTCTTCCAAAATATCCCAAAATATCTAATTTGAGATCCATGCCTATTAATTAAAAATAAAAATTACATGACAAATTTCAATTCAACTAGAGTTAGTCTCAACTCACCTAGGGTTATTTTGAACCCATTCCATGCCTAAACTCAACTTTAACTCATCTTAGGTGAGAGTTAATTCTTGAGGCTATAAATACAAGGCCATACCTCTTCATTTCTAATCTTGTATATTTTAGAGTTATTATGCAATATTTAATCTATAAGACTCATGAAATTAATGTTACCATGCCAAAATCATAAACCAATCAACAAATCCAAGGTGCCAAAGAAAGGTGAAGCCAACAAAGCTCCATTGATGAATATTTCTTAATGCACGAGCTGAGCAAGCCATTTAAAAAAGGAATTTAGAGCTACAAGGTAGCTAAAATAAGGTTTTATTTTATGTTTTAGCTAGGTTTCATATGAAAGCTTATTGCCTATACTCTCCCTAGTGTCTAGGCTAGAGGTGTTAAGATTTTAGTGTGTTATTCAATTTTTATTTTTTGGACTAATACAAGACCAACCTCCCCTCTATGTATTCCTTATCCACATGTTGGCACACTCTATGGGACTGATCATCCCAAATAACCAAGGATAATGATATTATACTTTTAGTTTCTCTAATGGATTCATAAAAATCTTCAATTTGTAAGTTTTAACTTCATTTTTTACATATTTTTATTTTCAAAAAGTCACAGGCTGTAGGGATCAATGTCAATTTTGAGTTACAGGCTGTAGGGATCAATGTTGATTTTTTAGATCAATTTAAATTATAGGAATCAACCACAATCTCTATGTGAAAAAAATAACATGACCAAGAACATGGTTAACAATAGTTTTATTTAATTTTTCTTGCCTTCATTCTATGTTTGATGATTTATAGGTTGTTTATCTAACCCATTTCTTTTATGATCTAGTGACATTTTTTGTTTTTAAGCTCATTTATTAACCTTTTTTATATTAAAACATATTGTGTTTTAATGTGTTTTGAATGAAACATTTGTGGTTTACTAAATGGATGTATATCTTTATGAATGGACATCGATCTCTATGGATTGATGTTGATCTCTATGGATTGATGATGATCAATCTCTGAGACAAAAATTACAAAACTTGAGAGTGAAATTTTAAATGTTGATTTCTCACTCATGATTTGCTTCTAAGCACAAGGACCCCCTAACAAGTTTTTAAAAAACCAAAGGCTAAGAGGAAGACATTTGAAACATTCTAAGTTGCAAATTTCACATTTCAAATTAGTGTTTTAAAAATCCTTTTTCTTAAGTAATTTTTATCTTTCAAAGTTTTTAATAAAAAATGCCAAAGGGATCAAACTTAGTCACATACTTTGTTTTGGTGATATAAAATAAACTCTCACATTAATTAAATAATCATAAAAGTTTCATTTTTGTGCTTATTTGTTGAAAGTGTTTGTTTAAATCAAGACAAATGACATGTGTATGTTCTCCCCCCATCCCCTTTAGGGAACTTGGGTGATCAAAAATGCTCACTCTTTACTTTTGTCACTATAGTCCAAAATCATGGAAATAAATTTGTTAAGTCCCTCCCTAAAATCCATATGATTTGGGTGACACAAAAATGACCCTAAAGTCCTTCCACTTATCTTTATTTTCATGAATTTTGGCTTGTGGGTGAGAGTTCATCACCTCCTCACAATTTCTCTAGGGAAGCATTGACCCAAGAATTCATCTCTTGACATTATTTAAATCCCACTCCATAGTGGAGTATATAAATTTATGGTGACCCATTGGGATACTTATTTTGAGAGGTTAAAACAATCTCCATTAATGTTACTCAGCCTCGGAACATAGGGGCAACTCAAACATCACACTACACTAAGTAATTGATGGGTGTAGTAGTTGTGAAAAGGATAAGACCTTTTCCAAACAAGTCACCTGACATAGATCCAAATGACATGATTTTTACCTAGTGTTTGCTACACATATTGGACCATTTATAAATGATAAAAAATTGATATATTAGACAACCCAACTTGCCATGGACATACTATTGATGCAGGTCGAGTAGCGTAAATTTTCATGTGACCATACAAACTATTGAGAGAAGTGGGGGCCTAAAAACCCTACTTTTTATGTGATTTTAATTTTTGGATTAATAACTCAGAATCCTCTCAAGATCAAGTGTTGATACCTATAGATGTGCCACAAGGGTTCTTAGTGTTTAAAGAACACTTCTCATTTTAGAATTTTAGGAATTAAGAGCATGAGTAGCAGGTTGTGGCAACTTGATGTCACCTCTAGTGAAATAGTGGTAGAAGTATGTAAGAGTGTTCTAAAAAAATTATAATAAATGATGTTTGGAATCCATCATGGTCTATTATTTGTAAATTACATAACATTCATGCTGATACTCAGTGAATTATTATCCAATTTAAGCTATAGACTAGTCTATATGGATACTGATAATGAAATATAAGCTACATTGATATGGTGTAAAAAGGAACAAAGAGAAGGATAAGGCAAAAAAGAAACAAGTGATTTCTAATCTAAACTCAAATATCATGACAAAGTTTCACTTACAAATGAACCTATATTCAACTAATATATGATGCAAAATAGTAAAGCTCAAATTTTACCACACACCAGGAACATTCCTAAGGATGATATGAAGTTATACAAGTAAGAACTAGATTTCACTTTAAAGGTTTGCTACCAAAATTAAATAGTATTAGCACATCTAAATAGATAATAAATAAAATGAATCAAATCTAGGATCCTTCAACTAATTTAACACAAGCACAAATTAGAAACCCTGTATCAAGATGCAAATTCAAAATTCAAAGAAAATATTTAAACTTAAACATTAGAATCAACAATTGAGAGAATAAGTTATGTTAATAATTAACACATTTAATCTAAATGATATTTATATAATTCCTTAATTGCATTAATTTCTCAAAGTATACAAATTTTCTCTCCCCTAAGAACAAGGTAGTACTACCTTTTATAGAAAGATAAATTAGTACACTGATTAGTTACAAGATACAATTGTAAAAAAGATAAGGATAATTTTCCTTCCTCAAAAAAATTTAAAATACACTAGTCTTTTACAATTGGACTAACTTAGGGGTAATATTATAATAGACTAGCATATGCCTTACAAAAGAATATTCCTTATTTTTAAATATTATAATGATTTAAAACAGGAATATTAACTACTGGGTGGGCCCATTACTAAAGGATCTCCTTGTTGGTCTTACAAAATTTCCAAGGCCCTCTGATGTTGTTCTTTGATAAGCTCTAGGTCCATAGCTGGTTTCATGAGGTAGATCTCTTCTTTATCAACTAGGTCATCAAAGTCCCTATCATCTCTGGCCATGGCTTCTTTTATACTCCTAGCCTCTATAATCTTTTCCTCTGCTATGAAGATCATGCCCAAAATCTTTCCATTATCACTAATTGATTTATCTTGGCTCTTGCTCTTCACCTCTTACTTTACTAAGGTAACTCTATGTTTGTACTCTACATCATCAATTATTCCCAATATTTAAGTCTTTATAGGATTGGCTAGCATAATACCTAGGAGTTTTTTAATCCTATTAACTAACTTCTTATCATTAGCCATAAGTCTATTCAAATTCTTGTCCATACACTTAGGCTTTGGCCACTATTCTCAATATGGCATTTATGTGAGTCAGCCTAATAGATTTGAATTTAGGAATATTTTCCCTAATTAGAATGCTAATGAGGTCCCTAATTTTGGTCTTTACCTCCTACCATTATGTTATTAATCCCTTATCTACCTCACTTTGTTGGCTTAGGTCATCCTACCTCAGATTTATTGATTTCAAAGAATTAAACATATCAAAGAATGAAGCCTTAAACATGTCTAATATAACATTAGGCACTGGAAAAATGGCTTGTGTCTCCACATTACCCTTCTCTTTTTATAATTTATGAATCTTATACTTCATTATTATAATCCCAATCTTTTCTTGAGCTAATTGGGCCTCAATTAATCTCTCAACATCCTCTTCATGGATGGGATGTTCACCTAGTTGTTGCCCTTCAACTAGGGTCAAACCTACAAAAGGTTCCACCTTCTAGAAGGTGAACTCCTCAACTCCTACCATGGGTTTTCTGGTGGTGACCCTCTCTAATCCAACTATCTCTAGATTGAATTATACCATGATAACTAGATCTATGAATTTTGGAGGTTTTGGGACCTCAATTCTAGGAGCATCTATTTTCTTACTTTCTAGCCCTGTAGTGGCCACTATCCTTCTTTCTTCTTCTTCCTTCATTATAGCCCTAATCCATGGATTGATTTCATTATGTACATCTATATTAAAAACTTTTGTTAATTTTTATGAGTGGGACAAAGAAGGGATCTTATATAATTTCCCATAGATAAATCAATCAGGGATGACTAGCCTATGGATGGGGAATTTCTCATTGAACATATTAATTTCACTAGTTGGGTGAGTGAGGGTTAATCTTGGCTTTTTTGATATAATATGGATCAATTTCAAATCTACCTTCCTGTTCTCCTTGGGTGCCACTAGAAATATATCAAGAATAATTTCTTTTCCTTTCTCTTCTCTAGGCTCCCCTGCTTGGGCTTGTGCCTTTTCAATCTACTCCTCTTCTTTATTGGTGCCATATGCCTCAACAAGATCTTATAGGTCACCTTCAAATATTTCATCTAGTTATAAGGCATTCATGTCTAAATACTCAACTAGAGATGGTGGCCTTTATGGTAGTGCTAATGATGAAGGTCCCTCTCCAAGTCTCTCTTCTAGTCTTTCTTTGCCATGTCCTTATTCAATTTTCCTTTGAGGTTGTGGTTATTCAAATTGAGGCTAATCTTAGGGTGGCTTAAAGGATCTAGGTAGTAAATTATATTAGAAAGGATGCATCTACCACACCTCTGCTATTGGTTTATCATCACTTATTAACATATACTCAAGATTAATATTGTACCCCTTGATCCTGGTTAACACTTCTTCAAATGTGTTTGCTTTGATATAAATGGTGTCATGTACACTTATTTAATGTGCATATATTAGTTTGGGTAGCTATTTTGACTTCAAATGGTTACCTACTACATTCTTGGGATCCCACATTTTAAGCTCATCTAATTAGAACCCAAATGAGTCCTTAAGTTTGGACATGATCTCCATCTACTTCCAATCTTGTAGCATAGTCCTTCCAATTATTAGAGGAAAGGGATGGATAATTCCCTTCCTATTCTCTTTATAAACTCCATCAACACCATTGATGAGTTAAGAGACAATTTCTTATTCTACCAACTTTTTAGGCACATAAATAGGTAATTTATAAGGTGAGAACATAACTCCCTTAATTTAGATTATCATGAAATCTAGATAAATATAGATATATCACATCATCTCTACATACTTCTTAATCAATGGGTGAACCCTAGGCATGGGAAACCTATGATAGCATCCACCAGATCTAGGTAGACATAGTCATGGATGAATTGCATATGGTTATTGTACTTGAAAATGTGAAATTTTGAATAGTGGTGGGATATGGTGGTTATGCTTTTAGGAGACCAATTTTTGATGCCTAGGAAGTTGATGGAAGCAATTAGGGCATCAATTAAGTAATACATCATGAATAATTGCTTGTTATCCTTCTTCTTGATGGATGCAAATTGGTACGCTAGGTGAATGCTAATCAAGTCTCCAATAAGAGGGGTGAGTTTCTCTTCTACCATGAAATATAGATGGGAGACCTCAGTCTTATTTACATATGTGGTTGAGGGGGATCCCAATGATCTATTTAATAGGTGCATGATTACCTTGATCCCATCCCTAAATTTTATAATTGGGATTCTTCCCTCAAGGTCCCTAAACACATGGTTCCCTTAGAGCAACCATAGTTAGAGGATGGTATCTAGGTCATTTTTATTGGTCCACTCCTTGATTTTGGGTAGGTATATATGGGGCTTGCGAAGCTTATAATATATTTAAAAGGCTAGAGGGGAAATATAGGCAACCCTTTTATATGTTCTCTCATGGATGATCCAATCATTATCAGTCCTAAAATCTATAAAAATAAGAGTAATCACATCGATATAGTGAAGTAACTCTAGATTTATAGTAGCATAATGAAGGTCAGCCATTTGAACTATGACCAGGTCATAGTTCTTCTTTCTAACCATGACAATTCTCTACTCCTCCTTAGTGATGGGTTTTATCTCCTCTATGATGAAGAAGATTTTAGACCAGTTCTTTTTTTTATTGTTTAGGGCTACAATGTCTAATTTAGTGTCCTTGAAGACTCTACCTTTATTTTCCATGGATAGATAAAGCTATATCTCTTTAATTAATTATTGTCTATGAGCTTCCATGGCTTCTACTTCTATAAATTATCTAAACTAGATTGTAATAAATCTCTATGATGCTCTTTTGTGCTCAAAAAAAAATCTTCTCTTAGATTGAAATATAACCAATTGGGTTTGCTTAGGTATTATTTTATGTAGGGTTTAGGGTTTTAGAGATTTAATGGTGGTATCTCATCTAGCATTCAACTCATACTTTCTTGGGATTTGATTTGGATCTTTGCCTTTATACCTTCACATTTTTAAACACACAAGATCTTATCTTTTGTCCTTTTCTACTTGTGTGGTGCTTATGTGGCATCGATATGGACCTTTCATGGCATTTTTCATAAATGCCTTTTGAGCACTAGTTATTGACATTTAAAAATACCCCCTTTTATTTCATACCATTGGATGAAGATCCTGTGAGTGACCATGAACTATTGATGTAAATTTGGGTCCTCATTTGTGATTGACTCCTTTTGGTACTAAGACTTGTGGTTGTGCCACTTGGTACCTATGTAGGCCTTCTTAAGATTTGTATCATGCATCAATACTTTATTAAATGAGAATTTTCCATGTGTCAAAATTATGGGTCTTTGAAAATTTATTAGTGCCTTCAGGTCATTGGATCATCTTCCCACGATGAAGCATGGACCATTGGATCTTGGTTGTCCTTGTACCATCTAATCAAGTTCCACAATGAAGTGAGAGTCATTGGATCCTACAAGATATGAAAAGGTTAATTTTTGTATCATACATATAAATGACTTAGGATAAAATGCCTAAAGCGAAGTCTATTTATATTAATAAACACAAAAAAAAAATTGGTTAAATCCCTTTTAAACTAAGATTATTATCAAAGTAACCCTTCGAAAGACTTGATTAAATGCATCCTTTGTCTAAGCAAAAGGTTAGATGAGATTAAATTTGATGACCTCAAATATGTCAATGATGGTCTTGCAAAAATCAAATGATGTTCATGAGGCATCAAATTTAAGCTCGTGAAGTGCATATGTTCAAATGGGAGAATGCCACATGGTGACTTCTCTACACTTAATGGGTCTCTAGATTCATCTCACTTCATTCAATCAGAGATTGTGATGAAGTGAGAGCCATCTAATTATGATCTTGGTAGTTACATGTTATTTATTTAATTCAATGTATAAGTCCCTTTGCTTTTAATCCTTAAGTGTAAAAATGATACATGTCAATCTCACAGGCCTTTCGTGATCCTTTTACCTTTCAATTGTGCTTCACTCTATCCAATCAGGTTTTCATGATGAAGTGAGAACCATTGGATATAGGCTAAGGGCTCACCTTTATTGGGGCCCTCACACTATCCATTTAGGCTCCATGATGAAGTGAGAACCATAAGATCTTGTGAGATGTATGCCTTTTAATTTAAAGTTCAAATATTTGTCGCTTCATTGGATCAAGCTCCATGATGAAGCATGGGTCATTGGATCTATAAAAAATAAGGAAATTAAGTTAGGACCCATGGTAACATAAAATACTTAGGCTAAGGTGTTAAGGCTAAGGTCTCGTTTGTATTAATAAATATGATGGGACCTTAGGATTAAAACTTTAGGCCAAATTTTGAACCAAAGGGACCAAGTTAGGAAATATTAAAAAGGACCCTGTAAAATCAACATTAGACATAGAAATATAATTAATTAAAGGGGTAAATAATAAAAAGGACCAAGTAGTTTTTAGGCTAAGTTTTAATAATGTTAAAAACATGACTAAGCTTTAAACATGACATTTGTGCTTAAGTCCAATATGGATTTATAAGGTTACCACCAATTAGTTCCCACCACTTTCAAATTTGAACTAATGGTTTGTGCTAGGGTTTTAGGACATGAATTTCTCAACAAGAACACCATGAAACCTAAAACTAATAGATATGAATGCCATTTATTAGCAATTCTAAACAAACTTAAATCAAAAAAAATTAATAAGCCTATATTTAATAAAGTAGATGATCTTCAAATTCTAAAAATGATCTAAACACGTCATATTTCAAGGTTAATTTTTAGGGTTTCTCAAGGGTCCCTAATTTTTTGAAATGGGGGGTATATTGGCCTCAATAAATGGCAACTTCTAAGGGAAACATAGCAATATGTTAGAACCTAGAGAGTCTGATTTAGATAAACAAATAGGTCATCCACTCCACTTGATCAATGTCATTATCCAGATCAGATTATGGTTGAAATAAACCTTACACTTGCATAATTAGGGTCAAACATCAAGACATAGCTACACTATATGTGTGATTTTATTCCAATTATTGTTTGCCATGGGTTTCAAGAAATAACTTCCAAGTTTCATGTCCTTAATCATTAACAATGAATTAAAGAATGTTTAAATATCCATTAAGAACCATGCTTCTATATTAGAGAATGTTTGGGCATTGCTCTACTACCAACCAAACATCCATAACCCTAATAGAGGTGCCTTTGGCTGCACTCAAGGCCTTTCTCCACTACTGGCTAGGTGCCCATAGCCCTGGTGGAGATTACCAAAATCACCTATCCTTACAAAGATTTTGATTTTGCATTGAATCCTTCTTTTTTATATTTTATTTAGACCTTTTATGATTTTATCAAGGTTGGGAATTAGGGTAGCCAAAGTTTAAGGATTTCATCATGTGTTTTATCCTCATAGAATCACCTATGGATGCAACCATTATCCCAGGTGAGGATGTTGATTAAGTGTAAGTATGGCTATCCCTTAATAGTTTGATCTCTCACCCTACAAGTGAAAATCCTCTTAAAATGAATTTTATGCCAAGACAATCCTTAAGTTCTCATGGAATGATTGGTTTATTTCATTAGTCTTTACTAGTTTTTTCTAATTATAACATTAGGCCTAAATTTCATAACTAGGATCAACATATGTATTATGTTCATACCTACATTCTTAAACTTCAAGAATTTTTAAGCAAACTACCTAACTTTGAGCTTAAAATTGTCCAAAATGATTTATTGAAAATAAGGAACCAAGCAACAAGAAATAAAAAGCAACAAAATAGAAAACAAAAGAGAAATAAACAAATATACACATGCTTATATATAAACAAGGTACAATAAGGAAAGAACTTGAAAGAAACTAGGTAGCCTATCTACACTAAATCTAACCATCTTACAAAGCTTATTCCATGAAAACCCCTGGTGGAGCAGTAACAAAGTAGTGATTGAGATTTTACCCATTGGTGGACAATGTAAATTTTTCTCCTTGAAGGTCTCTCAATTTGAAGGTATTATTCAAAAGTGTCTTTGTTGTTTGATAAGGACCAATCCACAAGGGTGTGAATTAACCATGCTTCCCCTTTGGTTTAGATGCTTTATTCCAAAGGAGGACTAAGTCTCCTTTTTTGAATACCTTTACCTTTGACCTTTTGTCAAACCACATTTTCACTATGGTCTAGTGTCTACTAGAATTAGTAAAGGCTTTCTCCCTTGTATCCTCCATTTGAATGATGTCCAACAATCTTGAATTAGAAATTTCTTGGATTTCTTCCATGTACTCCTATGTAAACCTTAGAAACTTGAGAGTGATAGGAAATATAGGCTCTTTTCCATACACCAACAGAAATGGTGAGGCCCTTAAGTCTTTCTTGATCCTTATTCTATCAACCCATAGTGCAAAATCAAGAAGCTTATTCTAGGTCCTAGGCTTGTTTGTAGTAGACTTTTTGATTACCTTCATTAGGTTTTTGTTTGTAGACTTAGAGACTCCATTCCCTTGGGGATAATGGTTGGATGTAAATCTGAGATAAATGCCATTATCATAATCCCATTTAGTCATCTTTATAGATATAAATGCATATCCATTGTTACATACTAGAGAGACTAGAGTTTCAAACCTAGTTCAGATGTTCTCCTCCAAGAATTTGATCACTTTCTCAATCCTACATTATTTGGTGGCTATAGGTTTAGTCCACCTTGTGCAATAGTGTATGGTAGTTATGACATACTTGTGACCTTTATATGAATTAGGTTTGATCACCTTAACAAAGTCCAATCCCTATTAAGCAAAAGGTTTTTCAATCATGATTGGTTGTAGAGGCATTATTTCCTTTGGTTCCTTGGTACTAAAAATATGACATGAGTGACATTACCTCACATGTTTATGAGCATCCTTAAAAATAGTTGGCCAATAATAGCTAGCTCTGAGAGTATTTTGGGTTGTGGTTCTCCCAAATGGATGTCCACTACCCATATTTTCATAGAAGGTTATCATAATTTAGGTGGCTTATTATTGTGAGACACATCTTAGGTAGACCCCATCAAATTTTATTCTATACAATACCCCATTATTGATAAGATAATGGGTTGCCTTAAATCTTAGGTCCCTCTTTTTATCCCTAGTCAGCCCTACAAGATAAGTACCATTAACTAGTAAATGTATGATTGAATCATACCACTCACTAGCTTGAAATTTCTACTAATCCACTTGCATGATACTTAGCCTAGGGTTAGTATTAGAAATCATCTGGATCAAACAATGGCACCTTACCATTTTTGTTGTTTTGATTTCTAAGTAATACTCCTACAAAAGTGACATCCACTTACCTCTTTGTCCTCCAAGATCATTTTGACTTAACATAAGCTTGGTGGTAGGGTCAGGTAAGATGGAATGCACCTTATTTCTAAGGATGTAATGCCTAAATTTATTTACTACCTTTAATAATGCATATACCTTGTTATAAATCAATGAATAATTTAACTCAGCATTCATAAAGTTAGTGATCATAAAATCTATTGGGTGATCACACCCATCAATCTTCTGAGTTAATATAACATCTATAGTATGGTTAGATACAAAAGAGTAGAGGTAGAAGTCCTTTGAAAAGTTGGGACTTATAAGGACTAGAGCTTGGTTGATGGCCTCCTTAATATCATTGAATGTCTTCCTAGATTCTTCATTCTATGTGACCTTGGCATCCTTTTTTAGCATGTCATTTAATGGTTTGACAATCTCTACAAATCCATAAATGAACTTTCTTACAAAGTTTATCTTACCAAAAAATGACTTTATCTCTTTTCTACTATTTGGAGGTTTTATTCTAGATATGGCCTCCACTCTTTCAAGATCTATAGAGATCCCATCCTTGGTTATGACATAACCCAGTAATTTTCCTTCTATAACATGAAAGATACTCTTCTTAGGTTTTAATGAGATCACATACCTTATACATCTCTTAAAAACTTGTTGTAAGTGCATAAAGTGATCTTCCCTATTTTTAGAAAAAATTGTTAGATCATCCATATATATATATATATATATATAATACACTTACCAATTAGGCCTTAGAAGGTATGGTCCATAGCCCTCTAAAAAGTAGCTCCTACATTGATTAGCCCGAAGGGCATTCTTTTGTGATCAAATGCTCCCCATTTAGTTTTAAAGGTTTTTTTCATCCTATCCATATATATATATATATATATATATATATATATATATATATATATATATATATATAATACACTTACCAATCAGGCCTTTGAAGGTATGGTCCATAGCCCTCTAAAAAGTAGCTCCTACATTGATTAGCCCGAAGGGCATTCTTTTGTAATAAAATGTTCCCCATTTAGTTTTAAAGGTTGTTTTCATCCTATCCTCTCTATCAACTAACACCTAATTATAACCTAAAAATCTATCAAGAGAAGACATCATAGCTGAACCTAAAATAACTTGTATGACTTGGTCTAGAGAAGGAAGATGATAGTTGTCCTTTTCAGATGCTTTGTTCAAGTTCATAATGTTAATTCACAACCTAATCTCACCGTTATTCTTCTTAAATGTCACTAAATTAGCCACCCAAGTAGAATGTTTGATGGGAAATACTAGCTTAACATCTATCAGTCTCTTGACCTTTTCAAAGATCATTGGTTATAAGATAAGATTTATAGGCCTCTAATTTTGTATAAATGTTTTATATCTTTCCTTAAGGGGTATATTATGGGTGATGAACCTTAGATAAAAGATATTTAATTCATCATAATACCATGCTATGACATCCTTATATATAGTTAGTAGCTCTTTGGCCTTTTTGTTTTCATTGTTGGTGCAGGCTTTTCTTATGTTTACTAGTTGGGGTTGATCTTGGTGGCCAATATCCATTGCATTGTAGTCCTCACTTACCTTGGGAATAATAGGTACCTCATCTAGATTATCTTGATCAAATAGCCTTTCTAAGTCAATCATGCCTTTGGGGATTTTATTGTCATTCAATTGAATGACCTTTCCATCAAACTTTCCTTCTTGGATTGTATTTTCATCAATCTCATCAATGATGTGAACCTCAAATGCTCTATAATTAGTGATGAAATACAATATCTATTGATCATCATTAAAGACTTGAAAATTGTTGACATTATTAGGGATTGAAGGACAAGGTATCATCTCAATACTAAAGTTAGGTGAGTCTTCATTAGACATGAGGTTGGATGCAACTGATGCCAACTCATCAGTATCTTGGTTCTCTTTTCTAGGGATGGAGATAGTTTTTGAGTGTATCAAAAGACTCAATGAGATCCCAAACCCTAAAATTATACCTCTTAAGGTATGAGAGCTTACATTGGTATTTTCTTCTTACCTAGTTAACTACTAGCTCAGAGTCACCATAGACCAGCAGTTCCTTAAAAATTTTATTCATAGAAAATTGTAAGCCTAGGATAAGGGCCTCATATTTAGCAATATTGTTAGTGTAAGGGAGTTAGAGTCTATAAAAATCATGGTAATTCTATTAGTAGGGTTAGTTAAGACAACACCAACACCTAATCCAACCTTACATCTAGAACCATCAAAATGTAACTTCCATAGTCCAAGAATAGTATGAGTACTTATAGGATCACATGCCTTGGTAGTCTTTAGGGTAAAAACCCCTAAGTCTAAGTCAATAATGTTCACTATTTCATTTACAAAATTATACTCGGTGATCATGTGTTTCATCCTTGTCTCTCTCTCAACCTTGATTTCATTTGGAACTCCCCTCCAAGGTAGCCACAAATGTGAGTGGTTAGTAGACATATAACCATTCAAATCCTTGGTCCAGTCCTTGATTAACAAGATCTTATATACATTATGAATATCAACAACTTTTCTATCATTAAACTATTGAACCCTAGGTTTATAAGCTAATTACATATAAACATTAAATAACTCCCCAACCAATTTGACCCTAGACTTATCTAATTGGGTAATAACCCTATCAGACTTAATAAGAGTCAAGCCAAGTTATTTTCATATACCTACAGGCATGATGTTGGTAGATGCACTAGAATATAATAAACAATTATGTAAATTCTCACCAAACATCCTAACAGTGAGTAGGAAAAGAGGAGATTTAGATTTGGCTTTGTGCATAGTCACATTGGCATGGTCAACCCTAGGTGGCTTATTAGATTTATTTGAAAATGATTATAGTAAAAGGTCACTTTTCTCTATTATTTATGGAAGTTCATGTAGTTTAATATTATCCTTTATCTTATTAATATCCTCAACTATATTATATACAGTTTTATTAGAAGAACTAAGAACATCAATATTAGGTTTAGGAGTAATCCCTTTAGGTGGTTCAAGATTATTGCTTAAAGAAGTGTTTGGAGGAATTAAGTTATTTGGAGCCATTGAGGTACTCAAGGGCTTCCTATGATCTCTATTATTTAAGGGATAACTTTGCTTCAAAAATTGTTGGAAGGTTTGTATCTCTTCAAGGATCTCATCAGGTTCATTCTCCTCTTGAAAAGGGAAGTCAAAAGTCCACACCATGAAGGCTTGATTAGATTATTTGGATTAGGAGGTACTTTCACCATTATCCTTATTAGATACCACTTCAAATGTATCTAATTCTTCTTATAAATCTTCAAAATACTTAAAAAACTCAATGTAGTCAATTTTACCATGCTTGGTTGTGTAATGTACTCTATAATAATCAGGTAATGCAATATCAGTAAGATTAATGTCCATGGTCTTATTTTTTGAATATGGTTCATTATTCCTATTATTATGAAATCTATCATTATAAAACCTATTGTTTGTGCTATTAAACATTTAAAATGAGAAGTTTCTACCAAATCTTTCAATAATATTTCCAACTTATTTTTGTAGCTAAAGAAAATTAGTGCTCAACTTTTAGACCATTTCAAAGATAGACTCATTCTCATTTTTATGAGTTTCATAATTATGTAATTGGTTATTATTATCACTATTAGTTGGTACTAAATATCATTGATCATTTGTAGTGAAGCCATTAGTGGCAGGATGACTCAAAAATCCAAGGTTCTAATTGGGAGCAACATGACTCAAAGGTAATTGGTTTAGGTTTGGAAGTTGATTTAAGGCTAGGATATTTTGGTTGTTGTTTGGAAAAATATTTAGAGTGGGCATATGTGGGGTAATTTTTAGAATAGATTAGGCCATTTATCCCTGGGTCTGTATTTGGTCATTAATGGTCACTACCTCAGAATAGGTCCTAACTAATGAGGTTATAGTTAGCTAAGACCTTTATAGGAATACAAAGGTCATAGGATCTATTACATCCTTATATATTTTTAAAGCTAAGACATCATCAAGTTTATAGGGTTATATGGTCTTACTATACATTTTTTGAAACCTAGCATTAAAAGACTTTATGGGCTCATTTTCATATCTTTTAATGGTGGTGAACTAATGGTAAATAACATAAAGACTGATAATCTTACCAAATTTATCTATGAACACATTAGTGAAACCATTATAACTTATGATATAAATTATTAGGTAAGTTCAAAAACCACTCATACGTAGCATATTTAAAGGTAAAAGGAAATAACATGCATGATACGTCCTCATGCACAACATTTAGTATCCTCAAAGTATCTTTAAAAGACTTGATATGCTATTCGGCAATTGTAATACCAGTTGGAATAAATGTAGGCAAGTATTTCTCAAGGTTACATGGGAGGTTATATACCACACTTGGCACATTGATTAAAGATTCTTGCAACCAAGGCATACTTGAATGATAGTGGAAGGCAAAGGTACCTTGAAGAGTTAAAGTTGGCAAAGATTTGCATCTCCTGCATCTATCTTTATCATGCTTGGCCTTTATATAAACCTCAACTTCAAGCAAAGGTTTCTTTGTCTTTGAGTGTGATCTAGCTCAAATATCTATAAATTTTAGCTTTAAGGTTAAATATATTGTTTTAAATATGATGTATTAGGCTAATCTTTATAAGGAACAAAGATTAAATCTACACATTAAGCTTATTTTGCAAATATTATGTAAAGAATAGTAAAGGATGTTGATCTTTAACTAAGATAGCTCAAACATGTGTCTAATTATGCAAATATTATCTATTTTTATAAGTTTAATCTCAAATAAGCCTATATCTATGAAAGATATGTCAACCTTTGATCAAAACAAGTTGTCCTAACATCAAATACTATAGATTTACAAAATTAAGCTAGATTTACCAAAACCAAGCATCAAGCATCAAAGAACTTTGATATTTGTCTAAAGGAAGCACAAAGATGGGTCAAAGGCCACATATATTGATGACCTTTACATTTATAAGTGAATACTTACTCAAAGGCATAAGGATAGCATCAATATTAGACCAAAACACACCAAAATGGACAAATATACAACCTCTTCACAAAGGTGGCCCTCCTTCTGTCACCAACGGAACATTATTCCTATTAATGCCTCTATATGTACCATAGGGGTTCTTAGTGTTCAGAGAATAATTTTCATTTTATAATTCTAGTAATTTAGAGCACGAGTAATAGGTTGTGGCAACTTGATGTTGATGTCACCTATAGTGAAATAAAAGTAGAAGTATGTATGAGTGTTCCACAAAATTTATAATAAATAATGGTTGGGATCTATCATGGTCCATTATTTTTGAATTTTAGAGGATCTATTTTGATACTTAGTGAATTGTGGTCTAATTTAAGATACAAACTAATCTATATGGATATTGACAATGAAATCTAAGCTATAGTAATCTGGTATAAAAAGGAGAAAAGAGAAGGGTACGATAGAAAAGAAACAAGTGATTGTTGATCTTCAACTTAAATATCATAAAAAAGTTTTAATTAAAATTGAACCTACATTTAACCAATATATGATGCAAAATAACAAATCTCAAATTTCACCACACACTAAGCACATTCCTAAGGATGATATGAAATTATAGAAGTAAGAACTAGATTTCACTTTAAAGTTTTGTTACTAGACTTAAATAACATTAGCACATCTAAATATAAACTAAATAAAACAAATCAAATCTAGGATCCTTCAACTAATTTATCACAATCACAAATTAGAAACCTTGTATCATAGATGCAAATTCATAATTCAAAGGAACTATTTAAACTTAAACATTAGAATCAACAATTGAG
Organism: Torreya grandis; assembly: GCA_037957365.1. Lineage (NCBI taxonomy): Eukaryota > Viridiplantae > Streptophyta > Pinopsida > Cupressales > Taxaceae > Torreya > Torreya grandis. The sequence goes on along the minus strand of JARHVA010000632.1, from coordinate 3,496,222 downwards.
AGAAGAATCTATGTCAATAATTGACACATTCAATCTAAACAATCTTTCCAAAATTCCTTGATTGCATTAATTTCTTAAAGTATAAAAGTTTTCTCAAAATTTCACTCCCCTAGGAATATGGTAGTACTACCTTTTATAGAAAGATAAGATAATACATTGGTTAATTACAAGATACAATTGTATAAAAGATAAGGACAGTTGTCCTTCCTCAAAAATTTCTAGAATACACTTGTTATTTACAATTGGACTGACCTAGGGGTAATGTGATAACATACTAGCATATGCCTTACAAAATAATATTCCCTATTTTTAAATATTAAAATGATTTAAAAAAGGAATATTAACTACTAGGTGGACCCATTACTGAAGGATCTCTTTTTTGGTCTTGCAAAAGTTTTATGGCCCTCTGATGTTTTTTGATAAGCTCTAGGTCCACAATTGGCTTCATGAGCTAGACCTCTTCTTGATCAACCAGGTCATCTAATTCCCTATCATCTCTATCCATGGATTATTTTCTTCCCTATCCTATGTAATATTTTCCTCTACTATGAACATCATGCCCAAAATCTTACCATTATATCTACCTGATCTTCTCTGGATCTTACTCTTCACCTCTTAAATTACCAACGTAATTATATGTTTGTACTCTACATCATCATTTATTCCCAATGTTGTAGTCTTTGTAGGTTTGGCTAGCATAGTACCTAAGAGTTATTCAATCTTGGTATTTAACTCCTTATCACTAGCCAAAAGTCTAAATTATATGACCATACACTTAGACTCTGGACCTTATCCACCACTATTCCCAATATGTCATTTAGTTGAGCCAAGCTAATAGATTTAAATTTATGAATCTTGTTCCTAATCATAATGTTAATGAGGTCCCTTACTCTATTCTCTACCTCCTACCATTTTATTATTAACCCCTTAACTACCTCATTTTGGTGGCTTGGGGCATCCTACTTGAGATTTATTGATTTTAGAGAATAAAACATATCAAAGAATGAAGCCACAAACATGTCTAATATAACATCAATCACTGATAAAATGGCCTATATCTCTAGGTTTTCCTTCTCCTTTTCCAATTTGTGAATCTTCTACTTCATTCCTCTAATCTTATCCTTTACTTGAGCTAATTAGGCCTCAATTAAGCTCTCAACATCCTCTTCATAGATGCGATGTTCACCTAGTTATTTCCCTTCAACTAGGGTTAGACCTACAAAAGGTTCCACCTTGTAGAAGGTGAACTCCTCATCTCCCACCATGGCTATTCTAGTGGTGACACTCTCTAATCTAACTCTCTCTAGATTGAATTATAACATGGTAACTAGATCTATGAATTTTGGAGGTTTTGGGACCTCAATTCCTATGTTACTTGATGCTCCAAGAGCATCTATTTTCTTACTTTTTAGCCCTATAGTGGCCACTATCTTTCTTTATTCTCATTCCTTCATTATAGCCCTAATCTATGGCTTGATGTCATTGTATACATCTATGTTAACAACTTTTATTGATTACCATGAATGGGAAAAAGAGGGGATCTTATACAATTTCCCATAGATAAACTAATCAGGGACGACTGGCCCATAGATGGGTAATTCCTCACTAAATAGATTAATTTCACTAGTGGGATGAGTGAGGGTCAATCTTAGCTTCTTTGATTCAATAGGGACCAATTCCAACTCTACTTTCCTCTTCTCCTTGGGTGCCAGTAGGACTATATTAAGAATAATTTATTTTCCTTTCTCTTCTCTAGCCTCCCCTATTTGGGCTTGTGACTCTTCAATATACTCCTCTTCCTTATCAGTGCATTATGCCTTAGTAAGATCGTAAGATCTTTGAGGGCACCTTCAACTATTTCATCTAGTTTGAAGGCAATCATGTCTAAATAATCAACTAGAGATGGTGGTCTTTGTGGTAGTGCTAAGGATGAGTGCCTCTCTCTAGGTCTCTCTTCTAGCTTTTCTTTTCCATGTCCTTGTTAAATTTTTCTTTGAGGTTGTGGTTGTTCCAACTAAGGCTACTCTTGAGGTAGCCTAAAAGATCTAAGTAGAAAATGATATTGGAGAGGATGCATCTACCACACCTCTCCTATTGGTTTATCATCACTTTTTAACTTATACTCAAGTTTAATATTATACCCCTTAAGCTTGGTCAACACATATTCAAATATTCTTGCCTTGATATAAATGGTGTCATGGACATAGAGTTAATGCACACATACTAGTTTGGGCAGCTATTTTGACTTCAAATGGTCACCTAATACATTCTTAGGATCCCACATTTTGAGATCATCTAATTAGAACCCAAATAAATCCCTATGCTTGGACATGATCTCCACCTACTTTGAATCATATAGCACAATCCTTCCTATGATTAGAGGAAATGGATGGAAAAGGCCCTTCCTCTTATCTTTACAAACTCCATCAACACAATTGATGAGTTGAGAGGTAATTTCTTATTCTATCAACTTGTTAGGCATATAGATAGGTAATCTATAGGTTGAGTACATGACTCCCTCAATTTCGATTACCATGCAATTTGGAAAAATCTAAATGTCATCCATCACCTCTACATCTTGATTAATGGTGAACCCTAGGCATGGGAAAACCTATGATAACCTCCACTAGAGCTAGGTAGACATAGTCACAGATGAATTACATATGGTTACTATACTTGAAGATGTGTAATTTTTGATAGTGGTGGTATATGATGGTTCTACCTTTAGGAGACCAATTTTTGATGGATGGTAAGTTGATGGAAGAAATTAGGGCATCAATAAAGTAATACATCATGAATAATTGTTTGATATCCTTCTTCTTGATGGCTATAAATTGGCACCCTAGGTGAATGTTAATCATGTCTCTAATAAGAGGGATGAGCTTCTCTTCTACCATGAAATATACATAGGTGACCCAGGTCTTGTTTACATATGTAGTTGAGGGGGCTCCTAATGCTCTATTTAATAGGGTCATGATTACCCTTATCCCTTCCTTGAATTATACAATTGGGATCCTTCCTTCTAGGTCTTGAAACACATGGATCCCTTGGAGCAACCATGTTTAGAGGATGGTATCTAGGTCATTTTTTCAAGTCCACTCCTTGATTTTAGGTAGGTCTATATGTGGCTTGGGAATCTTATAATATCTTTCAAAGGCCAAAGGGGAAATGTAGGCGACCCTTTTAGATGTTCTCTCATGGATGATCCAGTCATTATCAATCATACAATTTATAAAAATAGGAGTAAACACATTGATATAGTAAAGTACCTCTAGCTTGGTAGCAATATAATCAAGTCTAGCCATTTGAACTATGACCAGGTCATAGTGCTTATTAATAATAATGACAATTTTCTACTCTTCCTTGGTGATGTGTTTTAGCTCCTCTATGGTGAATAAGAGTTCATACCAATTCTTGTTTCCATTGTTTAGGGATGCAGTGTCTAATTTAGTATCCTTGAAGACTCTACCTTCATTATCTATGGATAGATAAAGCTTTGTCTCTTCTCTTAATTGTTGTCTATGATTTATCATGGCTTCTACTTCTGCAAATTATCCACACTAGATTGCAATTGATCTCTGTGATTCTCTTTTGTGCTCAAAAACATAATTAAGCTTCTCTAAGATTGAATTTTAACTAATGAGTTCACTTAGGTCTTAAATTATACAAGGTTAAGGTTTTATATCTTTAATGGTGGTAGCTCATATAGCATTCAGCTCATACATTCTTGAAATTTGATTTGGATCTTTGCCTTTATACCTTCATATTTTCAAGCACACAAGATCTCCTCTTTTATCCTTTTCTACTTACATGGTGCTTATGTGGATCAATCTAGACATTTTATGACATTTTTCATAAATGCCATTTGAGCACTAAATGTTGGCTTTTAAAAATACCCCCTTTTATTTTTCACCATTATATGAGGATCTTATGAATGACTATGAACCATCTTGATTCAGGTCCTTATTTTGTGTTGGCTCTTTTTGGTACCAATCCTTATGGTTGTGCCACTTGGCACCTCTACAAACCTTCTTAAGATCTATATCCTATGTCAGTCCTTTTTTAAACAAGAATTTTCCACATGGTGGACTCATGGGTCTTTGAAAATTCATTGTCACCTTCATGTCATTGGATCATCTTTCTATGATGAAGCATGGACTATTGGATCCTAGTTATCCTTGCATCATCTGATAGAGATCTATGATGAAGAGAGAGCCATTAGATCCTAAAAGATACATGAAGGTTAATTAGTGCATAATCCATATAAAGGACTTAGTATAAAATGCCTAAAACTAAGTCTATTTATATTAATAAACACTAAAAACTTAGGTTTAATCCCTTTCAATCTAAGTTTATTATCAAAGTGACCCTTCAAAAGACATGATTAAATACATACATTATCTAATAAAAAGGTTATATGAGCTTGAATTTGATGGCATCATAGACATCAATGATGGCCTCACAAACATAAAATGATGTTTACAAGAGCATCAAATTTAAGCTCGTGAAGTCCCTATGTTCAAATAGGAGAATGCCACATGGTGACTTCTTGGTACTTCCTAGGTCTCTAGATTCATCTCACTCTATTTGATCAGAGATCATGATGAAGCAAGAGTCATCTAATCATGATCTTGGTATTTGCATGATATTATCTTAATGCAATGTGCGGGACCCCTTTGTTTTTAATCCTCGAGTGTAAGGATATTACATGTTGATCTCTTAGCCTTTCTTTGATCTTTTGACCTTTCAACTATGATTTGCTCCATTCAATCAGGTTCTCATGATGAAGTGATAACTATTAGATATAGGCTAAGGGATTAGCTTTGTTAGGGTCCTTATGCCATCTGATCAAGCTCTGTGATGAAGTGAGAACCATAAGATCTTGTGAGATGTAGGATTTTTAAGTTAAAGATCATGTCCTCCTCACTCCATCAAATCAAGCCCCATGATGAAGTGTGAGCCATTGGAACTATGAAAATCAAGGAAATTAAGTTAGGACCCATAGTAACATAAAAGACTTAGGATAAGGTGTTAAGGCTAAAGTCCCATTAGTATTAATAAATATGACAGGGCCTTAGGATTAAAACTTTAGGCTAAATTGTGAACCAAAGGGACCAAGTTAGGAAATATTAAAAAGGACCCTATAAAATTGACATTAGACTTATGAATATAAGGAATTAAAGAGGGAAATATTAAAAAGTACAAGGAATTTTTTAGGATAAGTTTTTGTCATGTTAAAAAACATGTCTAAGCTTTAAACATGATATTTATGCTTAAGTCCAAAATGGATTTAAAAGGTTCCTACCAATTAGTTCTTGTTAGTTTTAAATTTGAATTGAGGGTTTGTGCGAGGGTTTCAAGACATGAATTTCTCAATAAGAACACCATGGAACCTAAAACTAATAGATATGAAGACCATTTATTAGTAATGTTAGACAAACTTAAAGCAAAACAAAATCAATAAGCATGTCTTTAATAAAGTGGATGATCTTCAAATTTTACAAATGATCTAAACATGTCAATTTTAGGGTTAATTTTTAGGGTTTCTTAAGGGTCCGCAATTTTTAGAAATGGGTAGTATGTTGGACTCAATAGCAAGTATATAGATAGAATTTGAAATTATGATACATCCTTGTCATTTTTAGGATTTAAGACATTATACTTAGGTATTCTAGTCATTTTGACCTTTTTGCTTACATGGTCTTGAGTTGAAGCTATTTGTTTGTTATACCATTTACAAAATTAGTCTTGTTTATACATCACTCCTATTTTGGAAGAAGTGTTATGCTACCCATTTTACATCACACTTTTTCCTTAGTCATTTATCAAAACTTTATTAATGTGTGTCACTTATTTGAAAGGGGTATAGTTATGCTACCCAATTCATTCCAAATATTGTGCCTTGGATTCTTTAAAAAAAATATATGCCTATAGAGCATGATAAACATTGTTACACTGCTTGAATCATTTCAAAGACATGTTTCCTTATGTTCAAGTTTTCAAAACCAAAACCACATGTGCCTTTTGGATCTATACCTAGTGAAGTCATGTCGTTTAATCTTATCTAGCTTGTTGTCTATTTTTGAGACACCTAGTCTTATAAGTTGAGTTTGAAATTATCAATAACAAGTTCAAATCCAAAAATTTAATGGTTTATATTTAGGCCTTATGTAATCTTGGATTAGATCATTTGACTTTCACTTTTGGGTTGTGTAACTTAGCCTAATTTCTCACTCTATTTATAGACTATTTTTATGCCTAAATTTGGGGAAGTAGTCTATCTTCCATATGATTAATGTTTCATGTCTTTTTCCAAATGATCAAGTGTGTGTTTCAAATCTGAATGCCTAGTTTGTGTCAAAGTGTTTCTAATTTTTTAGATTAATTATCTTTCCTTATAGACCTCATTTTGTTTAAATTTTAGATTTTGTGCCTTTTCCCAAATGACCTAGCAATACCTATTTTGAGCCTATATTTTATGCCTTATTTTCCAAAAGACATAGCAACCTTCATTTATTTAGAACTATCTTAGACTTGTTTGAAACACTTTTTGCCTAAGTTTGGCATTTTAGTTTTATTTCATCCACTTGACTATTTGTGTAAGAAATTTGATGTTAGACATTTAACATTAGATAGCTTTAGACTAAGTTTAACACAAACCTTATTGGAGATACAACTCCATTTATTAGACCAAGTTCAAACCATTTTTCCTTTAGACATTGTTTTTAAGATCTTATAAAACTCTAGGCCTATTTTTCATGAAATGTTCATCATTAATTTGGAAATGTCTCATTATACTTGTAGCAAAGCCATGTATAGTCTAGGTTATGATAACATGGTCGCAAAAAATGAAATTTTTCAAAACCCATATAATGATGATGTAGTTTATGAGATAGATTCATATCCTCCTTACACTACTCAATCTGGGTAACAAATCTAAGATCCCTTAGCCCACTATCTAGTTAACATTCCTCTATACTTAAAGTAGGACTAAGAAGAAATAGTGTAGTACCTCACTAACATACCATTAGATTTAGAATAATTTCAACAATAATCATATTATGTTATGATACCATTATAATAGGAACCTTATTTATTTTATCATCACTTTATTGAAAATAAAGATGAAGTTTTAGTCAGAGCTATGGAGGTAGGGGATAATTTTCTAGTAGAATTCCCCCAAAAAAATTTGCGTAGTCTAATTAGAGTGCCTTTCAACATGAATTATACCCAAACCATTGAACAAGCCTATTCTATAAATCCTCAAGTTCTCATGATGATGCCATATCAATACCTATGTATTCTTTTCACAACAAAAGGCCTCATGGAGGACTACTTTCTACAAATACAAATAACATACCAAACGTATTTAAACTTAATGTGCAATTTAAATAACATGTCCATGTCAAATTCTCCACTCATCGAGTTATCTCATTCAACAAGGGTATTAATTGAATTTATAGGTCAATAAAATTTTGGTACAAAACCATTTGTTCATATCACTTTAGTTGGATTCATGTTCAATGCCCCATTTATTGAATAAGTGTCTATAGCTTTTACATAGATAAATGTGATAAGCACAAAGGATAAAATACAAATATCATCTAATCTAGACCAAAGTGGTTTGCTACACCAATAACTAGTCCACAATAAGTGCCTTTAGTTAATACCATGAGTAGTTTGCAATAATAGGGTCAAGAACACCTACATCCCAACCATAACAAGTTAGCTTTAATCCTCAACCAGTTGCTTCTTCAAGCACATAACCTTAAGGATTAAGTAATCATGTGTTGACTAGTACCTTACCTTAACAAAACATCATGAATACTACTCCACCTCAATAGGTGATGACCAACATTCCAAAAAAATAGGCACAATCTAATATATCAATGAAATAGAGGTAGAACATTATACCACCTCAATAAGGGGAAACAAATGTTCTACCTCATTAGGTAGTGACAAGTATACCTCTCCAATCATAGACCAACATACCTTTACAATTTAAAATATTATCTAATCAACAATGTATGTTCATTCGTAAAAGATAATTTTAAACACTCTTAAAATGTCTACTTCATAATCAATGTTCATGCAATAAATAGGTACTATTATCCCACAAGTACTAATTAGGAAGCAATTACCTTTCATTCCAGACACACCACAAATCCAACGGTAGGGCCTTAGTACACAATAAGTTCCCCTTAATCAACCAAGTTTGAAAAGTCAGTAGCAAGTCCTTACTCAACCTCAATAAGCACAATACTTCACCTTGAGCCATATCCTTCCATCTCAACCATATTTCCCTCAAAACCAACCTTATATACTAAATCCAATCTATAATATCACACCATAATGAATGTATTTATAATAATCTCATCCCAATCCATGAATACATATTCTTGGTTAGTTCCTTAACCAAATAAACATTCCACAACAAACCATACCTCCATTATACCTTGATCAAGGCAATCCACCTTTGACTATCTAGCCTCCACTTCAAGATAATGTTCTATCTAGTTTCTTATCACAAGAACTACAACAAATGAAATATGAAATCACTACCATTCAATCAAGGAAATAGACTAGGAAGTTCAAGTTAGATGACATGTGTTCTTACCCATTCAACATGGATTGTTTGCAGATATCATTTTCTCCAGGGCACAAACCACTAAAATTTGATAAATATAAGGGTAAAGGAAACCCTTAGGCCCATTTAATATAATTCTTTGTTGATTTCCATCCAGTGAATTATAAAAACATTTATTTACTCTTTTTTTTTCCTTGAATTATAGTAGGATAGGCTTTGGCTTGGTTCTTGAAATTACCAAAGAATTTTGTATCTAATTTTGAGGACCTCTTGGAAAAATTTGTGCAGTATTTGTCCTACAATCTTGAACATGAAATTTCATTGGTATATTTGAATTAAGCTAAATAAAAGGTTGGTGAAATATTTGAAATATATATACAAAGATGAAGATCTCTTTCTAGTCCTTTCACTCATAGCGTATCATTCAAACAATTGGCCATTGTGTTTACCAAAAATTTACACACTGAGATATCCTATAATTTGAAGCTATAGTGTGCACATTATTTCAAAGAGATCATTGAAAAAGGTTTGATAATTTATGAGGACCTTATTAATAAATGGATTATTAATATTACTTAATCTAATAAAAATTATATCTAAAACCAAGGCATAGGCTAAAATCATAACCAAAACCAAGTCCAAGCGTAAATTTTAGCACCAACCCATACTAGTAATTATGAAAAATCTAAGAAATTTAACTACAACAAGAATGTTTTTGAAAATGGAGTAACTAATTCACATCATGTCTAAATGGTATAAACATCATTTTCTTATCCAATGCCATAAATATATCTTACTCCCCACTAACAACCCATTCAATGAGCATAACATTTGAACAACCTAGACTAGTGTAACAAACACATCAACCATTACCTTTGAAAATTCCTCCTCCAAGGAGAAATATGCCTACCCATAGAGTCTTTAATGATCATGGAGAAATTATTAAATCTATATTTTTCAAGCTAGCCACCGTTAACATGATTAGTTATCTAATAACAAAGCATTATCTTGAGGGTATTCCTTATCAAGACTGGTATAGAGAGAGTGAGTTTTGTGGATACCATCATATTCATGGACATAATCTATGTCATTGTGTGAAAATAAAACACCTCATTGAAAATATGTTTGAAAATGGGGAGATTACATTGGACAATATAACATTTACATCCAATCAAAACTTAGGTATTTACCAAAACCCTTTTCTATAACATAAAAAGAACAACCAACAATAAAACCAAAGGCTAGAAAAATAATGACAATATTAATTGAAAAAATAATAGAAATACCAGCAGTAACAACAACAATGTCAATTAAATGGAAGGAATCAAGGATAGAATGATTTTAGTACCCAACAAACTTAATATGTAGTTGCACATGACTACAACAAAGTTATAGGTCATATTTTGGGATTTCACATTTACACCATCACCAAGTGATAAAAGAATAGGACTATTACTAAATAATTCCAATCAACCCATCTATGCTAGTGATCCTTTCTTGACCTAGGACTGCATACAAGTTTACCAACAATAAAGGATTACTGCTTTTAAACCTTATATCAATAACTCATCATTGCCTTGTGACCACAAATAAGTACACTAGTAATTGAGACTTATCTTATCTATCCCTTTCCCACCATCATTTTCTAATAATAATGGTTTTGTATCTAATCTTAAAATGCAATCATAACTCAACATTCAAATATTACCATTCTCTATCCATAACCACCTACCACCAAACCCATCTAACCCACCATTATGGCCTGAAATAAACCATATACCATTGTGAAGGAAAAGACATTTGATATCATGGAATAAATTTAGAAGATGCCCACACAAATCTCCATTTTGAATTTGTTACATACATTTACTATTCACAAAAACATCCAAACATAGTTCTTAGGCTAATCCCAAGTTCCAAATGACATAAGCCCAGATAAATTGTAATCTTTGGTTGGACATCTAGCCCCAAAACAATAATTAACTTTTGAATAAAGTGATATGTCATCCCTTGGCCCCCTCCATAACAATATATTATATATTGAAGTTGTCATAACACAACACAAAGTGAAATATGCCATGTTAGATAATGGATCAAGCTTGAATTATGTCTCTAAATCTCATCAAGCATCTTGGATATATAAAAATTGATCTATAGTCAGAAATGATCACTATCAAGGTGTATGACAATGAAGAGTGGGAATCAAAAAGCACCATAAGCTTGTTAATTATTATTGAGACCTTAACCTATGATACAATTTTCCATGTGTTAGACCTAGACCTATCTTATAATTTGATTCTAGGTAGATGTTAGATACATGAGATTCAAGCAATCCCTTCAACATTGCACCAGTGTCTCAAGTTATCTCACTCATGCATGTAGGTCACCATTAAAAGAAATTTTCATCCTTGTGAACATTTCAAACATTTGGAGGCAGAGTAAAAAAGCTATAATTAACATTTTGGCTTAGATTTGGTTCCCAAGAAAGACACAAGGAAAGAAATACTTGTTGATTTACTAGAGGCCATTTGCATATCCCCATATAGTCTTGATTCATCTTCTCATATGCCACCTCATGAATTGTCTAATCATTTTATCATGTTGACCAATGACCTAAGATAGTATTTAACCCATGATATATTCCACATTACCAGGCTTCCACATAACCCCATGTCCTATGGAAGACCTAAAACTAATCCACTTTGCATTGATTGACAACAAAATGGAAAATCCAAGTTTCATAGTCCAACTCCTATCATTTTCACACTAGACAAGAAGAAGACCCACTTACCAATGATTAATCCTAGTAGTACAATGACAAACTGGTTGATTGTTACAATAATCCCAAATATCTTATTCTTAATAAGATCATGGATAATCAAGCCTATGAAGGTTGAGGTCTCATACCAAATTAATAAGGAACACTTGAGCCAATTTTTATAACATGGTAAGAAGGAACTTATGGTCTTAGATTTGAACCACTTGGGAGTGACCCCACATATCTTATTCATGCTCCAAAACCAACTACTATTGATGATGATGCTGATAAAGAAGTAGAGTCTAATCATAGCCTTTACAAAGACCTTATCAATACCAATATGTTTGATACCCATACCACTTATACCCTTAGCCTAATTATTTATAATAATCTACTTCCTTTGTATCATCCTCGACCTATAGCTTGGGACTAATAAGAATCCATATTGCCTATAGAAGAGTTTGATAATGATGAGGCCTTTTATGATTGTATAGGCTTAAGATACAATGTTCTATTGGGAGACAATAAACAAGGGTTCTAAATCAAACTGGATCCTACAACCTATTTTAGAGAATGGGTGAACACCCTTAACCACACATAAATAAATAAAACATTGAGGTCCCAAAGTGGAAAACTCTTTGAGGCACTTTTGGACCAAGGTAAAAGTAAAGATAAAGGCTTTTTTTCTAGTGAAAACTTATTTTAGACATCATTAGATGGGGGTGTTCACTCTTCCTCAAATGAAGCTCAAAAGGCCACCAATGATTAACTTGTTTTTAGGTCCAAGTTCAGTTATGAAGAACAACATGCCTTTGATAAAATTATTTTATAATCTTTAATAGTGTTGGTAACATGACCATCCTTACCATTGGGAGATTTAGATTCATCTTATTTAGGAGAACTTGAAGAACCAGTCCAAATAGAGGACTTTACAATTATAAGCTAATTTAAATCATTTCCAACCATTCTAGAAGATAGTTTAACTCTCTTTATGGAAGACACTACATAAGTCAACATCGAGATTTTAGGTGACGTAAAATGGATCAAATTAGGCACATTTGTCACTAAGGAGGAATGTGAAGTCTTTATAACCCTTTTGAGGGAATTTATTGACATATTTACTTGGGCCTATTCTGATATGCCAAGTTTGGACCATGTTTTGGTTGTACACCACCTTGTTTTACATCTTGATGTCAAACCTGTGAAGAAAAATTATGTAAGATACATCCTCATATTTCTATATTATTAAATAAAGAGTTGGAAAAACTCTTAAAAGTGAGATGTATTCGACTGATCAACTACTTAGATTGGATCTTAAATGTTATGCCAATCAGTAATAATCCATAAAGAATTAGAATCTGCATTGATTTAAGAGACATAAATAAGGCCTACCCCAAGGATGACTTTCCTCTACCTAAAATTAACATGATAGTTGATTCTATAATGGGTTATGAAATGCTTTCACTAATGGATGGATTTTCAAGATATAACCAAATCTAAATTGCACCAAAAGACCAACACAAGATAATGTTCAACACTCCATGAGGAATGTTTTATTATTAGGTTACGTCATTTGGTCTCAATAATTCTAGGGCAACATACTAAAAATCCATTACCATCATATTTCATGATATGATGCATGACATTATTGAAGACTATGTCGATGACATATTGGGTAAATCAAAGACCCATGTTGATCATCTAGTTGCACTACAAAAAATATTTGAGAGGCTTCATGAATAAAAGGTTAGAATTAATCCTAAGTGTATTTTTGGTGTTAATTCAGGCAAAATGATTCATCATCTCTCATAAAGGCATTGAGGTTGATCCTAATAAAGTACAAACCATTATCGAGATACCACCACCTTTCAATTTTAAGTAGCTCTATATTTTATTGGGTAAATCTAATCTATCAGATGCTCATTTATCATTTGGCTAGAAAATGCCATTCATTTATATAATTACTAAAGAAGGGTGTCACATCTCATTAGAATGAAGAATGCTAGAAATATTTTTAGCATCTAAACAACTATCTTACCAATCTACTTATTTATTGCCACCTATACTAGGAAAGCCATTCCTACTAAACCTATCTACAACTAAGAAATCCTTTAGGGCACTTCTATCTCAGCATGATGATAATGGAAAAGAGCATGTCATTTACTATTTAATTCTCACATTGGTTATGTATGAACACAACTATAGCCTATTGAAAAATCTTGTTCAGATATGGTCATTATACATAAAAGTTGAAGCACTACATGCTTAACAATAAGACCATGGTTATTTACAAAATAGATCCAATCAAGTATCTACTAAGACAACTTTACAAGGTTGTATGGCTAAGTGGATCATGCTTCTGAGTGAGTTTGAGATAGAATATGTCAACTAAAAATATATCAAGGGACATGTTTTGATAGATCAACTTGTTGAATCTCCCCTTGAAAATACTAAACCTCTCACTTTTTAATTCCTAGATGAGTCCATTATGACCATATTTGTAACACCTCTTGATAATTAACACTAGAATCTGTATTTTGATGTATCATTCACATCACATGGATCAAGGGTAGGCCTATTATTTATTACACCATAAGGGGATCTTATTCCTAAATCATTCCATATCAATTTTCCTTGTACTAACAACATGGTTAAATATGAATTACTCATTTTAGGGCTTTATCAATTAGTACAATGAAATATCCAACATCTCAAGGTTTATGGTGATTCTTAATTAATCATCAATCTGGTTACAGACCACTTTCAAACCAAGGATGACAAATTGGTGCCGTACAAAGCCATTATTGATACTCTCAAACAATAGATTGATGGTATATAGTTTTAACACATACCAATGGATATCAATAGGATAATGGATGCCATGGACATCATTGTCTACTTTATTTTTCATGCTAATAAGGTAAAAGAATATTAATTCCTCATTGAAAATATTCTAGTACTAGCTCATGAACCTTCAACTATCTCAATGATCTATGATATTATTAGTCTTAGATATATATGGTATTCAAACCTCTTTACCTACCTTCATGACCATATCATGTGACTAGACCTATCACATAAATAACTAAAGGCCTTCATCCATCAAGCCTCCTAATATACCTTACTTGGACCAACCCTATACTACCATAACTTTGTTGATACTCTACTTCATTATTTAAATTTGAAAAAATACACATTAGCATTACATGAATTTCATGAAGGATTATGTGGATTCCACACTATAAAGGCCATCCTATCTAAAAAATCTTATGTACCAATTATTATTGGCCAACTATGGATGTAGATGTAGTTTCTTATGTCAAAAGGTGTGATAAATGTCAAATACATGCCAATCTAATTCATGCCCCAACTAAGAGACTAAAATTTATGCTTAAACCATGGAAATTTATAACATAAGGCCTTGATCTCATTAGGAATATTAATCCTACCTCATCTAATGGCCATAAATACTTCCTTACCACTACCAAATATTTCACTAAGTGGATTGAAGTTATACCCCTCACATGACTGGAGAGCAAATTTATAAGTTTATCTTCAACCATCTCATCTACCGCTATGGTGTACCCTCTGACATTATATTTGATAATGGTGGATCATTTTAAAAAAGGATGTCAAAATACTTTGTGCCAAGTACAACATTACTTAACATTTTTTTATTTCATATTACCCATAAGGTAACAGTCAGGTAGAAGCATCCAATAAAACCATTGTCAAGATCCTTAAAAATATTGTCAATAATGTTGGTTATGATTGGTACCTCCAAATATCCTATGCTCTCTAGGTATACCATAATAATTACCATACTCCAATAGGAGCCACTATGTATTCCTTAGTTTGTGGCACTGAGGACATTCTTCCCATTAGTTGAGTTACCTTTTCTATGCATCTCATTAAAACATGTACTAGATGATAAAGACTATTGATTTGCTTGCCTACAAGATCTAGAGTTACTTGATGATAAATGCATGGAAAATATCAATAGCCTTTAATCATACCATAACATACTCTATGACCATTATAATTGACAAGTCAAACAAAGAGAGTTCAAGCTTGGGTATCTTTTTCTCAAATAAAACCAAAAGAACATGATGGTCAAGAAAAGGAAGGGAAAGTTCAAACCCAATTAGATAGGCCCTTATATCATTATTTTAAATTATGGATCTAGAGAATATAGGATCACTATACTAGATAGAGATGAACTTGATGAGTCGATGAACATCATACACCTCAAGTGTTACTTCTCTTAAGAGACCTAAAATATTTTATATAAGGCTCATTTGCATTGTACCATAATATGATCTTATATTTACCTTACCCTATACCATTCTACCATGCTTTTCCTATTGACCAAATTTATTTTTACCCTCCTTACCCAACCACTTTGACCTTGGTTCCATTCCATTAGTTTTTTATCCACCTTTTGTGAAAGGATTCCAATGAAGTTTCATTAATTAATTTATTATTCTAGACAAATATAGTATTTTGGAATAGTTTGGTAGTTGCATCCTTTATTTCTTGTTTCATTTCATTCTAAATATTCTTGATTATAACCACCTCTGGGAAAATTAGTGTCTCACATCATGCTACTAATTAACCACCTTAGGGAAAATTAGTCTTATTAACCTTGCCATTATTTCCTAATTATAACCACCTATGGTAAAATTAAGAGCAACACTTTTATCATGCCTTGAATTCCCACATTGCCATATTATTCCCTTTGCCTTATTTGATAACTTTATGTTACCTGGTCAAATTCCTCAACTTTTAGGCATGATTATAGTGACTTGAGGTCCAAATGGGACTATGTAGGTAGTTTTCAATTCACATTGAGGTTAGCTTGGTCACCCTTTGCCATACTCTCCATTTTTTGAGAAATTTCCAAGTTTTAACTCTCTCACCATTTTTTGAGTTGGACCATTTATTATCTCATAATTATTTATTGAGTTTAGATACATATAAAATTATAAAAATATTTCATAATGATCTAAAAAATCCTAAAAATGACATGACTACTTCTTTGCCTTAAGTATTTTGGGACCCCTAGATAATTCATAAGAAACCATTTGTCCTTTAGTTTCCCCATCTTTGTTGGTCCCTAAGCCTTATGCTCTCACCATTTTGAAATTTTTTATTATGCACATTATATATGTTAATTATCACTCAAATTTTTCTCACACTCTCTCCATTTTGTGAGACCATTCCCATATTCCTCTATAACACAATCATATTTTCTTCTAGTTTTCTTCTATCCCATCTCCTTGGAGAACTACATTTGGCTAGAATATTATGTTGGATCTTCCATTCATGGAACTATGTAGGTATCATCCACTTTCCTAGTACATCTAGATTCAACTTAGCTACCTATTCCTTTTATTCTATTCCCCCATCTTGTTTGGTTGTTTTTTTGTCAATTATAGCCTAGAGGTAATGTTTATCATCTTATTTATTCTCTATTTGTACTAACATTGTGATTAACCATTTTTGTGTTTGTTTCCTTTTGATCTCATTATTTATTTATTTTTGTGCCTTTTTTTCCTTAGTGTTTTGTCTTTTTCTTTGTTTTTTGTTTGCCTATTTGTTTGCTTTCATTGTTATGCCTAGACTTAGTCTATATTCATTCATTGGGTGATTTCTTATGAAATATAATTGATTCCATCCATATTCATATGTCAACATTATAATCATGGTTTTTATCATTAGTGTATTATTTTCAATTGTTTAATAGATCATGTTTCAATCCTTGCACATATTTTGGCTAAGTTCTCATGGTGTTTTACATCATGATGCCTACTATCACATGCTATAACAAAACTCAACTCAAGAGATATTATAAGCAATATGGTCATGGTACTTCTCCTTGGCACCTAAATAAATTCTTGACCAATCCAAATCATTTCCCACATAATTTTCATGAACATGAAATTCTTCCATAGTAGCTCTCTACTCCTATGAACATCATCTTTTGTTGATTAATTATACCTATTATATAATTAGCCTAGTCTCTTGATTATTTATTTTTTGGATGGATATGATGGTTAAATGAAACCTTCAAGATGATTGTGTGAGCCTATCTCACTCTTAAATAAACATACCATACCATGATATATTCCTCCCAAACATCTCACACATGTAACTCTAGCTTACTTAGGTGACTAGTGTAGACATCCAATTCTGGCCACAACTAACTTCTAACTGGACTTCAGACTAATTCCTACCAAACATTACAAATTAAGCCTGAGACTCATTAAACATCCCAAATTTATTCATGAGTCATTCATTAATTCTCAAAATCATGTTGAGGCATCCCTATTTAGGATACTAGCCCATATGCAATAATAACATCTCATGGATTCATCCCTAATCACCTTGTGACATAATAACTACCAATTTG
The DNA here is from genome assembly GCA_037957365.1 of Torreya grandis. Classification (NCBI taxonomy): domain Eukaryota; kingdom Viridiplantae; phylum Streptophyta; class Pinopsida; order Cupressales; family Taxaceae; genus Torreya; species Torreya grandis. The sequence continues at coordinate 3,478,465 of JARHVA010000632.1, read as the reverse complement.
GCCTATAGACTCATTAAGCAGGACACTTGATCAAATCTTAAAAGAGATAAAATGCTAATCAAATTGAATTATCTAACTAAATTAGATTAAATTATTATTTTAATTATCCATTTACTATTAATTAATATCTAAAAATGGAAATTCCAAAAATCAAAATATAAAAACTTTTTATCATTGCCTTTATGAGTCGTCAAGCTCTTCCAAAATATCTAATTTTAGATCCATGCCTATTAATTTAAAATAATAATTACATGAAAATTTTTATCTCTAATGGAGTTTTTAAAACTCACCTAGGGTTATTTTTAAGCCATTTCATGCCTAAACTCAACCTTAAATCCTCTTGGGAGAGAGTTAATTTTTGAGGCTATAAATACAAGGCCATACCCCTTCATTTCTAAGCCTAGATATTATAGAGTTATTATGCAAGATTTACTCCATAAGCCTCATGAAAGTAATTTTATCATGATAAAAACATAAACCAAGAAACCAAGACAAGATTCCAAGGAAGGTGAATCCAACAAAGCTCTATTGATGAAGATTTATTGATGCACAAGCTTAGCAAGTCATTTAAATAAGCCATTTGGAGCTCCAAGGAAGTTAAAAGAAGGTTTTCTTTTATGTTTTAGATATTTTTCAAATGAAATATTGTTTCCTATGCTCTCCATAGTGTTTATTCTATAGGTTTTATGATTTTAGTGTGTTATTTGAGTTTTATTTCTTTTACTAACACAAGGCTAACCTCCCCTCTATGTATTCCTTATCCACAACTAGGTCACCTCCCTTTAGGACATCTAGACTGCCTATTTGACACAAACATATATGAGTATTTAATGGAATAATTATTAGTTTTTCATTATTTTATAAGGTTAAATATACCTCATAGTACCTTTTCCAATTACTTTCAACTCTCCATAAAGTTTTATACCCTAGAAACATCAACAAACCTTGAAAAAATAGAGTTTTTGGGGGGTCCATACAACAATTCATATATACCAATGCCATGGAAAAGATATCTTAAGGTTGTAATATGAGACTCAATTTCTTACCAAGACATCCTAATGCATTTGGATGCAAATTGTTCAAAATCTTCTCCATTGGGTCACTATTAGGGTTTTAGGGAGGTTTAAGAGGGTTTGGGTTATTAGCTAGCAATGGTTCATAAATGTTATACCCTTAACCTATGAACTAATTCCAATAATTTATTATAAACAATTCCCCTCAACTTTCCCAAATTTATTAGATCCCCATGCAACTATTTCATACATTTATGACCTCATCAAGTTATTCCTCGAGTGATAATTATGCATTTTGTGCACCCATAAGACATTTTCAGGCCAAAGTGACCAAATCTAACCTCTCATATGCAAACCACTATTGATAGAACCTCTAAAACTTTTTATAAAACATATCCATGATGATCTAAGTTGTTATCTAATCTCTTTTTATCCTCTATTCCAGTCTTCAAGCAGCCATGTTTTGAGAAAGTGTTAGACCAATAAGCTTGAGGGAAGAGTTATATTCTGAATCCAAAATAGAGCTATGGATCACTTATCCACCCTTAATGATATGTAATATACCCCTTAGGACCTGTATATAATCTATATTGGATTGATAAAGCCATGTATCTCTTCTTTGTGTCTACATAGTCTTCTACCTAGGCATGTAGGTATGTATGTAAGTGGATATTAGACAATGAGGCCCCTTTAGGTAGCCATAATGTAACTTTTTAAGACCTATAGATCCTTCTCCATCCTTAAAAACACATAGGATGTGTAGGATTATTTCACTTTCTTATGTATAGGCTTGGAGTAGCATTTTTAGGCCTAATCTGTATACTACATACCTTACACATGCCAACTATTAGACCATTTGTGTGCTTAGGTGACTTGGGGAGACTATTAATACTATTTAATAGCTCAATTACCTCATTTAGAATCATTTTAGGTTGTAATTTCCTCATCAGATCTTAATTAGGGCTTAGAGAGGGTTATAGAGGTCTATTGTATTAATGATGGTTCATAGAGTGTAGGCCTCCAATCCAAAACCTTTTGTCATATATATATATATATATATATATATATATATATATATATATATATATATATATATATATATATATATATATATATATATATATATAGCCCATATACCCCTTTAAATACCATAAATAGGTATTGGTCCCATATAGACTCTATGGTGAGATATGGGTGAAATTTGGTGACCTTCAAGCTCTTTTTAAGTATTCTAGATGTGTTGATAGTGTTAATTTGTTCATAGAGTTGGGATCCTAAATACCACTCTTTCCTCCATGGATATTTATTTCATAGGGGTCCCCAAATCCACCTAATATTACTGAGTCTAATTCCTCTTTCCATGTATGATATGAGAGTTAAAAATGGTAACTTGACCTGACAGCTTAAGGCATTAGAGCTTAAGAGGGGTGTTAAGACTAAATTTGGCTTTCCCTTATATTCCTTGGTCTAAAACATCCTCATGCATCTTATCATTTCCTTAAAACTACTTGGGGGGTGGGGTGGGTTGTATATGATACAAAGTGGAGTTGGGGTTTTGAGGTATAAGGATGGATTTAGGCCTTATAGACCTATATAAGTGTCAGGGTCTTGAATTACCTATAGGTAGGCATTGGTGGACTTCACTAAAAATTCCTTCTCAATCAAATCTCCACCTTATATAATTATATTTAGCTTCCCTAATCATAATCTCAATCCTTTTCTATCATGTAGGTTTTCCCTTAAGTGTTATTGACTAAACTGAATGCTTGAGTTAGTTGTCTTTGAAGTATTAGGTAGTTTCTTTTAGATCTATATAATGATAGAATTAGGGATCATGTGGCATATTCTAAAGATTTTAGTATAGCCTTCAATATTTGGCCTCTCCTTTCTCTATCAACAACACTAATCTACACAATCACATACTAAATTTTGTGTGTCCTAGGTGTCTAACCTAGACCAGGAAGTTCTCTTGCTTAGTCCCACCATCATGTAATATCTTGAGAGGTATAGATGTCTTCATCACCCTAGGGTTTCCCTTTACATGTTCATTAACATTGTTATTCACCATAGTTAAATACTCTAAACTGATTAAGTAAACCTATCTCAATATACCTTCTTGATCCATTTTGCTTGGTCATCTCTATAGACTCCTTGTCCTTCACCATGATATCTATGATTTTATTTTATTTAAGATATCTCCTTCACGTTCCTATAACACATCATGACCAATTTTTAAGGGAGGCTTATTTCATTCCTATAGGTAGATGTTTTATATGTTTTGATTGTCAATAGGACCCTAAGTAGGCCCCTGAGAAATAGGAATGCCTCTATACTTGTTTGAGACCTAACTATCTCATTTTATCATATCTCAATGTCCCTTCTTAAGTTAATCTTCCTTGTGACATATGTCCCTTCCTTTGAATATATAGGTCCAATATTATGGTGGTCTAAGATGACCTTTTGGATGTTGGTTCTAATCTAGCTTCTTATAGGTGGCCATTATACTTTTTCAATAGTAAATACACCTAAATAGTCCCCCTTTCTTTATAGTATCAATGGATCTTGATATTATTATGGTGCATTTAACCTAGTCTCCATGATTTAGGCTTGGGAATGAAGGTTTGAACCTAAAAGTGATGGTCATAGGACCTCATAGAACTTTAACTTAGAACTTAGATCCTACTATGAGGTGAATATGCTTGGTGAGACCATTAGATAGCAAAGGTTTCTTGAGAGGTTAATATGGATTATTGATTCCTTCTCAAGATGACCTATGAAAAACCTAGGCACCCTTACTCACATAATTAATAGGTCAAGATGTTTGGATTTCATCAATCAGTCATATGAAGGGTGGATTTGAAACTTAGGTTTATATGAAAACCTTTACTTCTATTAATAAACTTTAACTTCTACTAAATAAGTTTATGAATGCATTAGAGGGCTAGTTGACAATTTTTTGCCTATGAAGGACATAATTAAGCCTAGTTCCTATGAAAAATGGATAATTTTATATGAATATAACACCTTTTTTGTCTCTGTTATGTTTTAATGATTTATAATAGTCATTATCATGAAACACTCAGCTCCCATCTACATTGAATATCAACTACACAACCATACTCATTCAAAGGTAACATCTTGGGAGAGTTAAAGGTCTATCTAATCACTTCACCAGAGATAAGGAGGTAAAAAGATATAAACAACTTCAAAAAACCATTATAAAACCTCAAACCACTATTCATTCTTAAATATGTAGATTGAAAGCTCTTCTACATCAAGGAAACACTATTTGTAGTTTGTAGCTTATGATAACTTGGGTGTTTCTTATTCCCATAGGATAAAAAGTGTGAACCAAGAGTAGATAATGAAATTTAATGACTTATAAGACCTTTAGAAAACATTTATAATCATTTGTTTCATCAAGCAAGCTAAAAGTACATTGAAACCATTTCATTAGTAACCTTGTTTGGATGTATAAGGATGGTCTGACTACCTTAAATTCTTAATGTTTATGCATAAATCACATGGGATTAATCTATAAATCAATATTATTATAATTCCATTAGACCCCCTTCTTATATCCAGGATATGAAGTCACTATCTTCTCTATCTTGTCCATATTGAGTAATAACCTGACTAGTTGTCCAAAGCTGCCAAAGAGCTCAATATAAGAAATGGATCAATTTTTGGCTCTTCTTGGCTATAAACACTTGTATTCTCTCATTTTACGTCTTTAATTACTCTCCTCTACATATCCTTAACCCTCTCTAACAATATACGTACCACACAAATATGTACTTACTTGAAAACTCCTAAAAACATTGGTTTCCTACATTTTCTCAAGTTTTCAGACCTTAAATCATTATTGGTACATAAGAGGAGGTAAAAATGGGCTAAAATGAATTTAAAACCATGAATTATGGATGTGGGAGTTGAAGAGTCCTTTTTTCCCTGTGTGGGCCCTTTTAGTGGTAAAAAAAGTCTTTGACTTGTGAAAAGACACCCTTAACATATGAAATTGTTTGATCATGGCATTATGGAGTTCATGGAGGCCTTTGAGGGTATGATTCATGATTTTTTTAGTGTTTTGGGGTCAAACTAATATCATCTTATGGTTAAACACCACCTTTTAAGGTTATAAATGTGATCTTAAGTGAAGGTCCAAAAGAAGGTGACCTTAATATCAATCAAAGGACCTTAAAACATATCAAAGAACTAAACATGATTAATTCATATTTATTATAACATAATTAACCCCTCTGACCTTACCATATTCTATAGGCTCTCATCATACTAGATGGGTTCATGACAAGGTACAAGCTACAACATTTGGTCATCTTCCATATGATTAAATTTAGACTATCAAGACCACCCTAAGGCTTATTATGGGTCCTTATACATGACTAATCATAAGGAGATAATTTGACACAAGCTCAATAGGGTGTATAAGATAAATATCATAACATACTATGACATTACTCACCATTTGAATCTACTACCTTAACATTATGACATGTGATCCTTCTTTAGAACTACCCTGACACTTCAAGAAGCATGTTGGGGTGACCAAGGTGAGTTTAGGTTATTATAACATAGGTTGAATCCTTTTTAGGATTAATGGTAGAAATAATTCAACATTACTAGTGACTCTAAAAGCTTGACCTACCTACTAGTTAAGAGTACCTAGGATCTCTTATATATGACTCATACTCTAAATGAAAGACTCTTTGAGTGAACTGGCACCTTATGATCAAAATATTATAGAACTTAGGGACTAAAAAAATATCTAAAATACATAACAAGACAAAATGAGAACAAAAAGGACACACAATATAAAAAAATAAGAGCACAACTAAACAAACAACTAATAAGTCATGTGCTACAACACTTAGAAGAAGGAAATGTAACTATTATGTATAATATGGTTTGTGATCCTTAGTAATAATACTTAAAAAACACCCTAATGATAGGGATAGGGAGTTACTCAACACTTATTTTAGATAATTAAAATTCATTATTTTCTTTATAAATGGTAATAACATATGGTCTACTCTAAAGGCTATCAAACATTTAATGCTTACCTGGCTTGACACAGCTTCATCCCACTTGAGTACAATGTCACCTTGGTTTAAGGTCTTTGAGTAAGCTCTATTTTCAAATTATCTCTTTAATTTATCTTTATTTTACCACATGGAATTCATATCATCATCCCTTATATCTTCTAGCTCCCTCAATTCAATCATTCTCACCTTCATATCATCATTCTCCATGAGTTCAAGTTGGTGTGCAATTTCCAAGGTTGGTAGCTTAAGTGTTATGAGAATCCTTTCCTATTTGACACATACAATAATATATGGTGAATTTATATTATCCCTCTTGGTAGTGATCCTATTTTCCCATAAGTCTATCCTTAGCTTGGTATGCCACTCCCTTTGGTTATCCTCCATTATTTTTCTTATGATCTTAACTAGATTCTGGTTGGTGGAATATAAAAGTCCATTAACCTAAAAATATTAATTAGATTAATAAATAAGGTATATTCCAATCTTAAGGGACCATTCACTCACCTTTTCACTATTTAAGGCTAGTGCATTGTTTGATATGATGGTAGATGGGACCTTAAATATGGTCATTAGATTGTCATAAAACTCTAAAATTGAGTTCTCATTTGCCTCCTCAAGTATAAATACCTCCATACACCTAGTAAATTAAGTATTATAAATAAAAATCCACTTATTTCCTTCATTTTATGGGGTATTAATCATACCTACAAAGTCTAGGCCCCACTGAAAGAAGGGTTACTCCACTTGAATAGGCTTGAGAGGTAAGGCGGCTAGTATTGCTTGCCTATAAACCCAACACATTTTTAACAAATCCTAACCCAAGAATGAGAGTAATTTAATAAACATGGACAAAAATATCCTACTCTTATGATATTTTTTGTTGTGTTCTTGGCTACAAAATGTCCTCGTACGGGCCCATCATAAAACTAGTCTAGGAGCTTGTCGATTTGGCTAGTTTCTACACACCTTAAGAGCATACCATCAAGGTATTTTTTGAATAATACCAAATCTATAAAGACATAAGTAATGGGTTTTAGTTTTAAGTACCTCATTATTATCCTATTTATGCCTATAGTACATTCTCCCATTTGGAGGAATCTCACCATGTCTTGAGTCTAGTTGGAAGGAGATTTAGGTGCAGTTGCTTGTTGATCACTTGACATTACTAAAACCACTCCCTTGTCTTCCTTCACATATGTTTCAATGTTTTAACATATTAACCTACCCCTAAAAAAAATTTAACCTTCACCTCTATGTCATATTCTATGCATTTGTCACCCAACTAGCTCTATTTTCATTCAAATCTCTATTAAGGTTGAAGTCTTTAATGTTAGGGTGGACCACCATGATAAAGATTATATTATTAGGCACCATGTGTTTGAACTTATTGATACCTCTCATGATTAAAAGTACATTTTTTTCAAAAAAATAATACCTCTCTTCATACCCCTCTAATTCTTGGATAAAGAAGGCTATCAGTTGTTCAAGGCCCTCACTATTTTACTATATAAGCATGGAAAAAATAGTATCATTTGTAGAGAATGAATACAAGAAGAGGTCCCTTAAAAAATTATGTTGAGGAGGGTGGGATCTTATGAAATGGCCTACTTGATGGCTTCAAATCTTATTTTCACTTCTTAGTCCATGAAAACTCTTTGTGTTTCTTGAGCATGTGGGTTAGAGGCCTTAACAGTTATATAAATTTAGATATGAACCTCATGATGAAATTAATTTTTCCTAATAAACTCTGAAATCCTTTCTTATGTTTGGGAAGTGAAAAGGCAAGGATTTAAATTATCCTCTTAGAGTCTATAGATAGGCCTCTTTTGACACAACATGCCCTAGAATTCTGCCCTCATGGACTGCAAAGTTACACTTTTTGGGGTTTAAGGAGACCCCATATAACCTACACATATCAACTACCAGCCTTAAGTGTGTTAAATAATCTTTGGATTCCTTTGATAATAATATTATGTCATCAAGGTACATGAGCACCATTTTATTTATGATCCCTTGGAAGGATACATCCATTTCCCCTTAAAAGGTGGATCCTACATTAGATAGTCCAAAGGGTATCATAATATAAAGATAAGTGCCCCACTTGGTTGTGAAGACACTCTTGTGTTGGTCCTCCTTCACTAATACCTAATTTTACCCTAAGTATACATCAATAAAGGATAACCTTTGTGAAACTAGTAGCTTTTGAAGAATTTGATCCATGGATGGCAAGGGGCAGTGGTCTCTCAATGACACTTTGTTGATATCCTTAAAGTATACACATAACCTTATCTCCCAATTCTTCTTCCTCACAAGCACAATATTAGCCACCCATGAAGAGTGTTTTATGGGGAAAATGATGTTGGATTCAATTATTTATTCATAAGGGTCTCAATTTTAGGGTTGATCAGTCTTTATTTTTGTGTCAAAAGCTTAGCACTTGCCTCTAACATTATGGTATGTTGAGCCAATCTAGGGTCAAACCCCTTCAAAATATGATTCTCCCAAGAAAATATGTTTGAAAATTCTTGACTTAACTCTATAAATGTTGTCCTCTCCTCCTTGGTGTTCAATTTTCCTAGTTTGAGTACCCTATCTTTGAAAATGATGTCCTTCTTGAAGTGTTACTCCTTAGTGGATATACTAACCTTGTCTTTCCTTAGATGATCATCTTTATTGAATATATGTTCCAAAGTTACTACTCCCTTAGGTACCTTTTTTGTCCTCAATTGGACAATCTAGTCCCCATACTACTATTGTAATATGCCTTGGTTCCTTGAGGATAATTTTGCCTCTTGATACAAAAAGCATGTTATCTACTTGTAATTTGAAAACACCTACCAACTAACCTCATTATTAGGGACTAAAGGTTTTCATACCACATTTATTTGGGACTACTCCTTGATATCCTTGACCCCACTTGGAATATCATGTTGTGCTCTTATGGTTACCAACTATTTTACATGCTGATTAGACTCTATATGAATGGAGCAAATGTCAAAAGCCTCAAATTGTTCAAAGAGGTCCCAAACCATGTGTTTTTATTCCTTCAAGAGTGTATTATTGACTTGATTATTACCCCTCACCTAATGAACTAATAACTCACTATTTCCAATGGTTTAAGGAGCTTGATGCCTCTTTTTCTTACCCATTATAGCCCATGGATGAGTGCCTCATACTCTATTATGCCACAAGTGAAACTAAATTGAAACCTTAGATTATAAAAGTACATTTACTTGGAAGGAGATACAATCATAACACCTACCCCACTTCCATTCTTAGATCTAGATCCATCAAATAACAAATTCCATATTCCTTCATGATCTTGGCTTGGGCTAGTGAGGGCTGGTATGACAACCCCTTCTTCATGCATACAATATACACCCAAACCTACCTCTTTAATGTTTTTTTATGGGTCATAGCCATGGTTATATATTGACCATTCATTAAGGTGAAAATCTAATATCCCTTCAAGTGGTTCCGTAGACTCTTGGTCATTGGGGTGTTATTCCTCATATATGATAGTGAAATTTCCATTTGACAAGTTATACATGTAAGGCTCTAAATATAACTTATAAATAATATAAGACATTATGATGAACTTTGTTCCATACCTAAGCCTAAAAACCATATAAGACCAGTCATAAGAGAGATAGGCCCTATCTTAGTAGTGAAATCCCTAGATAAGCATAAGTCAAAGTAAGGAGGGAGGTCACTTAATACCACATCTTATTGTATAGTTTAATTAGGAAAAATAACAAAGACATTTTTTATATCCTTAAGGACACCATTAGTCTTAATGGTAAACCCATCTAGATATAAAACCCTTTAACATTTAGGTTCATACTTTAGCCCCCAACTTATCTACTATAGACTTAGGCATGATAGAAGTACTAGCCCCACTATATATCATATAATTGTGTAATAGGGAACCACCAATAATGGTAGAGAGATATAAGGAGGGTATTTTATTACCTTGGGTTTTTGAGACTCATGAGGCTAATTGGTATTGGTTAGGATTGCACCCACCTTTTTTACTTATCTAAGATGTGGAGTTTAGATAACTCTTATTGAAGAAGATATTTTTTTCTTAGATTGATAAAGGTATAACACATGGGTATAGTGGCATGGGAATTATTAATTTGATCCACAATGTTAATATTAGAGTTGGTAGCCTTTGATTATAACTTAGGGGTAACATTACCACTTGGAGTTTGTGTGAATTGAGGTATGAATGGATCTCTATGATTTTATCCTTTCCCATCTTAAACTTGTTGAGTTTGTGTTGGCTTAGGGGATGCACCTTGACCAGTATCTTATTGAGGTATTTAACATGTTTTAGGTAATGTTCTTATAATTCTTAAATCATAACCAGATTCCCTTCTCTTATCCCTTGTATGGGTTATAACTAGATTGTCTACCTCAATTACACCTCCAATCTGAATGGATATAACTTTCTCAAAGGAATGTTCTCTTTCTTTTAATTTAATGATAGTGGTATAATATGGTGACTTATTTCCACTTTTTCCTTATTGATTTATCATCTCAACTTGAGTCATGAAGGGAGTGTCTCCATGTTTCATAGAAGGACTTTCCTTGTGTTATGTATGTGGTTGACTATCATGTATTGGAAGAACTTTATTCCACAACATGAAATAATCTTGGAAAACATCTCCACTTGAAATTATTGACATCTCATGTGAATTTCCATATTTATTAGGCCATTGATATTTTTGAGCATAGTTGTTTTAGGTTAGAACTAGTTCTCTAGAAGTGCTAGCCGAATTCAGGTTATAGTTGTTATAGGGCCTTGCTTGAGTGATCTACCCTTGACCTTGGTGATTAGGATGATATGGAGGTATATTATATTAATAGGGATGATAGGGGTATTTTAAGGGTGCTTGGTAAGGTTTATGGGGTGGAATTTACTACCTCTCCAAGGTCAATATCTTGTTGTTTTGTGCCTTGAACATCCTTTCAATCTTTCCCAATCTATATACTTGATTAACATTTGCTTGATCATGATTAGTTGGTCATAGTAAGGGAGAAATGGTAGCCATAAGGGATTGAATCTCTAGGAATAAAGGCATGAGCGGTCTTTGGGTAAGCTTTCTTATTTTTATTAGATAATTTTATGCCCTTATGGTTACTTCATTAGCATTTGGTGGTGTATTCCCTCCATGGAATGTATCATGACTCCCAAATCAAAATTAAGGGATCTTAATTAGTACAATAAGGCATAATTATGAGTGGGCTTGAATACCATGAGGATCTTATCCCAATTTTTTTGAAACCTAAAATTGACATCTACCATAAAATCTTGAAGATCCCTTTTAATCATGGTGAGTTGCTCTACTAAAGATAAATGGTCACTCCTATCCTCAAAATGTTTGCAATGGTGTTCCCCAAATTCATCCTGGGTGTTAATAGAATCAGAAGTTAATCCCTTTTACTATTTAAGTTCCTCACCCTTTAAGAAAGTGTCCAATAACCTCATAACCACATTATCTTGGGTCATATTATGAATTGAGCATAAATTGGTTATGTCTAAAATATGTTCCTTAGGGGTGGTTGAGTTTCTCCTATGAAATAGGGAAGGATTTTGAGTGTATCATTAGGTATATCATCAAATTGGTTCATATTTAATGAGATACCAATATTTAAGGGGATACCACCATTCAAGGGAAAAAATATTGATGCCTAGGCCTAGCCATTGGAGTTGTATAGGTTTTAGTAATATTTTCTTGAGCAAGGTTAGGAGAATTAGGGGGTGTAATATTAGGATTAGATCTAGGGTATCTCTTTTTCCTAGTAAATTCTAAAGATAACATAAAAAACTTAGCTTCCTTACCTTTTGATGAAGACCTTGTGACCACTTTTGGCTTGAAACTTGACTGTAGATCTACCACTAAAGTTCTTAAAGCTATATGATGTCATCCAAGTCTATAAGTGCATGTTATAACTCCCTTGAATACTATTGCCATTGAGCATGCAAACACTATTAACACTCCAAAATTCACCCTAAGAGGAGGTGGTTCAGACCTCTCCAAGTTTAGGGTAACATGGGATTGGTTTAAAGGTTGTGGGTGACCTATAGGAGGACTAAACCTCTAGTTTATGGGGCTATCTCACTTGGTACATAAATTTAATCTCACTTGCTAAAACCTAATAATTTTTTTGGGTGAAAATAGATAGATAAATGCATGAAATAAACCTAACCTAATGAGGTGATACACCAATATTGATCTATCCACTCTAAGTAATCTTTAATCAACACTTTATGAACCAAGTGAGGACTAGACTAAACCAAGCTTTATAATGAGCTCATAATCTTAAGTATTTCATATGAAGGATATTATGGGTGTATGAAACTTGAAGGCAATGGATAAGAGGCCTATCAAAGACACTATAAACTAAGTTTCTCTTCAAACACAACTAATAACACTTTGGCACATCACATGATCTATATAGGATAACATTCTAATAACTAGATGAGTGAAAGGAGCTACAAAAGAGAATAAAAATTCACATTTATGAAAATAAACAAAAATATACACACTAATTTTAGCTAATAAACCTAAAAAGTCCTCTATTGATTTAAAGAGGCTTGCAAGATATAATTTAGGTAGAGTCTCCTCATACCCAACTGGGGGATAAATATAATGGCCTAAGAGCCTAAATTTATAGAATAATGAACAAGAGTCATAGAGAATGTGGCATGGAAATATCATGGATAGGTCACAAATGAACATGATCCCTTCAATAGGTAGTTACAAGCATCCCTCCATGTTTTTCCATGTGTTGCCTTTATCATGAGTGGCTTTCAATGAGTCTTTTAGTGCATTGGTGTCTATTTCTGGCCAAGGTTAACCCCATGAAGAGTATATACATGTCAATACTGGTAAATTACCACTCCTCATGACATTTACAAATCATTTAAGTGGTTTAATCAGGCCTCCTCCTTGAAGTTTTTAGTATCCATCTCCTTCTTGCATGCCAATACGACTTGTAAAACTACCATAAAATTCATGGTGGATCTAAAATGGGTTTTTTCACCTCATGAGATAGTTTAAAAAATTTAATGACCTTTAATTTACTCCATATTATCCCTCTACACCCATAAACATCCTCTTTTGTTGATTATTAGACCTATTAGACAAGTAGCGTAGTCTCTTGATTGTTCACGACTTGTATGGATATGAGGATTGAATGAAACCTTAAATATGACCAATTTAGACTATTTTAATCTTTAATAATCATACCATACCATTATATATTCCTCACAATAATCTCACACCTATAACTCTACCTTACTAAGGTGACTAGGTCACCTTCCTTTATCACATCTAGACTGCTTATTTGACACTACCATGTGTGAGTATTTCTAGGTATAATTATGAGTGTTTCATTATTTTATGAGGTTAAATATACCTATTATTACCTTTTCCAATTATTTTAAACTCTCCATAAAGTTCTATACCCTAGAAACATCACCAAACCTTGCAAAAATAGAGTTTATGGGGGTTCCATACAATAGTTTATACAGACCAGTGCCATAGATAGGATCTCCTAAGAGTGTACTATGAGATTAAAGTGTTTACTAGGCCATACCAATGAATTTATATGAAAATTATCTAATATCTTATCCATCAGGTCACTATTAGGGTTTTAGGGAGGTTTAAGAAGGTTTAAGTTCTTAGCAATGGTTCATAAAGGTTAGCCCCTTAACCTCTAAAACAATGCCACTAATCCATTCTAGACAAGTCACCTCAACTTTCCAAAATTTCTTAGATCCCCATGAAATTTTTTAGTATATTTATGATCTCATTAAGTTACTCATTGAGTGATAATTTTACATTTTTTGCATACACAAGACATTTTTAGGCCAAAGTGACCAACCCTAACCTCTCCTTTATAAACCATTATTGTTCACACCTCTGAAACTCCTTAAAAAATATCTCCATGATGGTTTAAGGTGTTATCTAATCTCTTTTTGTCCTCTTTTCCTACCTTCAAGTAGTCATGATTTGAGAAAGTGTTATACCAACAAACTTGAGGGTAGAGTTACATTTTTACTCCAAAATGGAGTTAAGGATCACTTAGTCACCCCTTCTAATATGTAATATATCCCTTAAGACCTATAGATAATCTATGATAGCTTGATTAAGCCACTTACCTCTTCTTTGTATACACATAGTCTTCTACCTAGAAACCTAGGCATGTTTAAAAGTGGCTATCAGACATGGAGTCCCTTATAAGTGGTTATGAAAATCGTACAGTGAGATATGAGTTAAAGTTGGTGACCTTTGAGATTTTTGCAAGTATTCTAAGTGAGTTAAAAGTATTAATGATTATTCATAGAGTTAGGATCCTAAATTCCACTCTTTCCTTTATGTATCTTGAGTGAATAGGTGTCCCCAACTCACCCTAAGAGTATTGAGTCAATCCTCCTTCCATGTAAGATATGAACATTGAAAATGGAAAATTGACCTAATAACTTAAGGTAATAGACTTTGAGAGGGGTGTTAAGACTAAATTTAATTTTTCCTTGTATTCCTTGATCTAAAACATCTTCCTTATGGTCTAAAACATCCTCATACACCTTATCATTTCCAAAGACCTGCTTGGGGGGTGTATATGCTAAAATATGAAGGTAGGGTCTTTAGGCCTAAGGATGGATTTAGGCCTTGAATACCTATCTAAGTTTTAAGGCCTTAAATTAAATACAGGTAGTCATTGATGGCCTTAACTTTAATATATCATCCTTTTCAATCTAATCTCCACCCTCTGCATTTATCTTTAGTTACCTTAAGCACCATCTCAATCCTTCTCTCTCATGTAGGTCTACCCTTGAGTATCATTGACCATATTGAATGCTTGAGTTAGTTATGTTTTAAAGCTTAGGTAGTTTATTTTAGATCTATATAGTTATATAATTAGGGATCAAGTGGCATATTATTAATATCTAATCACATCCTTCAAGGTTTTGCTTCCCTTTTCTTTGTCAACAAAATTGATCTACATAATCACATATTGAAGTCTATGTGTCATGGGCATCTAATCAAGACCAGACATTTCCTTTGCTTATTCACACCATAATGTGAGATATTTTGGGTTATAAATTTCATCATCACCTTGGGTTTCCCATTTACATGTTCATTAACAATGCCATTCACCATAGTTATGCACTCTAAATTGAATGAGTAAACCTAGCCCACTGTACATGCTTGAGACATTTTGCTTGGTCATCTCCTTAGACTCCTTATCCTTCAACATGATATCTATTTTTATTCTTTCATTTGAGATATCTCCTTCATATACCTATAACACATAATGACCAATGTTGAATGCAAGTTGCTTGTAGTCTTATAGGTAGATGGTTTAGATGTGTTGAATGTTAATAAGACCCTAAGAAGGCCCTTGAGCAAGAGGAATGCTTCCATAATTTTTGAGGCCCAACCATCTAATTTTATTCATTCTCAATATCCCTTATTATGACTATATTCCTTATGACACATGGCCCTTCCTTTGACTATATAGGTCCAGTAGTATGGTGTTCTAGGATGACCTTTTGGAGGATGGTTTTGAGTTGGCTTCCTATAGGTGGCCATTATACTTTATCAATAGGATATACACCTGAATAGGTATCCTTTCCTCATGGTATAAATGGATCTTGATAGTATTACAGTGTATTTAACCTAGTCTCCATGATTTAGGCTTGATCAAAAAGGTTTAAACCTATAGGTGATGGTCATAAGACCATATGGAACTTTAACTTGGAACTTAGATCCTACTATGAGTTGAATATGCTTAGTTAAACCATCAAATAGTAGAGGTTTCTTGAGAGGCTAATATGGATTGTTGATTCATGCTCAAGATGAGATATGAATACCCTAGGAACCCATACTCACATACTCAACATATCAAGACGTTTAGAGTTCATCAATCAATCATATGGAGGGAGAATTTTAAAACCTAGGATTTTATGAAAACCTTAACTTTTGATAATAAATCTTAACTTTTGCTAAATAGGTTATGAAGGTATTGGAGGACTAGTTGATATTTTCTTGCTTATAAGGGCAAAAATGAAGCATGGTTCCTATAAAAAATGGATTATTCTATATGAATATAATATATTTGTTGTCTTTATGATTTTTTTATGATATACAATATCCATTATCATGAAAAACTTAGCTCCCATCTACACTAAAGATCAACTACGCAGTCATACTCATTTAAAGACAATATCTTGGGAGAGTTTAAGGTCCATATAAACACTCCACTTGAGATAAAGAATAAATAATATATGAAAGGACCTTGATTAATTTTATAAGACATTTATAATCATTGGTTTCATCAAGCAAGCCAAAAGTACACTAAAACCAATCCATTCTTGACCTTGTGTGGATGTAGAAGGCTAGTCTAACTACCTTAAGTTCTCAATGTTTTTTCATAAAGCAAAAGGAATCAATATATAAACCAATGCCTAGGATTAAAATTCAATTATACCCCCTTACTCTAGCTAAGATCTAAAGTCACCACTTCTTTATCATATCTGTACTGAGCAAGATCCTGACTGGTTGTCCAAGGCTACCAAAAAGCTCAATAAAAGAAATGGATTAGATTTTGGATCTCCCTATCTTAAAAAATTTATATTATCTCATCTTATGTCTTTAATTACTCTCCTATGTATATACATAACTCTCTATCACCATATATGTACCATACAAATCTTTACTTCCTTGAAAACTCCTAAAAACACTAGTTTCTTAATTTTCTTAGGTGTTTAGAGCTTAAAACATTATTTGTGGGTAGAAGAAGGGATAAAAGGGATAAAAATACGTTTAAAACCATGAATTATATATGAGGGAGTTGAATGTTCATTGTTTCACATGTGTGGTCCCTTTTAGTGGTAAATAAAAGCCTTTGACTTGTGAAAAGACACTTTTAGCATATGAAATAGTTTGATCATGGAATTATGGAGTTCATGGAGGCCTTTAAGGGCATGATTTATGATTTTAGTGGTGTTTTTGGGTCAAACTAGTATCATCTTATGGTCAAACACCCCCTTTTAAGGTAATAAATGTGATCTCAAGTGAAGGTCAAAAATAAGGTGACCTTAATATCAATCAAAGGACATTAAAACATACTAAGGACCTAAACAAGGTTACTCCATATTTTTTATAACATCATGTGTATGATTTTTTTTATCTCTATATGGATTTAAATATGTAAATTCAAAACCCAAATATCAAGCTACTAGGTAAAGTGATATAGCCATTAGAATTCAATGCAAATATATGAAGAAACCATTCAAAACAGCATTTAAATCCTAAAGCTAAGTTATCTACACCATGATCAAATGGATTAAACAAGAAGATTTGGATTTAGATTAGCTTGACTCAAATATTTGGCATGGCGATGTTTCTTCATCAATAGATTTTGATGATGAATTGGATTCACATGGATTCCTCATTTGATTTCTAGTTAGCTCCAATGGATGAGTGGCTTTATTTAAATAGAAGGAGGGAAGGATCAATGGTGGAGATTTAAAGTTGGTTGGAGGAAAGTAAGGGATGGGAATTATCCAAGGAATTTCAAATTATTTGGAAGCCTCTAAATTTAGAGGCTTCTAGAGAGTAAGGGGAAGTTTAGAGAAGGTTGTAGATTTAGAGGAGTCTAGGAACCTTCTTAGGGTTAATAATTATTATATGGGAGATTAAATATGGATAAGGTAGTAATTATGAACTAGGGGTGTAGGAGAGCCTAGGAATAGGATAGTAGGTGGGTATGTGGGTCATGATAATTTAAAATTCCCAAATAATAGGTAAGTATGATTAAGATGGGATAATAGGGATTTAGGATAAATTAATGATAAAGTGGGATAGAATAAGGTTAGCAGATGATGAATAATGAAGATTTTATTAGATAAATTACTAAGAAGGGGGGATATATTGATAGCATAAATTAGATTAAGTAGAATTAGTGTCAACTAATAGGAATATTAGTGATAATAATGTAGGTGAACAAATTTAATTGCATACATTTTATCCCTCTTTGAAAGGGCATTATGAGTGGAGTGAAGTGGAAGGAGTAATGGTCTCTCAAATAAAAACCATGTCATGGATGAATGTTAGTAGATATTATGTTATGAGATATGATTCCCCCTAAGGGGACATGCAAGGAAGAATGAGATGGATGGTCACTTTAAAAAAAAATGAGGGGTGGGATGTGATGGATAGACAAGGGGATGGAATTCTAGGTGTGAGATAGAAGATGAAGAATATGAATTCAACTTGAGCAATGAGCTACAGATTGATGATGCCCCTAGAAAATACACTTACACAAGGAGTAGAGATGACTGGGTCATGGTTGTTGACACATCCCAAGAGGGAATCAACCATAACTTGATGATGATAGGATTAAAATTCCATAACCTTTATATGTATCCCAAGCAAATATGCATTCAAGGGAGAGTTATTTACTAGGATAATACTAATTTGATAAGATCAATTATGGGTGTATCTCAAAGCTAAAGTTTGATCAATATGATGAAGAGGATGAGAGAATAAATGATGTGATCAAATGACCAAAATACTATGGGATGATGGGTCAAGATAGATAAAGTGTCTAAGTTATCCTTGGGCATTGAAACATGGCCAAGTGTTGCCTACATAGTCTACAAATACTTCAGGTCAATGTAGTTCTGACTAGAGGATAGAAAGATAATTGATGGACTAGAAGATGATGACGATGATGATGATGATGATGATGATGATGATGATGATGATGATGATGATGATGATTAGTGATTAAAGGATGATTTTAGTGATGAAAGAATAAAATATTAGATGTTAGTTGGATAGGTCAATAATATTAGATTAGTGATGGAAATAGAGATGATAGGATGATTAGATAAATTATGAGGGAGGGTGTAGATGATCAATCCATCACAATGTCATAAGGCTCATCATAGTCTAAGTAATACATTAAATATGTCACTTGGAAATATGTCCCATTATATAAACATGACCAAGAGGATATTATGCCAAAGTGAATAAACAAGTAGGAAACTCTGCATCCTTGAGGGAACTTTTGGTATCCTCATAACATCCTTATTCATTAATAAATAGACAAAAGATATGATGCAAACAAAACATAAGATAAATAATAGATATGCATGATAAAAGACATGTAAACAAGACAAATAGAACAAACAACACACACAAGTATCTACATGCAGTGTCTCAATGTCTTGTCTAATAATGGGATGAGTGCCTAGGTGGTGGGTTGGATGATCATGATGTGATTTTAGATTTATGATAGACTTGGATTTGTATAGGGTGATCATGATTAGGATTAGGATAATATGTTGCCACTAATGGAGGGTAGAAGGATTGAGGATGGGATAAGGTCTTTATATATTGATTTGGTCTTGCAATCGAATTGAAAAGTGGTCAAGGAAGGTGATTTAGAAAAGTGATGACCAAGGATTATCAATAGCCAAGGCCTTGTAAGGAGTCTAATCTAGTAAGAAGATGAGATAATGATGGGATCAAATACCCTTCATACTATCAAAGAAGTGATTTGATGGGTGCTAGTTATGAAGAGGCAATAATAAAGTGATGGGATAAATTACCTTTCATACTAGCAAATAAGTGAGTTGATGGGTGCTAGATATGAAAAGAAAAATATTAAGAAGTGGTGGGTACCAGATTAAATTCTTTGATAAGGATATGTGTGTTAATAACACTTAGTCAAAAATATGAGGAAGATATGGGGAGATGAGTTACCACTCTGATTTGGTTCCAAGATGGAAGTGGTATCCAGATATGGGAAAATATGAGATGGATGGAGTTGGATGCAACTAGAGGATTAGGAATAAGACAAGACATAATAGACTAAGGGATAAGATGGATAAGGATGATGCAGATGAATTATATAGACAAAGTTTTTGAGGGATGAGATAAGTATGGATGGATTAATAAGAGATGGATGGATTTTAACCCAAATTTTTGAGGTACAATGCAAATGATTATTTTACCATGATGTCAAAAATTGGTTTTCATCATGGTACTTTCCCAAAGCACCATAAAACTAGTTTTCACCATTATATGAATGAATTTTTTTACTCTTAGGCATCTTAATTTATTAAATATAGGTAAAAGATGTGGTAATGCTAACACTAGCTAAATTTTTAACCAACACCTATTTTTTGATGGATGTTAGATGCCTAGATATCCTAGTGGCCCTTAGTGATTCTTGATGATGACCCATCCATATATCTAGACCAAGTATATTTGTTTCCCCTAAGAGAGATCATTCTACCCAAGAGGGTGATGTGAGGTATGCATGTGATTAGATCTTGGTGTGTATGTATTGGACTTGAATATAAGATAGGATCATGATAGGAGGGTGTGATGGGTGATGGAAGATTAGGACTAGTAGTCACATACATCATTGCATTGTATGCAAATTCACTCACCTATATTATTTTCACTAATATTCCTATTAGTTGACACTAATTTTTCTTCATCTGATTTATCCCACTAATATATCCCCCCTTCCTAATCATTTATCTAATATCCCTTTCATTATTCATCATCTACTAACCTTATTCTATCCCAATTTATCATTAATTTATCCTAAATCCATACTATCACATCTTAATCCTACTTACCTATTATATAGTAATTTTAAATTCTCATGACCCACCTACCCACCTACTATCCTATTCCTAGGCTCTCTTACACCCCTAGTTCCTAATTTCTACCTAATCCCTATCTAATCCCCCATATAATCATTATTAAACCTAAGAAGGTTCATATAAGCCTCTAAATATACAACCTTCTATAAACTTCCCCTTCTCTCTATAAGCCTCCAAATCTAGAGGATTCCAAGGAATTTTAAATTCCTTGGATAATTCCCATCCCTTGATCTGCTCCAACCAACTTCAAATATCCACCATTAATCCTTCCCTCCTTCTATTTTAAAAAATTCACTCCTCCATTGGAGGTAACTATAAATTAAGTGAGGAATCTATATCAATTCAATTCATCATCAACATTCATTGATCAAACAACATCACAATTTCAAAAATCTTAGTCAAGGTAATCTAAATCCCATTATTTTTGTTTGATCCATTTTATCATGGTGTAGATCACTTAGCTTTAGGATTATAATGATATTTTGAATGGTGTATTCATATATTTTCATTTAATTCTAATGGTTATATCACTTTACCTGGTAGTTTGATATTTGGGTTTTGAATTTACATAGTTAAATCCATATAGATTTCAAAAACAATCATCTACATTTTGGTGACCATGGTGGGACATCTCTCCCAAACTAAAAAATTTACATCCTAGAAGTGTCTTTGCTAGCTTGTAGGTCTAATTAGATCAAGAAAAACTCAAAATTTTGAAATTCTACATGAACAAGTCTAAGTTACAATATTGCTCTAGTATACGTGACTTAGTAGTTATGGTTTTATCCCATAAGTTGTAATTTTTTTCCAAACATTTAACTTAACCAATAACCATTTCCTTTAACCATGTAGGTTTTTGACCTTTTGACAATACCATGACTTGAAAATTACAACCTTGTCTTGAGAGTTATAAATTTGCATATAAAGTTGTGATTTTGCCTAACCGCTAATGTTCTATCTTACAGATTCATAGATTTTGAAAAAATCATGACTTTGCCCTGGTAGTTATAGTTTATGGTTTTGTAAGTTTTCATGAAACCAATAATGTTTGACCACTAATATACAAGATTCACTCTGACTTTTCTATTTGGTAGGGACTTATTCTCACCTAGTCATACATACAACATTTTTATTTTGTATTTGTATCTCAATGGTTTCTATTTTAGCTAACCACATAACAAAGATTATGTTTTTTTTTTGATTTGTTTGATTTATAGGGTCACATGGAAAGGGAAACGTAGGGAAGACCATCCACAAACATACAAATCTTAGCCTTTTCCCTTCATTAATAAAACCACATTTCATATACATTTGTGAATCATGACTTTGACCTACAGAATAGTGGTAATGTAGTCCTAATAGTGATTTTATTAATTCCTATCACTTTTGTTATTTAAAAATATTTTTTTCTATTGATAGTCATCTCTATCTTCTATAGGCTAGATATCTAATTAACACATTTTCTAATTAATTATAATCTTGGGTCATTTTGATAAAATTTGAAGTATCCATCTTAAAATTTTAATATATCACTAAAATAAATTTTGATCTACCCTAATTACTTGCAAATAAACACATTTTTTAGATCTAAGTAATTTGTCATAACCTATTAATTTATCTATTTTTGGTCCATAGTCAAAAATATGAGGTTTTATAATTAATCACAAAATTGCAACTATCAATTTATAGTTAATAGCAATTTTGTCAGTTACAGTCACATTTTTATCTAAACTATCATAGTTTTTTAGGGTGAACATTGTAGTTAACTAATCATTGAAAAATTGTAACTTGCAATCTATGATTTTGCACTCTCTAGTTGTGATTTTGTACTATGTAATTATGATTTTTTACTAAATTTTGCCTTCAATTTGGTCTTTTTTTAGTGTGTTTTTTGAGTCATTACAGGCCTCTTAAAAGGCCCAAATTAGCTTTGGCATCAAAGGTTTTACCCCTCAACCCTGCCCTATACTACGATAGAGAGACACCTAAGAATTTCCATCAGACCTTGCAAAGAACTCTTCCCCTTGACACCACTGCAGGATACTACCCTGATACCCCCGTATCATGACCCACTCACCCCAAAGGAATTATAGATCCAAATCATGATTTTTTGAGGGTGTTTTTCTTAAGACATATTATTTTAACATCTTACTTCTTATAGGGGTAAATTTTGTCTAACCATATCCTACACATCTTGTCTTATCATCCACATATTTTTCTAAGTCCACAATCAATCATTTATCTTGACCTTATCCCCATCACCCATCTAGTATAACCTCATTCTATCTTATCCTAGTTATATTTCTAAGTCACACCCATGTCCATAATGTCCACATCCCATTCATCTTACCTTGATCATTTCATCACCACCTATATATATTTATCTTTACCCCTTTATCCTTATCACCTTCATTAGATAATCCTATCCCATCCCATCTTGATCAAATTAGTCTAAGTCTTGAGCTAGTACTTTTAACCTATCTATATAATCTTATCATCCTAGTCAAACTATCGCTCATCACTCAGTCAAGTATCATACCTTGTCAATATATTGTTAGCATATTATCACTTTGTCATCCTTAATCTAGCAAACCCATCATCATCAATCTAGTCTCTATCACCTTTGCCTATTCATAACTAGCACTCATCATATTATCATCTTGCTAGTTGGAATCTAGGTAACCATCACAATCCTCAATCCTTTTTTATCTTGACTACTAGGCATTGTTAATAGGTCATTAACACCTATTATACTATCCATCTAAATTATAATCCTAGTCTTTAATCCACTAGTCTATCCCATCCTCATAATCACCTATCATACTAACTTAGTCCTTTAGACTTAATTTGATCTAGAAAACCTTATATAATCCTTGGTCTACCTCTACATTGACCCCCCTTCATCATTCATGGATTTGGACCCCATTCTTGTAGATTTATACATCTTGGCCAATAAGGATGATGCATTTTTGCAAGAACTAGAGATGGGTGCTCACCTACCTTTTGACATTGATCCCTATTGTCCCCCAAAAATATAACTCATTTTTGGGACAACATTTGAACTATTTTGGTCTTACAGACCAAAATTGTCTCTTCCCTTTCCTCATTTTTCAAGATTCTTAGAAATCTGTAGACTCTGTAGGCTAGAATCTATGGACTCAGCATGCTATAATCTATGGACTCAGTAGGCTTGAATCTATAGACTCTATAAGAATAAAATCTATGAACTCTATAGGAAGAAAATCTATGGACTCTATAGGCCAAGTTCAACAAACTTCACAGGTTGATTTCTATGGACTCTACAGGAAATAAGCAAGCTCTCAACACTTAGGTGATTTCAAAGTTAATTCAATGACCAAGTTAAACCAAAAGAGTTCATCAACAAGCTTCTAAGCAATGATTAAACCATTGAACTGCTAAACCTTGAACCATTTTGGTTCAATAGGTTCAACAGGTTCAAAGATTCAACATCAGTAGCAAGAGTTCAACAGGTTCAATGGACTAATGGTTCAACAAGTTCAAGGACTTCTACAAGCAGGTTCATTCAAGGTTCGATAAGTTTTTGAGGATTGAACCATTAAACCACTTTGGTTTAAAGGTTTAATAGGTTCAACACATTTGGTTCAACGAGGATTAAAAGGACTTAGCCAAATCAAAGAGAATGAACTGATTAAACCGATGAACCATTGAACCAATTTGCTTGAAAGGTTCAAGGTTCAAGGTTCAATGGGTTAAACGAGGCTTGTCCAAAGAATCTTAGTTCAATTGATCAAAAGGAATGAACCATTGAACCATTGAACCAAAGTTAGTTCAATCAGTTGGTTCAATTGATATGTTCAAGGGGTTGCCCCAAAGTCAAAGGATCAGATACCCTTGTAGAGGGCAGGAAGAAGGCACATGGAACAATTTAAAAGACCAAAAGACAAAGGTATTTCCTTTGATAAAAATACTAAGGCAAGAAATAAATTCCTACGGACTTTGTGTCCATGGGAAATTGTGTGCAGACTTTTTGTTTGTGAGAAATTGTCTATTGACTTTTTGTCTGCGAGAAATTGTCTATAGACTTTTTGTCTGTGGGAAGATGCCTGTGGAAAAATTCCATGGGAAAATGTCTACTAAAAAATTTTGTGGGGAAAATGTCCACAGAAAAAGTCCATGGGAAAGCTCCGAAGGACTCTGAAGACAAAAGGCCATTGAAGGACCCCGAAGGGCAGGTGACCTTGTAGGGGACTCTCGGCTACCAAATTAAAGGACACTTCCCCAAAGCCGAAGGGTCACCTTCCCTTTAGGAGGATACAAAATAGGAAAGCTGAAGAAGGTCTAAGGGCCAACGCACTCGAAGACATCAAAGTCAAGAACAGTGAACTAGCCGTTGGAAACGTAGTGATGGGTGCATGAATGTCAATTTCAAGGTTCGTAAAATAGTCATTGATTTTGAAAATCCTTAAAGAAAATCCAAAGAACTTAGCGACATACCAAAAGAAGCCCAATATCCATCTGAAGACTACCTGAAGGGTAGATACCTTTGTAGGGGGCTCTTCTCAACCCCAAAATAGACCTGAATGCATTCAAAGGCTTTAAGGCCAAGACCAGTAGAAAATGACTAAGGAACAGAGCATCAAATTAAATCAAGGGCCCAATTCAATTAACTAAAAAAGGAGGAATGATGAGTAAGGATTAGAAACATTTTTGCATCAGATATGTTTCTAGAAGTAGATCACCAAGTGGACATTGAAGGATGTAAACATTTAATGGTGTGACCTATTTCTCTGCATTGAGAAAAGCAAATGAGTAAATGCCCCTAAATTCTAGCATGTCTTCTTAACAAAATTAAATGCAACATGATGTGTTACCATTCTCGATTCCTTGGAAAGAATATATAAGGGACTCTCTTTTATTGTTTTAAGGATCTCTCTCAGACAATCAGAAATGAAACTCTGCCCAAATTGAAAGGCATTACTGAGACTTTGAGCTCAGATTGTTGATCATATTTTGTTATTGGAATAAGAAAGTAAGTGACTTTTCAGACTTTGTGTTGTGATATCTTTGTTGTTGAGGAAATTGTTCTTATGTCTTTTTCCTTAATATATTTTATGTTCCTTTAATTCAATAAGGAGAATTAGTGAAAGTAGTTAGGAAGGTATCTTGAAGCCAACCGTGGAGAGACTTTGTGCCCCCAAAATTGCCTTTAGTGTGTTTTCTTTTGTTTCTATGTAAAGGACCTTGGGATGAATTTGTGCCCTCATTGTCCTTCGTATCTCACTCTTGGGCAATTGAGGTGGAGACTTTGTGCTACATCTCAATCTGCTGGTTACTACGTCCTTGGTTACATTTTTCAATTACTACTAGGAGTATTTGTGTGGTTTGTTGAATAGTACTTCTGAAAGAAGAGGAGTGCTTTATGTCATTTCCCTTGAGATTTTTCCTTTGATTTGCATGCATCATCTCTAAAGAAAGAGAGATGGATGATTTATCCTACCCTTGAGTATTATTTTTTGTTTATATATATATATATATATATATATAGGGAACCTCCCCTTGATGAGAGGAGAGATTAGTCCCCTTTTGATGTGGTAAACCTACACATTTGGATGACAAATCTTCCTACTTTGGATGATTAGACCTATTTTGTTTATCAGTACACTGATCGATAAAATATTCAACCAACAATCCCATTTACCCCAAACCAACACTTAGCCCCATGAAATTAGTCCCATCCTTCCTTGATACAGTCACCCTAATCAATCAATACATCATAGAGAATAAAAATGAGTTCCTCTTATATCTATGGAAGATGGGTGCTCACTTTCCTGATGATTTTGACCCAATGAACCTTAAATCACCTCCCAAACAAGTCTACCATCAGCTCTTATCCAATTCCCTTCTACCATCCATTATCCCTATCTAAATCCCCTTAGCCCCAATTCATACTTGTCCACAATCAAATCCTCCATCTACTAATCATAATCCATCACCACTCCCTTGTCTTACTAGTAAAGGAAGACCTAACTTGTCAAGATCATCATCCACCAACAAGATGACATCACCATCACCTTCTTCCAATTCTAACACTTCCAAATCCAACTCTCAATCTCAATAAGCCACCCATCCTTTATCACCCACCACCATGAAGTTATACCCATTCTCATAGACCAATATATCTTTGCCAACAAGGATGAGATTGTTGATGTGGGTTTTATACACACCACAGTCAAAATAGGTAGCCTCTAACATTTAAATATCCCAATGGAGGTAAAATCCACTCTAAGGCATGACTTAAAATTATGAGGTCTTTGACAAACTATTGATGGAATAGCTAGTAGGGCATGTAGGTTGTTTACAAGGTTTTTGGATAGAAGTGTGATCCCTAAAAGGTGGTGAATCTCTACATGATTTTGATGAATGGTTGGATTATAATCTAAATTGGGTAGGTCTTAAAAAAACTCAAAATAATGAGGGAAGGGTAAGGTAGAAAAGAAAGATTTTATGGTTTTTAGGAATCACTTCACTAGTTCGTTTCTAAAAGGACTAATGCTCTCAAAACCTATGCCTATTACTAGCAGTAATTACACACACACAATAAAACATGGATAAGAAGTCTAAGGAGATAAAGATGAAATAAATTTATAGGCCTTAGAAAAAGGCTCCTCCTTTTAGGGTAATTATTACACACTCTTACTCAAGAGATTATGGCTCAGGCTAGTGAAGTATCTGAGGTAGCTATTGCACACACATAGAAAACTCCATAAAATAAAGCACTTGTATACATTTATAAATATTATTCAATCAACTTAATCACCTTAATTAAATTAATTTACCAATATTTCAATATTTTTTGCACATCTAACATTAGTACATCAATCAAAACAATCACTAATCCATTCACAGCGTTTGCACACTAAATATTATTGAAACATACAACCAAATAAAGTAACAACTAATTACATAGAAATTGAAAAGAAAATATACAAACACATCCATTGATGATCAAAATTGATGTTGCTCCTATATTCAAAATTCTCTGACCAAAATCTACGTTGGATTATAATTATTTATATAGACTTGGAGAAGGGGTCACCTCATCCTCCAAGCTTATATAAGGTTATTACGTATGATAGTTAGAACCTAAGTTCTAATTGTGGTCTAAAACTATATAAGATTGTACTTATAATTATTAGTTTAAATTAACCTTTACAAAAGATATACAACATGTGCATGTGTATAAATACAAAAGCTATTTTTAAAATTTTAGCTTGAATTGTATGTAAACTACAAATATATGCACTATTTTCTAAAATTGTACATGCCTCCTTTTATAGGTTGTGAGAACAACCTGATGATCTTTCAGATTATTCATTTTCAAATAAAATTTAGAAATGTATCACTTTACTAATAATTTTTATAACTAGGGACACTTTTATTAGTTGTGACTAACTTATCAAACTGTAACTACAACCTTTAATAGATTTTCACTTATATATTTGCTAACCATGCATGTTCATATTCTTGATCCAAATTTAGCTATGAGACCCAATGGCTATTGATAAATATAATTCAAATGTTAAAATTATCTACATGTTATATTTATGTCATTTCACTTTCGACCTTTAGAAATATGATTTTTGATATTTTTAAAATGTGTGAAAACTTAATTAAGTCTAGGACATTTGAGAATTCTACTATCAACTCGTATTGTTAATCTACTTGTTCCTAATTTAACTTTGACCATTGATCTACCTAGGCCTATTAATATGTGAATCCAAATAGATAATTTATGATCTTAAATTTGATGTTTGTATGAACATCAATTACATCTTAATGATTGTCAATGATGTCCACATGACCATCATAATTTAATCCCCTTAGGTTTTATTACTGAGCCTAATTTTGACATTTGCATGAATGTCAAAGATGTCCATGTGACCATAAAATTGACTTAACTCCCTGTGAACTCGATACTTATCATTTCCTAGTTTTCTCTACTCTACAATCATAAATGAAAAGAGGCCTTATCATATATATAACTTTAGACTAGGGTATTAAAAAATAACTTAGGATGTAATTTAAATCCTAAGGTTTTATATGTATTGATAAATATGAATAAATCCTAAGTCAGAGCTAATGTTAAAAAAAGTGTTCATATGTGTGCCACTTGGTAGATGCTCAGAGATTCTTTGAGCTCTTGACTATTAACACTACTTCCCATGGATAATTAGATCTTTGTACTAGGCCCCCATAATGGTGACACTTGTCACCCTCATGGGGATTAACAAGTCTTTTAAATTTTCAACCATTATTCTCACTTCATTGGATCAATTGGGCCTAAGTTAATGCATTTCATTGGATTTGTAAGCATAGGATAAAGGACATAAGTTAATATAAAGGACCTTACATAAGAATTATATCCTAAGGTCTTTTTTTTATTAATAAAATATGATTAGGACCTATGCTTAAAATATATAAAAGAGCCCCTGCATTAATTTAAATGACCTAGCATAGAAAAATATGATTGGGACCTTGGATAAAATCTTAAATTAAGATCAAAAATAATAAAATGATCTCTAAACAAGGGTGCCACTTGGTAATTCCATGGGATTTTTGGTCTATTGATATTGGCAGTAGGTTATTGTTTCAGCCATTTTATATGGGGGAATTATTTTGGGCTTTTTGTTGGGGGGGTAGTCTTTACAAAAGACCCACAACAAAAACCTTGAAGACCTAATTTTTATCAGACAAAATGTTTGAAACACAAATTTAAAATCATGTACATTTTCATTGAACAAAATGTTCAAGACATAAAACTCATAATTTATTTATGTCAAATAAAATATTTGAGACATAATTTCCAAAGGAATTGGTTTGAGGCAAAAGGCCCAAAAGAATTAATCCAAGAAAAAAGTCATAAAGGATAGGCTCATAGGGAAAAATTTCTAGGACAAAAGTCTTGAAGGGTAAGTGAATTAGGTCTGAAGGATCATTTCAAAAAGGTCTAAAAGGTAATTTTGTTAGGAAAAAGGCTTAAGGTCAACTGTAAAAATTCTAAAGGGTTATTCTATCGAGAAAAATGGTTGCAAAAAAAATCCTAAGGTACTAAAAAAATTTTGAAGGCAATTATATCAATAAAAATGGCTACAATAAAAAGGTTAAAGGGCAACTATAAAAATTCCAAAGGGTCTACTTCATAGGGCAAAGTGCCCATGACAAAAAGTACAAAGAGTCTACTATTGACCAAATTTAACCCCAAGTAAAATTAGGTCAACCCCTACTATTTTTAAATTTTTAATAAGGTTTCATGTGTCTTAGGGGTCTCATAATGGTCTAAACATCTTACTTATCCTCCATTTAGACTTGGTCTAAGCCCATTCTCCTTGTACTAGTCTAGTCAAATAAAGTCAAAGTTGGTCAACCAAGGTCAAACATAGTCAAAGGTTAAAATTGTGTTATAAATATTATAAAATGTTCATTTATGTGTCCTAATTTGTTTCTAATTCTTTTATTTGTCTTTTACCATGCTTTGTGTGCAAAATATCCCTTTTTGGCCACTTTTCTAGCATAATAAATGACTTGTACAGACTTCTAAGGAGGAAAATGTGTCAAAAAGATATATTTAAGCATGGAAGAGGTTATGAGATGTTATTATCTATCATAGGTTAGTTAAATAGTTAGTTATATGCAGAAAGGGGGAGTTTCCCCTTAATTTTAGGCATTTTTGGGCACTTGTACAGACTTATTGAGTTCTCCATTAGCTAAAAAAAGTGGGAAATGTGTCTATTCACCTCCATAAATTCATTTATATTCTTGTAGTGATAATATAAGTCCAAAAAATCCATCTACAACTTCTTTTGCTTTCACTTTCTCTTTGCAAGATAAGGAGGGTCAAATTCAAACATTTGGTGTGGACCGTACAATTAGAGTTGGGAAGAATGGTCTTGGTCAATGAAAGGTATCTAAGTTTACTTCACTTTCATGTAAATATTTATTATATTAGAAAATTATCCTTTATTAACCATTGCTAACACCTCAGGCATATTTTTATGCACTTGCATCCATCAGGAGGTCACTATTTACATTTGTCTCAGATTTCCTTGCTTTGGTTTGATGGTTTTGTTTGTTTAAAGTGTTCTTCAAGGTTATATAATTCCTATCCATATTTTTTTCATGATTCTATAATATTTTAAAGTCATCAAATGCCTAGGAAAGCCTTTTCTAGGCTTGTTTTTGCTTTGGACCATGTTTGTTGCCGTTGCTCAGAGATATCTTCACCTGCAGGTGACATTAAAGGCATTGTGAAGTTTATTTTAGGTTTTATTGATTAATTTTATTCAATTAAGGACTAAAAATTACATTTGGAGGTGTTTTTAAATCCTTGCCTAAACTCTTCTTGCTCCTTCTATACATATGTCTGCACAACATAGTCTAAAAGACTATCTATAGGCTTCTACTAACATCATGTTTGTGTAAAGGAGAATTGGTGTGTGCCTCAATTTATTGTTTCTACTATAAATTTACTATGATTTCAGATGGAAGCACTAAAACTCATCTTCATGGGAAATCTCCATAGTGCCACTCTTGATTCACTACCTGCTACAACTAAACACCACCTTCAGGTGGCCTAAATAGAGAATATGAAGGATATTTGGTGACGTGGAGACACTTAAGAAACTCTTATTCTACCTTGACATGATGGAGTTGCATGACAACCCTTGTGAAGGGATAAAATTGACAAGGCATAAGTTGGAATTCATGTTGAAAGACAAGTATTGAGTTGGGGAACTTTTCCCTAAACTGAGAAAATAGAGGTCTTTAGGCTTCTTTGGAATATAATATACCATAGAAAAGGGAATTTCCAATGCTCTTCATTATTTTTTTGAGTATTACCTACCACATAAAATTCCCTTGCCAAAATTGAGGGATGGATGGTGGTGGAAAGGTGGTTTTTTGGACTCTAAAAAATGCCTATAAATACACTGAATTCTATTAATGATGTCTACAAGACTTAGAGATGTGAGATAGCCTTTATCATCAAAGTTGATTATTGACCTTAGAAACATGTTAGAATGGTTTAAAATGGTGAAAGGGACACTTTTTACATGAATCATCATCAAAGTAGGGTATTAAATGGTGTCACAGCCTTCAAATTCATCTTTTGATATGTACAAGGGACTGAGAACACCCACCTACAATAGCGCCTAAAAAGATTTATCTCATTTAATAGGTAGAGAGCTTCTTGGTGAATTGGATAATGTTTATGATTTCCAAAAAAGATACCAAATTCAAACACACATCATGTTTTGATATTTTCCTAAGACTATACCCTGTCCATATAAAGGCATAAAATATGCATCTACAGTAAGGGCAAATAGTGAACTATATCGAGATTATGTCTAGTGAATTCAATGTTGACATAGTGGAGGTTAATGGGTTAAAAACAAATTTTATT
This sequence comes from Torreya grandis, assembly GCA_037957365.1. NCBI lineage: Eukaryota > Viridiplantae > Streptophyta > Pinopsida > Cupressales > Taxaceae > Torreya > Torreya grandis. The sequence goes on along the minus strand of JARHVA010000632.1, from coordinate 3,446,245 downwards.
CCCCTAAAATACTATAGGTTGATCAAGAGTATGTTTCAAACCCTATACCAAACCTCTATGAAGCATAAGCACCTATAGGTAGGGTTGTAGGCAGAATACTTAGCCTAGACAGTGTTTTTGGAAATTGAGACAAGTATCTTGAAGGCTCATAGAGGAGTTTAGTATAAATAGGTATGGTATAGACTTATGAAAATCTAAATATACTTTCTCATACCTAAAAAAGGGGTTCTTAATGAAGTCATATATTCACCTATAGGTTAGTGTACTAAAATGTTTCATTCATCTATAGCCAGACAAGTAAGTAGTGAGCTTTAGAGGTCTTGATGGGTTGTTAAAGATAATTTCAAATAATGAAACAAATAAAATTAAAATATTATGACCCAAAGAGTTTTAATGGGGTTATATCCTTGTTCACTATGCATTGACACCTATAGGTAGGGGTGTCTTAGTCCTATGTTGGAGAACCTAGTTGGTGTTTTCATCATGTAAGTGTTAACACAAGTAGGTTTAAAGAAATAGATAAGGATTTAAATAATTAATTAAGGATATGGGAACATTTTAGAGATAATTTTATCATGAAATAAGGTTAAGAGAGCTCAAAGTCATATGGACTCAACCCACTTTCACAAACCCTATAGGTAGTATATCTTGAGAGTCTACCTGGGAAATTAATGAGGTTAGTGGTCTTACACTTGGAACCAGGAGATCAATTTTGGTATGGAGAATATATATGACCTATATAACACTATCATATTTTTTTTTGATGCAAAATAAGGGGAACATGTCCACGTTCTATCTCAAAGATAAACTACTTTAAACTTACACCCAATACTATTTTTAGAATATGTGCTAAAATGATGCACCAAAAGCTTGATAAACCTTATATGATAATTATTAATTATATATAACACCTAATAAAACCTAATAAATTAGGCTATAAGTTTTGAGGATATGTAATGTTGTCCAAACAAGGTGGTTTACAGGTAGACCTAGTGAGTTGATGCAGGCCTAACTCAAAATAAGGGGTCATTATCACTTTCAACCTTTCCCAATCATTAAAATGTTTTTAATCATGTTATTAGAGGTATGTTTGATGTGTCTAAGCTATATATATGAAAATAAAACATCAAAGGGTAAATTTAAGGTTTTGGTTGTAGGTAGACCCATCGGCAAGGTCTAGGCATAATTTCAAAAGGGTGGTCATCTTCACTTATAGATCATAATAAGATATTTTGATGATTTTATCATGTTTTATGGACATAAATAGAGGTATGGTGATATCAATCTAGTAGATAAACTATCCAAGAATCCATTTTTGGCTTAAAGTACACTCAAACCTCACAAAATGTGTAGAAAATAAATTGATAACCAACTTCAAATGCTTGGATTTCCCACCAACAATTACATGGGACCTTGAGTTATTTGGAGATTTTATGTAGGGCCCCTAATAAGTCCTCAATGGAATTTAGATAGGACTCCAATTTATTTTTTTTATGAACAAATGTTAAGAACCTAGACCACTTCAAAACCCTTATAAACCCTCACTATAGACCCAATTGGGAAGATGAGGCAAATGAGGTATCCATAGTGGTTGGAAATGGCATGAAACCACTTGGATGATGTAGAGGAATCTCTAGGTATTTTACACATGTGATTGAGGTGTATGACACCTATATGAATGGTGCAAAATAGGGTTCTTTTTGACATTTTTGTGTGTTTTATAGGATTGGGAAGGTTTCAAGAGACCAAATAACTTTTGGGATAAATTTTATGACTTTTTATAAGTATTCATATCAATTTAATCAACTATCTCAATTCTTAATCCTATCTATTAGCTCCTTCATTTTAGCCAGTCTAGTGGGTAGATAGTGAACACTTAAGGAAAAGTGGTGAAACTCAATTTAGAAAGCCTTTTAAAGATAATTTAATGAAACTAATGATATGGATACCATTGACACATGTCATCCCTTATTTTTCATGGATCATACTAAATAATTTTAAGGTTTTAGGTGCCAAGTGTGAGAGGTACATCGAGAGAGCCCATTTTGGGACTATCATAGATGATGGTACATGGCCAGAAGAATAGGAGTGATTACAGGTCAGTCTAATTCATGTGAAGACTTGTTAATAACCAATCCTAATCATACTCATCATCAAATCTGACTATATGTAGTAATAAGGTAGTTTTTAAAGACAAATCATGAGGGGTAGTTTTCTATGCAAGGAAAGAACTTTTTAGGCCACTTTACAAGGCTTGGATGATTCAATATGACACTTTTAGCTCCTAAAATTACATGGCTCACCCCATATATCTCTCACATTAGTTTTTAACTATTTTTCTCAAGTTGACACATGTACAAGTGACTTTTGAACTTCCTCTTCTCTTTCTCACATATAATTACTATAAATTCTAGCCTTTTGGCATTTTAGGAGACCACACCTAGTATGGAAAAGCCTTCCTAGTTTTATATTGTAATTTCCCTTTGAAATAAGATATAGAATCTGGTTTTTATCTTAAAAACTATCTTTTATAAGTGTGTGAAGAGATTTATAGTGAAAATTCAAGTGATTGATATCAATCCTTGCTTCTTCTCAATACTTTCATGTCTGATGCAAGTTGTTTCATTATAACAAGTCACATGAAGTGTTGTTAAATGTATGAGTCTATTTTTAAAGTATAAAAGTATACTTAGTGTATAAAATTGATCTTTGGTTAACTCATCTTGAATAGTCTTTCATATATTCCACCTTCATGTTTGAAATGTTAATGTTAGAGTGCTCTAAGAGGTAGAAGCTAATTTTTTGAGACTTGTATCTTAGTGTATTTGTATGATAATATTATGGAGATATTCATGGTGTATCACCCCCTTAGAATAATTATCTTTAATGTAACTCCTATCCCTTTTCACATAAGCAAGTATTAGATTAGGTGACAAGTACATCAAGATATATCTAAGGGGTTAGCCCTTTCAATCCTAGAAGTCTACTTCCATCATTGGTGCCCCACACACTTCAAAGTAGTCCAATGTTTCCCAAATATGGAAGAGGATTAAATACCCTCTTCTAAGGTAAAATATTTGGAGACAACATCTACTTCATTTGAAAAAATACCCATGACATAAATTTTGAAGGGTGTACTTCAAATATGTTAAAGACCCAATTTTATCAAACAAAACATCCAAAATAATTATGTTGAGAAAAAAAATCTTGAAATAATAAGTTTGATAGAATAAGTCTAAAATGAAAAATCGTATAAGTCCTGAAAGAGATGCTGGATAAAATACCTAATATAATAAGTTTGAAACAATTATAAATATAGTCTATGAAAACACAACATGAATTCCATCTTTCTAAAGTATGAAAGGCCAATAGTTAGTATTTTCCCAAAAAAATTCAAAAACACATAGAAGAGGGGCTCAAAGTCAAGACTATAATCCAAAAAAATGTGTGTCCCCATTTCTTATGGAAAGAATGGGGATGTTGGGTATAATAAATGGTGACTTATAGGGGGAATACTCTTGAGTATTCAAGAACCCAAAACTCTGGTTTACAATCTTAAATCAATCATGAAGTCTATCATAGAATAATAATTAAATTAGAAACATGCAAGAGACTCCTAAGTTCCTTCATACAACATACTTTCCTTCCAATTTCTTGGATCTACATGTATAAAAACATGTAATTCATTTATCCCTTATTGTGGTGAATTTTTCAAAGACTTGATGAAACTATAGGTTTTATTCTAGTGTCTATTAAAGCTAAAAAACAAGGGAATCTTAGGTATTAATATACTAGCATTTAGGCATCCATAGCCTCAACCTAGATACCTTGGGCTCCTTCTCTTCTCATTCATTATTTTATTTTGATCATGATGTGTGGTACATTGACCTTATTTCATCATGCGAGCCTTTTGATTTTCTTTATATTTTATTTTGCTCTTTTGAACTCATTGGTTCTTTTCTCATTTTGTTTTTCTTTTGTTTTTGGATTAAAAGAGAAGAGTTGGAACCCCAGTGAGATGGTATAATTATAAAACAAATCATTACTAGAACATCCCTACCAACCACATTTATACCTAGAAGTATCATTTCCAATAAGTATTTAATGTGATAAGTGAATTTGATCCAATAAAATAGGAAAACATTCTAAATTTGTATGAAGTATTCTAAGAGTAAATTACACATACCTGGTGAAATTATTAAATTGTGATAGTATCCATAATTATTCATGATTACATACCTTTATCATGAAGAATCAAAACACAAAAATATGCCCAATCTATAAACTAGTCCCAAATTGATAAAATTTTAATCTTCCCCCTTTTTACAAGTCATAAGCTCAGTTGGTTTGTATTTTTAGCTTGGTTATAGTTAGTTCAAACATAATTCTATTTTTTAGAGAAAGAAATAAATAATTAATCTAAGAAAGTGGGAAACTTAAACTAAGAAAGTAGGAATCTAATCTAAGAAAGCAAAATTTTGAAAGAAGGAAAGATTAATCTATAAATAAGGAAACTAATCTATGAAAGCAATAAAATATCTTAAGAAATCACTAAAATCTAGTCTAAAAATCATAAAATATAATATAATTCTACACCTAAATTTTTCTACTTTGTTAGTTAAGGGTTCTTTCAAATAGTACAGCCATGAACTAGTGCTTCAAGAACTATCCATTGACTAGATATGTAAGCTTTTTACCTTAGAGGTCCTTTATATGAAATGTATTATTGCCCATGATCATTGAAATCTAGTATGGTCTAATCCATAATGGGGAAAACTTGTCATGTTATCATTTAGTCTCATGGGCTTTATCCCAATGTAGCACTAGATCTGAAATCTTGAATGCTTTGACTTTTGATCTCTTATCAAACCACATCTTTACCACATCCTATTTTTTATTGAATGTTTTTAATGCCTCATTCCTTTAGTATTCCATTTTTATTCTATCCAACATTATTGATTTTGCTTTATCGCTTGGTTCCATGTAATCTTGCATGAACGGATAAGTGGGTAACTTCAACATAATTGGGAACACTAGCCTACATCCATACACTAATAAGTAAGATGAATTTTTAAGGTATTTATTATGTCTAGTCCATTTTTACCAAAGAACATACTTCAATAAATTATGTCAATCCCTAGGCTTGTCTCTAGCTAATTTCTTAATTACATCGATCAGATTCTTATTTATTGATTCTGCTAGTCCATTTCCCTAAGGGTAATATTTATAAGTTGACTTGATAATAATCTAGTTTTTGTGTGCCCACTTGGTAAATTTTGTTGATATGAAATCCAATCCATTATTACAAACCAAATAAATAGGTGTGCCAAATCTAGTTGTTATGTGTTACTCTAAGAAGCGAAACACATATTTTTTCTCTACAATTCTTTATGGCTATGGCTTCAATCCATTTAGTGCAGTAGTCTATGGTGTTAAGTATGGATTTATGGCCTATAAAATAATTTGGGTTGATGACACCAATTTAGTATAAACCCCATTAGGAAAATGGCCTTCCTTCAACAACTGGTAGTAAAGGCATTGTTGCATGTACCTCCCTCTTGGATAAAGTTTAACATTCATGGCATGTTTTGACATGAGTATGATCATTCTTAAAGATATTTGGCCAATATTATCCCATTATTAAAATATTATGGATGTGGTATTTATAAACAAGTGACCACTACCTATATTCTAATGCAAGTTCTCTAAAATTTCTTTAGCTTCCTTTGTAGATACACACCTATGATAAATACCTTCATAATTTATTCTATAGAGGATTGCCTTCTTGATCATGTAATGAGTATCTTTGAGATTCAAAGATCTTCTCCTCTCTCTATTGATTTTTTAGGAACAAGTCCTTGTAAGTAAATAATGTATTATATTAGTATACCATTCTCATTTAGATACTTGAGCTTTACATACCTCTTCAATGGTGGTGCATGGATCTAGTTCAGTCATATGTTGAACAATGCCTTGGCCTCGAATGATCTTTGTAGGCTTGATCTCTATGTTGAATTCTTTCAACTTGACCATTCATTTTCCTCATCATTCTCCTAGTTCATTCTGTGATAGGGTGATTTTGACCATAGGATCAGTAACAATGGCAATGGTTTTATTCCTCAAAATGTAATGCCAAAATTTCTTTACTACCTTGACAAGGGTGAAAATCTATTTATCAATCATGGAGTACCTGAGTTCTACATCTTTCAAATTTGTGCTCATAAATGCAATTAGATGCTTAGTCTCATCCTTCTTATACATGATGACATCTACAATTGTATGCTCTGAAGCAAATGAATATAAGTAGAAATCTTTATTAAAATCTAAGACTAATTAATATTGGAGCCTATGATATTATATCTTTAATGTTTGGAAGGACTTTTGGGCTTTAACTATCCACTCTATTTTGGCATCCTACTTGAGTAAGGTGTTCAAAGGTTTAATAATCTCTACAAATCCTGAGATGAAATTTCTTATGAAGTTAATATTTCCAAAGAATTATTTAAGCTCCTTCTTGTTATTTGGTGGCTGAAATTTTGAAATTTCTTGAATTTTGTATAGATCAATGGTAATCCCATCCTTGGTGATGATGTGCCCCAAAATATTACCTTTAATCACTTTGAATATCTTCTTCTTTGAGTTTAATGAAACCCTAAACCTTTTGCATCTCTCGAATATGGACTATAAGTGACTTATGTGGTATTTATTATTCTTTGAAAATACATTAAGATATTCCATGTAGATGATTATGCATTTTCCCATTAGTCTTTTGAAGGCATGATCCATGGCACATTGAAAGTTCATTTATATATATATTAGGCCAAACAGCATCCTCTTATATGCATAAGTTATCCACTTTATAGTGAACATTTTCTTCACTCTATCCTCAAATTCTACCAGTACCTTATTGTATCCTAAAATCCATCTAGAAGGACACCATTTTAGAACCACTTACTATCAGTAAAATCTCATCCAAAGAAGGCAAAGGATAATTATCCTTTTTATAATTCTTATTTACATTCCTAAAATTGACACATAATCTGATCTCACCATTCTTCTTTCTTACCAGGTCCAAATTGGCCACCTAGGTAGAATGTATTACTGGAAATCCGATTTTTGTGCTTAAAATCTTCTCTACTTCTCTCTAAATGAGAGGCTTTATAATAGAACTGACTAGCCTTTGCCACTAATTTAATGGTTTGTGATCTAGCTTCAAGAGAATTTTATGATTAATGACTTGTGGATCATATACTTTGAAATATTCATATGTCCAAGCAATGATGTCCCTATATTGAGTGATTAAATCCTTCATTTATTATCTTTTCTTTGGGGTACAACTAAGACTGATATTAATATAACATAGTCTATGTTCATCTCCTATATTTTCCCTTCTAAATTTTGATTCATTAACCTTAGACTACCTAAGTTACTAAGTTTGAGGGTCTATGTCAAATGGTCTTTCCAAAGAGACCAACCTAGCTAGAATTCAATTCTCTTTGAGCTAGAGAATGCCTTATTTATCTAATTACTCTTAACAGGGGTGATTAATGTCCTTGTTATTGATGATTTGGGATTCAAATTCTCCTAAATTAGTAAAAAACTAAATAATCTACCGATCATCATCAAAAACCTAGAAATTTTCTATTTTATTCAAAATGAAAAGACACGATACCAATTCAATAGAGAACCTTTTTACTTTAGATTCTTTTAATGGATCCAAATTATTAGTAGCAACAACTAGTGAGTCCAACTCTTCATTTTACTCTCCAATAAATACTAATATTTTGAAATCTTCAAATATTTCAATCATTTCACATGCTATGTACTTGTATATCTTTAAATAAGATAGCTTACATTGGTATTTATTTCTGACTTGATTGACAACTAGCTTTGATTTGTCAAACACTGATAATTGTTTTACATTGTTATTAATTGCAAACTATAATCCTAAAATTATAACCTCATAATTATCTCTATTTTTAGTGCATTGAAAAATTAAAACCTATATGTTTCCAAGAACCTTTTACCTTATGGATCAATTATCTCAATTCCCATGCCTGACCCTTGCTTGGATCTAGAACCATCAAAGTTTAGAGTCCACAACTAATTAGAACCTCTAGGTTTTGAATTTTGTACTTGATTTTGAGTAGTAAAAGTATAAATACCAAGGTTGGGTGAATCATACTTTACCTCTTCACTCTTGAATTTATATTCTGTAATGGGATACTTCATCCTTAGCTCTCTATCAGTTTTGATTTGATTCATAATTCCTCTCCATATTATCCAAATATGAGAGAATTTTGTAGAGAGATATTCATTTAGTGTTTTAGACCAATCCCTATTTATAAATAGTTCATAGCATTTGGTTATATCTACCACTATAATATCAATGGTCATCTAAACTCGCAGTTCATATGCTATTTGAATGCATACATTGGTCAATTCTCCAACTACTAGTACTACTATGTTTTTTCATTGTGAAACCATTCTCTTTGAAGGACTTAGTGTGAGACCTAGATCTTGGCATATGGATGTGGGTATGATAGTTTTAGATGCTCCAAAATCAACTAAATAATTATGAATGTTCTTATCAAATGCCTTGATACTTAGTAAAAAGGGTACAACTTCTAACTTACTCTTGTAGATAACATTAGCATTAGCAACCTTCACTTTGTCTATAGATGTGTTAGTTATTTCCATAAGATCTTTTCTAATAATGGACTTGAGTAGAAGCTCCTTTTGTTCAAGGATCTAAGATACTTCATGAAGATTTATCTTCACCTTGATCTTTTTCATATCCTCTATAATTTTGTATCCTCCTTTACTTGGTTATTCCTTGCTCTATTGTGGATCATTCCTATTTGGAGGGGGTGGATTATTATCTATATTAGGATTAGGGGCAATCACCATGTTATTTATAGGAGTCAATTTTTCAAGTGGTTTCTATTTTCTTAGATTGTATACACCTTTCTAAAACTGCTAAAAAGCATGAACTTTGTCTATATAGTGTTCTAGTTTATTATCATCTTTGCCGAAGAAGGGAAACTCATGGATTTTGAAAAATATAGTGGTACTTGAAGAGCCAAGATCCTAGTGGGATTATATTAGATTATTCATTAGTCCTACCTAACTACTTATCTTTGAAATATTTTAAATACTACATAAATTTTGATTCAATCGATCTCACCATGTTGAGAGGTATTGTGAATTCTATACCAATAGGGAAGAATTGTTAATGCCATGTTGATATTTGAAAGCTTGTTAGGCTACTTAGGTCTATTGAATGGTCTGCTATATCTTTGTAATCTAGTATTCTAATTACCAATTAGGGAATTTGTATTGCTCATATTCTTTTGCATATTTAAGAAGTCATTGCTCAACATTCAAACCATCTTCTAGATAAAATCTAGTTCTACCTTTGTAGAATCCATACCTTATAAAATAATAGTGGGAAGTGTAGAGAATTATTTATTTTAATAATAACTATTTACTTTTGTATGATTATTTAAGAATCTAAGATTTGTCTATGTTATCTATGTCAATAGAGGTAGTACATATACTTTATTTTGATTAAATATGGGAACATTCTAATTCACACATGGTAATGGATTGAGTGACAGAAATCCATTTTTGACATTAGGCATTCTAAGAATATAAGGATTAAGTTACTTATCTATATTGATAGCCTCTTTGTACGCTAATTCCAAATTGTTGGTAGTGGTTGGTCTCCTTAGGAACACATCAGTGATTGGGTTCAAGGCATTCTTGTACATCTCCAACATTAATGGATTATCTATTTTATATCTTAGGGTCAACCAGTTATACATATTCTAGAACATTGCATTGAAAAGTTAGGATCATTAGGCTCTCTCTTAATACTAGTGAAGTGTTAGTATACTAGACTAGGATTGATGACCTATCTAAACTAAGAAAGAAAAGCTACTTGACACTCATCCCAAGAAGTGATGGAGTTTTCCATTAGATTTAAATACCAATCATAAGTAGTATCTATTAAAATAAAAGGGAATAATCTACATGAAACATCATCATAGATAATGTTCATTAGCCTTAATCTAGCCTTAAAAGATTGGATATGTTTATCTGTTATCTTTCCTCCCATAGGAGAAAAGGATGGTAAGTACCTCTTGGGATTTTGAGGTAAGTCATGCATGTCTCCAGGGATGAAAATAGCATATCCAACTAACCAAGGTTGAGCCATTAGTTGGTAAATAGGTAAATGATTCCTTACTGAAGGATTCCTTGGAGGTGGATTATTCTGAACTAGGGTTGTTGGCACAGTTCTAGATCTTCTATGATATGCCAAGGGTGAGATTAGAACTAGCCTAGGAATTAGATTTTGTCACTCTCTTGGATGACTTCAGTGTAACTCTACAAAAATAATAACTACTATTATCAAGGGTATTGGCCCTCCTTCTAATAACATTGAAACTATTAATGAAGGTTTTATTCACACCTTAATTGAATGAGGTAGCCTCTAACATTTTACAATCTCAATGGAGGTAAACTCCACTCTAGGGCATGAGTTTTAGGTATTCGGTCTTTGACAACCTATTAATGTAATAGTTGGCTGGTCATGTAGGTTGTTGGCAAGGTTTTCGGATGGTGGTGTGGTCCCTAGAAGATAGTGAATCTCTTTGTGATTTGGATGGATGGTTGGCTTATAATCTAAAGTGGGTAGGTATCAAACAAACTCAAAAAAAGGAGGGAAGGGTAAGATAGAACAAAAATCTTTTATGGTTTTTAGGAATCACTTCATTGGTTGGTTTCTAAAAGGAAAAGTACTCTAAAAACCTATGATTAATGCTAGCAATAATTATACACACATAATTAAATATAGCTAAGAATTTTAAGGAGATAAAGATGAAAGAAATTCATAGGCCTCAGATAAAGGTTTCTCCTTTTAAGGTAGTTATTGCACATTCTTACTTAGGAGATTATGGCTCAAGCTAGTGAAGTATTTGAGGTAGCTATTGCACACACACAAAAAACTACATCAAAGAAAGCATTTGTACACATTCAAAAATATTATTCAATCAACTTAATCACCTTAATTAATGTAATTTACCAATCTTTCAATAGCCGTTGCATATCTAGGATTAGTACATCAATTAAAAAATTCAAGAATCCATCCATAGCTTTTGCACACTAAATATTATTGAAACATATGACCAAATAAAGTAACAACTAATTACATATAAATTGGAAAGAAAATATATAAACACAT